>WHPX01001382.1:0-507703 GCA_011057435.1 Actinia equina
TGTCTGTACCTTGAGCAAATTACTTATCCTCCAATATCTCAAAAGCAATTTAAGAACCTAGGTCAAATTTGGAGAAAATAGGCAATGAAGTAAACGTACCAACGCTTAACAGCAATCTTATTTCAGGTCTGGTCAGGTTTTCAAACTTGCTACTGGTACCATGTAACCCAGTACTCCCTGCCACATGGACGGGTCGTCGGCGTCTAAACCGCTTCCCCCACTGGCTATCCAGGGAGGAGGGTGGCTTGACACCCAACAGGATTAAAAATAAGACCTGTCAAAGGGTGAAGGAGCTCGTAGGAGCCAACAGTTATCAAGCAAGCGTCTTCTCGGATAATGACGTAAAACCGGAGGTCCCGTCTGTTTGCACTTGACCCCCGATAAAGTCGTGGTTTGGTGTGTGTGTGTTTATTTATTTTATTTTATTTTCGTATCATTAGTATTTATTTATTTATTTATTATTTCCTGTGGTATGGGTTGTGTAGCGGCAGCCACAGGCGCCTAGCAAAGCTCACAGCCTACCACAGTTTGTGGTTTTTCTTTTTGTTTAAAGCGCTTAGAGCAGATTTGGATAGGCGCTATATAAATATTTATTATTATTATTTATATTATTATTATTATATTAATTCCGATTTCAGTAAAAACATGCTCATTCGAAAATTTCATCTTTCCTTTGAAATCTCTTTAAAAAAATTTAGTATTGGATTGTTTGCCTATGAGTATTTGCGATTTGAAGTTGCATGGTATAGCGCGGATAAAACCCAGTGGAGCCACTTTAAATATGAAACAAAACTGAATTAAAAGACTTGATGGCCAAAACATATTTTTATAAACAATTGATAAAAATCATAAGGTACCCCTCCCCGTTAAATTTTTATCCAGTTCTGGTTAGTTTTTGGTCTGTGTTTATTATTTAGTTTAGATCTGCATACGTATATAAAAGCGCATGGTAAAAACATTGGTTACAGATTATGCACAAATTCTTATAATATTTTGTTATTTTAAAGAAGCTATTGAAGTATGAAACAATCGAGATATTGTGTTGTTATCATACTGTTGCTTCACGTTTCTTGTACCTTTTTATCAGTCTTCCTCCTCATCATGTTCCACGGGTTTTTTCTCCCTTGTAGGTCTCTCTTCTCTCCAGTCAGCCTCTAAAAGGTTCACGAGAATCAAGTATAAAATGCAGACGATCATCTCAATCATCTCGTGTATTCCTTCTAGTAAGTCCATGATGTAGGGAAAATGAATTTGCTTTGAAAAGAAGTATAGAGTGAATCGAGGCTTAAGAATAAAATATAAATATGCATGTCTCACGAAAGTTTCTGGTTCGGAATAAATTGCTATCAATAGACGTCACTTCCGGTAATGACACTGATGAAAAACGCACTGCGCATGCGTTGGGAGAAAACAAAATGGAGAACAATAGCAATTTATCACATCTAAAGGTATGCCTTATCTTAACCGACAAGGCTATTTCTTAAATATTCGTTTTGGAATTTTACAGATATTTTTAGATTTCTTTACATAGAATCCAACCATGTGATTATCTGCAAATTAGCCATGCTGGATGTCGACGTCGGGCCGCGAGTGGTGGCATTTTCAAATGATTTTTTTTTGCTTAGTATAAACAAAAGTTTTTTTGTATAAATCAGCTGTGTATCACAATCGAAATTATCTTGCTATTGCAAAAAGGGAAAACCTTAAGTTTTCAGTATTTTTCTTAAGTTTTGCGATTTTGTAAAACAAATAAAACACTTGCATCAAAAATATGAGTTGCCCTTAGTTACGTACGCCATCTCCGAGCGTGTGCAGTGCGTTTTTCACCAGTGTCTCCGGTAATAGCTCTTTTTTGATGGCTTGTAGAATCGTGGAGGTTGTTTTGATCTCTTGTTTTCTGGTTTGATGTCATAAAAATAGTCAAATACAATAGTTTAAGGACTTATTTTGATATGTTTTGACTTAGCATCCGCTAGTTGCCCCTCAGCAAACCGCTTGTTTGGCCCCAGTCAACTCCAAAAAAGTTACGTCATTGATAGTAAGCAATTACGCAATAAAGTATAGACTAGTCACGTATTATTGACTGAATTCAACCGGCCTTCCAGTGCCTGCCCAGTGTATGAACGCGCGAATTGAATCGAATTAATACTCTAACTTGGTACGCTATTTTAGTCCTCGCTATCCATCTAATGTCTTGAACAGAGGAAATAAAAATTTATGTGACCACGTTTTTGAGGCAAGTGAAAATTTTCCAAATTAACGTTTAAAGGGATTTTGATCGTTAAATCATTTTCTTTAGCTTTACTCGATTCATGGATTCTATCTTGTATCTCGTGCGGAATCGAGATGAAAGTGCAGAGAAGATTTGCTCGCTTCTTTCACAAAAATCAACATTCTTTACCTAGTTTACTGTTCGTTCTGTTCTTGCAGGGTTTTCTCTGGGTTCTTAGGTTTCTCTCCCTCCGTACTAACCAACTTCTAAACTCCAGTTTGATTGAAGAATGTGGACCTCAGATTTGTTAGCGACTGGAAAACAAGGACGATTTTTGTATCGTTTCAGTTAGAAGTGAATGGAATCCGTGTTGTATATTTTCAGACGAAACTCCATACAATATTTTGAATGTCTTTTTTGAGGTTCATTTTCATCCAGATATCACAGTTTGTGTCCTTTTCTTGTTTTTTTTTTTATTACACCAACATTCTGTAATGCTCGCAAAATTAGCAAAAATGTATAAACACAAAAATGTGTGTAAACCACAATGTTGGTTTTAGTGAATCATTGTATTTCGAAAACAAAAAAGAGATATATATTCATATGCAATTGCTTTGAGCATCCTCAAATTACAACTTCAATGAACGAGCAGCTTCAAGAACTGGATTACAGAATACGATTTCCCTTCCACAGTACTAACCAAGTTCTAAACTCCAGTTTGATTGTGGAATATGAACATCAGAGTTGTTAGACACTGGTAAAACAAGGACGATTTTTGTAGTCGTTTCGAATTTAGAGGTGAATGGAATCCGTGTTGAATTTCAGACGAAGAAATACCTGTTTCTCGTGGCTCGCGGCTTCGCAGCTCGTTGTCGTTGCTTCGCGGCGATCTTACAGAGAGAAAAAAAACTACGGAGTAACCTCTAGACTGAAATGGATTCTGCACGGATCTTGTTTTCTTCTAATTTGACTTGGACTTCATAAACTACAATGTTAGTTTTAGTGAATTATTTTATTTTGAAAATACGATGTGTCCTTGCGTGACAAAAAGATTAATATATTTATAAGCAATCGTTTCCAGCGTCGTAAAAAATCAGCAGCTTCAACCACCGAGCAGTCTGGATTACAGACTACGAGAGTACGTACAGCGTTAAAACCATATCAAAACAATGAATCTCAATGAATGCCAATCCGACGCTAACTTCAGTTTGGTCCATTGCATGAATCTACTGACATTATTCAACCTTTTCACAGTTCGATTGTATTTCCTACGGATGTCAGGTCCATAATATGTCCAACATGTTTTATAAAGCAAAATATGTTGATAATGTGCGAGAGATTGCTCTCTTTCTACTTACTTGGTCAGATTGTGTGTTTTCTTCCATCGTTCTCTTCAGGATGTCCAGTTTCCTCCACATCACAACTCATCAGTACAGCACACAAATAATAGAGAACAAGAGTCTCACACATCTTCAGTATTTGTAATAAATACATCAGCCGAACAACTTCGTTTGGGTTTGCCATTATTTTTTTGTTCTCTACCGGCGCCGTAGTCCGTCCGTGTGAGTTAGACTGTGTGCCTGAACGTTTCTATTTATTTACTTTAACCACTTAATCCGTGCCGGGCCAATCACAAAGTTGGACCACACGACTTGTGAACAAAAATTCTATTATTTCGGTTCGAAAACCTGAGAGAGGGACTTTGAAAGCTACTTCAAAAAATAGGCAATACGTAAGCAGGCAATATATCTGTTGTGTGTGACGTATGTTGATCGTTGTGTACTTTGTATTCACACTTGGCAAACGTTTTGTATAGGTTATTGGTAGATCGATCTCTGATCAGTTTCATTTAGATTGATCCAACCGGTGTGTGAACTAGTCTCCCCCACAGTCGCTTTCAGTGTCCTCACGCAACGCTTTCTCCTCTGAGCTACTCGCGCCTTGCGTGACGACACTGAAACCGGCTGTGGGGAGACTAAGTATGAACGGGCTCACAGATACTAAGCTGAGCATCAGGCTCTCCTCAGGCCCCTAACCTCTCCCCAGGCACCCTGTATGCCTCTCCCTGTAGGCCGGTTACACAGATACAGAACATTTGAGCACAATAAAAAGAGCGAAGAGCACTTAGTTACAATGTTCATCGCTCATTAAATCTCACAAGAACTACGCTTTTCACGACGAGACATCTTTCTAACCGAACTTAATGAGTTTACTCAACTTATAGTGTTTGAGAGAACCGCTTTTCTGTTATCCTGGCATATAATATACAGAATATAGCAAGACCATATCACGATACGCTATCATATTCAACAAGTCATGATCATGTTCTATGTTCTTTATAAATAGCCTGCGGCTAATAGCGCAGCGCACTGATTATTAGAGATTCGGACAAACATTGCATTCTCAGTTTAACCGCTACGAGGATTATACGAACCGATTTTATTATTTTTACTTGAAGTTACAACAATAACCCATGTAAACTAAGATCAACTGCGATCGCCTGTGAAAATTATCGGCTGAAAGTAAACTTGTAAGTTCGTTTGTCCGAATCTTGCCTTTGTCTTCTTTTTTATGACGTCACGACTGCGATGTGCTATTGTCATATACTGACATCTTTAGGGGAATCCCCTACTCAGGAAGCTATCCTATTGGTTGAAATTCTGTCACACCATCGCAATTGTCTTGAAGTTCACGAATCTTAACAATATGCAAATCTGATCAACGTTTACACATGAAGGAACAACAATGCTGTGAAGGTTGAATAGCAAGCTCAAAATGATAGATTTTAGAGTTACGTTTTCCAACTACACTATTTTAGTCCTCGGGATCCATGTTTTGGATTGAGTGGACAAAAACGCATGTGACCACGTTTTGGAGACAAGTCAACTTACTTATTCCAAAGAAACGGTTTGAAGGTAATATTTTGATGGTTAAATCATCATATCTTGGCCTTAGTTGATTTATTAATTATATTTTGTACCTTTGAATCTCGCTTCTTGCACAAAAATCCACTTTATTGACCTAAAACTGCTGTTCGTTCTGTACTTCGAGGGGTTTTCTTTGGGCTCTTCGGCTCTCCTTCCTCCGCTAAACTCAACTTCTCAACGCCAATTTAATTTGATGGTGGAATTTTTTTACAAATTTGCCAAAATGCAAAACATCTTTTCATTGAGATATCATTATTAGTTATTAATATCAATAGGTGTGTAGTGACTAGACTGAAATGAATCCTGCATACATGGATCTTGTTTTCTTCTAAGTTGACTTCGACTTCTACAATGTTAGTTTTAATCATTCAGTTTAGACAAAAGCTTAGCACTAAAAATTCTACAGTTACAATATTTTGCACTAAAATTACAATCTGTCAAAATACAAATCCTTCAGACTAAAACTATCAAGATATACACCAACTGTTAAATCTACCAAACACATCTTATATGCATCGATCTCAATAGGTGACTTGAAAAAAGTGCTACACAACCATGAACAGCTTTGTGAGTCAACAGAATAACTTCAAAAATAATTGCAGAATAATAGTTAACTAGTGGAGCTGTTGAAGTACTCAATGTGGGTTATGTGCAAAGATTTATTATATGTCTTGACCATAGTAAACGAAAATTTATGCAACCACGTTTTTGATTCAAGTTAAAATTTTCCAAATTAATCTTTGAAGGGAGTATTTTGATTGTTAAATCATTCTGTGCAAAATTTGTGCAACTTCTCTTTATTTGAATATTATTAGTAGGCTGAAATGGATTCTGCACGGATCTTGTTTTTTTCTAATTTGACTTCGACTTCATAAACTACAATGTTAGTTTTAGTGATTCAGTTTATTTTTATAATGCGATGAGTCCTTGCGTGACAAAAAGATATATATATATATTTATATGCAATTGCAATTGTTTTGAGCATCGTAAAAATTTCGACTTCAATCAACGAGCAACTACAAGATCTGGATTACATTCTACGATAGTACAGCGTTTTAGCGCTATTAAAATATTAAAAGCTATTAAAATAGATAAGCACTGAAAATTCTAAAATATCAATATCAAAATACTACAGGTTTGCGTGACTAAACATACAATATATCAAAATACATCCTGAAGGATAGATCTATCAAGAGTAACGCCAACCGTTACATCTAATACATTATTTAACATTTTACAGTTCTAGTGTATTTCCCACGGATGTCAGGTCCATATATACTGTAAATACATGCTGTGTACATCGTCTGGTTATTGCTCTAATATCTAGTGGCTGGCTGGCTGTTCTCGGTCTGCAAAGAAATTCAAAATTCAAAATAGATTTCTAAGGAGGCTGGTGTAAGTAGAACCCTGTTATAATAATAATAGCAATAGTAATAATAATAATAATAATAATAATAATAATAATAATAATAATAATAATAAAAATAATATAATAATAATAATAGTAATAATAATAATAATATATATTATTATAACAATTTTATAGACAACAATGATTATAGTGATAATGAATATAGAATAATAAATATATATACAAATTCCTTATTTATCGATAAGAACATATTTACAAAATATGAAAAACAATTAAAGGTTAAGAAAAAGAAGAAAACAAAATACTTTTATAATTTATAATAATAATAATGATAATAATAATGTTGACGATGACAATAATTGACAATAATTTACAGTTCATCACAATGATTCATCTAAAGAAAGGAACGAAAACCCATTTCTCTTTTATTATATATATCGATGGTTGAATCTCATCCAGTGGACAAACTTTATGGATAACAGCGGGTGTTATTAAAAGCGAGGATTGACGGACCGCGGAGCAGTGTAACTTGCGGAACTACCTCAGAAAAATATCTTAATGCAACTTTATGCAAAAAGACATTCCCATTTATTATAATTCTTTGAACAACATTGGCTCGAATTCTGCCTGCATTCTCTATGTTGACTAACTCTGTGACCCAGACGCCAAAGTGATGTAATATTGAGTATAGTATAGATTGATAAAAGAAAAAGTAAAAGTGTATTTTAGGACGAAATAAAATTTTGCATAAAGCTGCATTTAAATATTTAATCTGTGGTAGTTCCGTTCGCAGTGGACCATGGTTGAAAATCTTAAATATATTCTTTATTCCTTCCTATAATATAGCCCGGGTTATGTTATGTAAAGTTGCGTTACGCGTTTAAAAAGCTGCATGCTTCCACACGGACCATCGCCGTGACATAAAGGCTGAACGAGTCACCGGGTCTTCCCCGTGAATCCGAAAATTTTCAAGACTTAACTATCAGTTGATACATAAATATATTTTTTGAAACCTTTACCAAAGAAAAAAGAGCGGGTAGAAATGACGTATGTTTGAATATTTAGATACATCTTTGTTTTGTTTTGAGAAGAAAACATTGTCGGTCGGAGATCTGAAATCTAAAAGGAATACGGCTTTGCAAACTGTTGAACCGATGGACAAGACAGATGACTCATATACGAAGCATGACCTTTGATTTAGAAATGTGATGTTTCGTATTTTAGACAGAAAAACACAAAAATTCGTTTTAGTCTCAGATCGCTCATATATTTCAGATCTCGGACCTACAACGTTTTTTGAAATAGGTTTAGAGATTGATAATGACGTCTCTTTTACTCTATTACCTGCTCAGATCGTGTGTTCATCGTTCTCCTCAGGTCTTCCAGTTTCTTCCACATCACGACTCATCAGTACAACACACAAATAGTAGATAACAAGAGTCTCACACATCCTTAATTGTAATAAACACATCAGCCAAAAAAGATTGTTTGAGTTCATGATATTATTTTTTCGCTTTCCCACCGTAGACCCTCTTGTCATTGAGTTCTGACCCGTTTTTACCACTAATCCACACCTTTTCTATTTGCTAGGTAACCGCGCGCGGCCGTCATGTTTGGGTAACGTGTATCACATTCTATTGTAAAGCTTGGGCCAAATGAACTGGAAACACACGTCTTTCAGTTACTATAATTAGTACATGTTCCCAGTACCGACTTATCTAAACTGACGAATCAAATCACATTCTAGCTTGTACAAATGAACTGGAACTGTTGTAATGCAGGATTTTCATATGTTTAGTCAACCTCCGGACGGTTGAATATTACTGACGTAAGGAGCATCGCGCGGTTGCGTTGTTGTTGGTATAGTACAAACAGAGTCAAGTACGGAAAGGCCGTTAAAGGAGTAAGGCTCATAGGCTATTCAAACCGTTTGACCTTTGGAATGAAAACGTCTGCATCGCAACGACGAACGAAGGAACACGGACACAAGATAAGTCAAACAAGTATAACGTTATTTAATTTAATTCAAATAATCGAAAGGAAAAAAAGCCATAGAAATCCAACCACGTTCGGTGTCCTAGTGCCCTTGTTCAGATTGATCCAAAATGTGACAAGCTCACAGATACCAAGCTGAGCATCAGGCTCTCCCCAGGCCCCTAACCTTTCTCCAGGCACCTTGTATGCCTATCCTTGTAGGCCTGATACTCAGGTTACACAAGTACAGAACATTTGAGCTCAATAAAAAGCTAAGAGCACTTGGTTACGATGTTCATCGCTCATTAAATATCACAAGAACTATGCTTCTCCCGATGAGACATCTTTCTAACTGAACTTATTTGAGTTTACTCAGCTTATAGTGTTTGAGAGAACCGCTTTTCTGTTATCCTGGCATACGATATACAGGATATAGCAAGATCACATTCACAATACGCTATCATATTCAACAAGTTATGGTCATGTTCTATGTTCTTTATAATAAATAGTCTGGGGCTAATTATCATTAAATACTGAGATCTTTAGGAGAATCCCCTAATCAGGAAATGGATTGTTGTCCCAAGTCGACTTCTCTTGTTTTCCCGGAGTTTTTTAATTCAAGCTCAGCGAGCGAGCGACGAAGTCGCGAGAGGTCGACTTGTCGAACTTGCAGGATATTCATTTGCGTTTCCCGCCGTTTCCGAATTTGATACAGGAGTATCGGCTTTCGGGAGCATCTATGAAGACTGCTTGTTATTCTTGAACTTGCCATACAAGATGTCTTGTAGCTGTTCTTTCGATCAGTCGTCTCCAACAAAGGAAGCAGAGATCCCCTTCGATTTTAAAGTGCTACTACGACGAAAATCGCTCAAACTTGGATTCAGCTGGGACCTTCTTTAAAGGTCCAATAATCACTGTATGAAGTGTTTTCTCGATATTCAGGACGAAAGTATGATATTTTTACGATTATTTTTTGGAGTCTATGATGTCATTAAAGACGTCACTTGGTCTTTCATTAAAGAGACCGAAGGGACAACAACAACAACAACAGCCTCGATGAAGTTTTTCTCACCGAACCTCAGAAAATCTAAGGCGAATGGAGCGATTTCGAATGTCAGGCTTTTTCCCGCTCCTGTTGGTGCAGATATAAAAACATCTCTGTCTGAAAGATACGCCTCTATACATTATTTGCTTTTGGTATTCTCTTATAGTTTGGTATCCTAATTTACTTTTACCGTATGGTATGGCCTCAGATATAGACAGATGTTGTGTTGACAGATGCCGATGGGAATCGTGGAGATAATCTTACTAATCTTACATTGTGATTGGCAGAATGGATTTTGAGCATTGTGATTGGCTGTAATTTACCGACTGGTTTTTGGGTCGGTAAATTTGGCATGAAACAAGGTCAAAAAGTCCGTCGTACGACCAGTAAACTAGACGCGCTATAGGCGTTTACTCGGGCTACTAATCTTCTACGTAGTTTTAGGAAATTAAAGGACTGGGATAGAAAGAAAGTCCAAAAATAAGCAAACTTGGACTGCATGTGGCTAGTGCTTATGGAAAACAATTTTGTTAATTTCTTTTAATGTCTGCGTAGCTTTTAATTAAGAAGAGCCAGTGTGATTTCATGAAGAATGTTCATGATTTGTTCTTTTCTCTAACTCTGATGATAAAATACAAATTTCGGCAAAGTTTTGTTATTTACTGGAAATTAGAAATTACTTGTTGGTATTTAGTTGTGATCTGTCAATTGGCTGTCTTGGACTCACTGTTCCAAGAGTTGATTGGTTCTTCCACTTCCTCAGCACTAAAAATATTATCATATCTTCTAATTTATTTACAAGTGCAAATAAACATTGATTGATTGAGAGTACAGTGGAAAACATATTTAAAATACATATCAGAAAATACATATTTAACCCAAGATTCTGAAATAATTTTAAGTAATAGAACAGTACATGAACAAAAATATAACGATATTTAACACAATCGTATTGCGTTTGTTTTGAGTTTGTTGTCATGAGCAAATGACGTTCCACAACTTGTGTTGTCACTTCATGTTGGATCAGGAGAACATATTCTGGTAGAGATATAGCCCGATAAGTTAACAAACCTAAAAAGACGTCTCATTATGCAATCTTAAGAGATCAAATAAAACTGTGATAAACTCATGAATAAAGCAAATTTTTGCTTCAATAGCTAACCTCTCATGAAACAACCAAAGTCAGCCAGACATTCTGCATCCACTGGCGTCCGTATTTTTCTGCTTTTGAGCATAACACGAGCGACTTTCTTTACTGGGAGTCTACTTGGTTCTCGATCACGGGAAACAACACGAGGCTTGTGCTCGACAAACTCACGAATATAAAATTTGGCATAACGAGACCTACATTGGTCTAATAAATAAATACTCTTTATTGGGATAAAAATTTACAGTTAAGTGTACAGCTTTTTCAAAAATATCAAACTCTCAAGTTTATCAAACTCTTTGTTGACACTTGATGAAATGTTCTACATCTAGAGCCAACTTGCATGCGATCAACACGCTAGCTAGTGATAGTTGAACGAACGACAGACCGTTAAACAATATCATCACTAATGTAAATAAAAACAAGGTTATACATAAAAAAACTTATATTCATCGTAACTGGAATAGCTCTAAGGCGTCTTGACACTGTGGACGCATTAAATGGTATCTCGAAAGATTCCAATATGGCGTCCATGTTGTCTCTCTCATGTGTTTCTCTTCTCACATCTTCAGTGAAGTCCCTGCTTATCAAACAGTTAGCATTGGCTTGTTTTCTTGAGTATGTTTTTCTTTTGAGTTTCATTTGAGTTCTTTTGAATTTCTTTAGCATTTCTTTGAGTTTTTTTGGCATATTGTGTTTCAGTGTGTTTGGCATGTCGTATGCCGCCTCGATTTCATGATCGATCCACGTGGTCTTCGCATCTCGACGTCGTCGATAGATAGATAGACTGATAGCAAACCGAAACCTAAACTCGGCCTACCTTGCAGGTAGCCCGAGTAAAATCAAAAAACAAAAAAACAAAGCGGGCGGCGGACGCTTTAATTGCGAAAGTCTAGGTTATGTTTTCCAACTGAATCTGTCCTTGGAATCAAGCAAGATGATATACTCGGTTATAACTACATGACAGACTTTCAATCCACCTCGTAGCAATGGTACTCTATTTTAGTTCACGTTCCATGTTTTGAATTGAGGAACAAAAACTTCTGCGAACACGTTTTTGAGACAAGACGGCGTTGCTTCCAAAAAAACCGTCTGAAGGTAATATTTTGATATAAATAATTTCCTGGCTTTACTCGATAAATGGAGTCTATCTTGTATCTGCTAATTGAAAGTGCGAATTATGGACAGAAATCGAGAGAGAGTAGAATTGCTTCATTGCAACATTCTTGACATAATTACTGTTAGTTCTATGCCACAGGTTTTTCTCTGGGTTTCCCTCCGTCCGTACTAACCAACTTCTAAACTCCAGTCTGATGGTTGAATGTCGACCTCAGATTTGTTAGACGCTGGTAAAACAAGGACGATTTTTGTAAACTTCTGGAATTTAGGAGTGAATGGAATCCAAGATGTATTTCAGACAAAGTGCCATCCTATATTTTTGGATTTCTCTTTTGAGGGTCATTTTCTTCCAGATATCATAGTTCGTGTTATTTCTCTTGTTTTTATTACAACAACATCCTGTATCTCAGCTCTGGCAAAATTTACAAAAATGTATAAACTCAAAAACATATTGTGCAACTTCTCTTTCATTATCGTCCACACTAGATCCTGGAGAATCCGGAACAATTCTTCACCGAAAACGAATTTTCGAAATGGAAACCCAATAAATAAAAATTCGGATTCAAATTTATCCGGCATAGTGTTGACGGGGCGGGGCCTGAGTTGCACGCTGAAATTTGTTTTTCGCTGCCGTCACTCAAACTTAATCAGTCGGAACCTTTCATACTTTTGATAGGCGGCAGCGAAAATCCAAATTTTTAGCGTGATGCAACTCGGGCATCGAATTGAAGTCGCAGAATTATGAAAATAGCTGTAACGCTATTAAAATATCAAAAGTTATTAAGATAGCTGAGCACTAAAAGTTCTAAAATTCCAATATATCAAAATACTACTACTTTGAAACAGTAGCGATGAAAAGGTAAATTATACACCGTGAAAAAGATGAAAAAACTTACTGACCTTTCGGTAAAAATCTATCAAGATTTACGCTAATCGTTACATCCACTGAGGAGGATGTTACGTTGACATAATATCACGACAGTATTGCTATTATTTTTGTACATGCTTCGCCAGGATTAAGGATCTTTCTGAGCAACATCTCTACATCTACTTGCTGTTATTCTATATGTTATTTCTACAGCTGCTAGTTATTGCTCTAATATCTATATAGCTTTAATATCGAATGACCGTCCTCGATTTGTGAAAAAATCAAAAAAATGAAATATTATGTAATGCGTTATTTTCTGAGGGAACAGGTCACTGAACAAAATGAGATTAAAAATGTGAAGATCAAAGAATCACTGGAAACATCAGTGTTATAGTTGATTGTATATTGAATAAGGCTGAAAATTTCAGTTCGCCCCCAGAGCCTCCGATTGATGGGAATGAAGCCGAGGGGCACAGGGTATGAGATGATTCTCCCTCGACACGGTCGACGACACAACCGTGACGTTTAGACATTTCAATAAATTTTTAAGCTTGCCAATTCCCACAAATTTTTTAAATATTTTTTTTCCTGAAACATGTTGCATTTCACTACATGAAAACCGTTCTACCAATTTAACAATATTTTTTTTGAATACTTGTGGGGCCTTTAGCTTTAATTCTTTTATGAGTGTCCTTAAATTCCTGTTCATTTCCATTCACTTAAGATAATGTAGCGACTGAGAAGTTCATAACAAGTTGCCCACTGAAAACTGTAGCAGGTTCAGTTGAATAAAATATTATTTACTGGAATTATTGATGGGTGTATATAATGTTATTTTCCTTACCCGTATCTTAGATGTTTTCTTCATTTTCTTCAGGTACTTTCTCATTACCCTCGCCTCTTTCCTGTACTTGGTTACACAGCAGCAGTTGTATGATGTCGTACACCATCCTAAACAACTCGTGCAAGGCTCTCATTAAGTTTATTAGTGGCACAATAAAAGCTTCGTTTGGATCCATTA
Source organism: Actinia equina (assembly GCA_011057435.1). Classification (NCBI taxonomy): domain Eukaryota; kingdom Metazoa; phylum Cnidaria; class Anthozoa; order Actiniaria; family Actiniidae; genus Actinia; species Actinia equina. The sequence continues at coordinate 13,686 of WHPX01001382.1, forward strand.
TCGTCTTCAGTTTTGTGATGTTTTGCTTTTTCAGTTTGGTTGATTCCTTGCTTGCAAACCTCGTCGATCTGTTTTCAGATTTTCGAGTTTGTGACGCGATTTACAAATCACAATTGATTTTGTGGAACTATGTCTGACAAATTTCTGATGTCGCTAGATCTACACACCCAACGTATCTTTCTCCGAGTCTGCAGAGAACTTTTCTGTCAAAAAGACCCAAGGGACTAGCATTAGTCTTTTACATAGTTAGGACCGCCTATAAAAGTACGTCATAGTCATCTAGATTTTGACACGCACAAATGTTCAATGACCCAGTCGAGTCCAGAAATTTCCATATTTGTAATGACCACACTGATCCTATGCATATTGTCTTTTGTTAGGCTTGAGTTATTAAGTCGCGTCCTTATCATAAATTATAGGGTTCACGCTCCTCTTGTCGGCACAAAATTCCTTCTTCGATGCGTCAAGCTCCGCAACTATCTTCTACCTAACCAAAGCGATTTTACGCAACGGTAAGTGAGTGTTCGCTAGATGGACTCCTTTTTTGTCCCAATAAAGACCTAACACTCGACGAAATAATGGATTTGGTCATGATATGTCCACTTGGCAAATGTTGGGCAAATATGGTGCTCTATATTTGCCCATACATTTGCCTATGCAGGCAAAGGTCGGGGTAAATTTCTAATAAATTTGCCATTGCTTTGCCATACATCTGAACACATGGGTAAATATGATATATATTTGCCCTTAGTTTAGACGCATTTACCCAGTGGGGATATATGATAACCGTTTTTGCCCTATATTTGCCCTATTGCCAAATGAAGGGCACATATGAAATAAACTTTGCACTAGGCTTTGCCCCATATTTACCTGGGGATCAAATACAATACCGCAAACTGAGTATATCCGATGTGAGGTTTCCGTTTCAAGTCATTGCAACCAAAACATTTCAAAACAAATCAATAATTTTTCAACTGAATTATAATGGTTGTTGGCTTGTTTTTACGACTTACGAGGGGGAGTGCATTGTAGGTGCATGCATCTCATATATGTCAATTTTTTCTCCTAACGCATGAAATCAATGTTGCGACCACATTCATTCGACAGTAATTGTTTTGCTTTGATGTCATGAAAGTGAGGTTATATGCGTTGATACACACAGGAAAAAACGCGGACGATGTATTTATAATATGCGTATTGTCCAATGACAATAAGAAAACTTACCCATTAATTTTAGCTGTATTTCAAACCGCTAACATCTGTAATATTATTTGAAGCATCAATTTTGTTTAGTCTAAACATATGAATTCATCTTTTTTATTGGCAATATATGCAATTCTATTCATAATTATTTTAATTCCTCTAATTTTAAACTCATCAAACAATTCGTTCAATTTTCATTTTGACTCTCTAGTTAGTGATGCACAGTTCAAACAGTTTATTTTTGATAGCTTTGAATATTTTTCCTGGATGATACTTTACTGTCATCTCCATCATCCGTACAATTTACATTGTAAAGAACAAACAATTAATACTCTTTCTTTGTCAATAACATCGTACGCAGCAACAAACTGGCTGTGTATCCTTTGTATTGGAATGAATGTACGGCAAAATACTCTGTAATGTAGATCTTCGTTACAATGAAAGCAATGATAACGCTTCAATGACATCGCAGAAGACATTTTGTTTTCCAGAACTATATAATTAAAACGACGGTGTGTATCATTGGGATAATTACTCAAACCAAGCATTTTGAATGGCTAACAGCCATATTCCAGCGTAATAAAGTTCCACGTCCATCAACCACATGCCATTGGACAAAAGCACGCCGGATCTTTATTACCGCGCCCTTTTCCTTAGAGCTGTCACTGTTGGCGGCAGATAACGGGACGATGGTTTTAGAGCTAGAAGCTAATCAAGTTTATTGCAATGATATTTCGTGAATCTAGGTTTTAGAAAAAATTTCATAACTTTATAAAATGGAGCAAATAGCTTTAAGATAAAAGATATATTACTTAACATGAATCCTGGATACAACTTCAGCATTAAAAAAAACACAGATATTCCTTTTTTTTATTATTAGACTCAGGAGGGAGGAGATGACTCAAATGGTTTTCCTATTAAAATTCTGAAACAGTCATGTATGACAGTGTGACGTCACATAGCAACCAAATCTTGGCGCGACGCGTCTACCAAAATGTCACAATAAAACTTTAATTTTAAGGCGGGAATCTTGAAACAAAGAGGGGTCAAAACAAAGATTTAAAAGTTTATTCATCTTTAATTTAACGCATGTATAATAATTACTCATTAACGTATCTAGTTCAATACTTTTTTTATCGTATCAACGATCTAAAACTCTGAAAAGATAAATAATTTGAGCTACTGGCCTTTCGTTTTCTCGCCATTTTTTTCCCCTGCAAAAATACTTATCGCGTAGTAAAAAAAATAATTTCTCTTCTTTCCCTTCTTTTTATAAACCCAAACAAGGACGTTTTACTCCTAAGCTGTTGAGCTTTTAAATAAGCTAAAGTACCTTTTCCCTTGTCTTTCCATAGTGCTCATCATTCCTTTTAAATATCAAAATTTACTCCGTAACTCGTTTATCGTATTCGCCTTTGTAAACCAGCGTACTTCTTGAACATTTTTTAGTCGCAAAATCAACATTTAGTTGGTTTATTCTTTATCTTTAGGGACCATGGATCATATATTATTCAGTATCTTTGACCTCTTTTCCTCAACTTTGGATAAAGCATATTTTGTCTTCGTTAAACATTCATTTTTTTGTTCTGAAAGTTTCTACAGTAGCTTTTGTGTTAATAAAAAAACATAACTTACACAAAAAAATTGTTGTTGACATTTATCAAATTTAATTGAAAAATATTTTCAAACATTTCTTTTGTGGTTAAAAAATTACATAAATTTATTGAATTTATTGAATATTTAATTATATGAAAAAAATTGTTTGTTATGACATTGCATGATTTATTATATTTTCCAAAGACTCCTTTACCAATATATCTGGTTCATAGAACCAGATTTACCACCTAGCATCAACCTTCCAAAACAGGAACCTAGTGTTTCTTCTTGCATTCATGCAGATCTAGAAGATAAGGCTCTACTTGGTAAAGATTCATGTGACCCAATTAAACTTTCAAACCATGGGATGTTTATGCATGAATTAAATGACCTCTTTATGTCAAAACAAATAAATGAAAACCCATGGTCTGATGATTCCCCTGTCTCAATTTACAGTTTATTTCAAGAGATAGATGTGTTAAAAAATTATCTACCTTGGAAAATTAGTTTTTCACCATATCAACAGTCATGTAAGGTTTCAATAACACTGACCATATTGGATGCTAATGAAGATATTTCATTAAATTGGAAAGAAGTGTCATTTTACCTCCCATTGTATTTTTCTAAATTTTCAAATACAGATTATTCAGCTTATACTATAAGTGTACTTGGTAAGTCTGTAGAAACTGGAAAGCTACCACAATTTCTTTTTCATTCATTTAACTTCTCTTCTGTTCTAAGTCTTATTCTGAAAAAAATAAATGATGTTTCATTGTGCTCAGGACTTGCTGATGAAAACCTTGCACTACAAAACCTGACCTGCAACAATGAATCAATGAAACAGTCTTTACTTGCAACACAAATGGGGCTTATTGCCTGATGAAGGAAAATCACTTCGATTAAAAAGTGTTTCAGAAGCATCAACTGTGATTATATTCTTTCAGCCGAAACATGTTTAAGATGTCCTAAATGTCAAGAGCTTCAGCGATCATTTTGTGGCCGAATAAAAACTTCTTCTTTTGAATCTCACACTGCTCATGATTCTCACACAAAACTTGACAGTCTATCATATGAAGAACTTAAAGTAAGGGCAAACAATTTACACAAGATAGTCACTGCTACTCAACAACAGAAAAGAAGATATTTGTTTTTATATCAAAAAGAAAGGGAAAGACTGATTTCTCCCCCAAGGAACTTTAATCCTACTTTCTCTGGCCTAGCAAAAATAGTTGACATTGCAATCAAAAATCAGTGGCTAACTGAAAACTCTATTTTGCATTCACTTCTTCATGACACACTCACTTCACTCAAACTTCAAGAAGAGCAATTCTTACGAAGTGGGAAGTTTACAATGGACAACAACAAGCCTCATCCTAAAGGGATGAGATTCAGTCCTCTAGTTATCAAATGGAGTTGTAAAATAGCTAGTAAATGCCATAAAAAGGGTTATGAAGCAGTGAGAGAAGTCCTTCCAATACCATCATGGGAAACGACTAAACAATATAGACAATCTTTTAGTACCACCATCCCTATTTCAAAAAGAAATCTTCAACTAATGGTCCAGGAAATGAAAAGGAGAGGTTGTAAAGGCATTGGCGGCATTCACTGGGATGAAATGACAATCAAAGAGGGTATTGTATTGTGTAAAAGAACTGGCAAGCTTGTTGGCTTTGAGGATGAAGGCATAGCTGAGGATTATAATGTAAAGCCTGAAGAGTTGACTTTCAATGAAAATGATAGTGAAAACTCATACTACTCTAGTTCAGATTCTTTTTCAGATGACTCTCTTAATTATGAAGAGGAAAACAACTCAAATGAAGAGACTTGTAATAGTAGGAAAGCAAAGTTAATTCGTCAGTTGTTTTTCTCGTCATTGGAGGGTGATTTTTCATGGCCAGTTGCTTCTTTCCCTCTTCAAAAAATAAATCACCAAGTTCTTTCCTCTTTAATATGGCAGGTTTGTGAAGCTCTTGGTAATTTACATCTTAAAGACCAAAACAAAATACAAGTCCTTTATGGAGTATGTGATGGTTCAACTTATTCTCATGCTTTTTTCTCACATTCAGGAGCTCAAAACTGGGTAACATATAATCCTTATAATGATAACAAACCAATTTTTAAATTATTTTAAGTATGTTTCATGCTTTCGCTTTCAAAGCTGGTACTCTTCTCTACTGGTAGACTAAAATAGCCTAGAAATAGCTCATCCAATCAGAATGCATCATTGATGATAGAACACTAATTGGATTTGGCTAAAAGAAAATAGTGGGTACGAGGGGGTGTGAGGAATATGGGTGCTTCATACCCTGCTAAAGACACAACACTGTTATCTTAATTTTAATTCAATAAAAGACCTTAGAGACAAAAATATTGGTTGTCACAACAGTCTTTCTCAAAACTGCTCTCACATGGATGATCACACTTCACAACAAACTTCAACACTTGGATTCAAACCCCTGGTCAGCGGTTATCTTAAGCCCTGCTATTTATACTCAACATACCCAGGGTTGTGGGGTAGAAAACTGGGAGGGGATGCTCCTCAAAAATGTTGAAAATGACTCCAAAAAATAATAATTTTTACCCACAAAAAGGTACGAACTATATATGATCGCTAAGTGACAGAAGAGAGGTAATAACCACTCATTATTACAACTATCATTTTGGCTGTCACTAATAAAATATCAGGTATCTCATTACTTGACAAAAACCCTAACAGATACTGGCTTACTCCCTGGTAGACGTTTTAGTGTTGTAACACCCTAAGAGGTACCAAATCACAGATCTAGAACCCTAAAGTAAAAGGTATGACAAGCAACCCTTAGTACTTCCAACTGCCCCCCTCCACCAGGTCTACATATATTAAAGTCACACATTTCTCTCCTTTACTCAAATTATGATTATACGCATATTCATATAAAATGTTGTCTTTCATTTGCTTGACATTGACCTTTATTTTAAGTCTAGTAATAATTTATGATTGTATCATCTAATTTGTATGAATAAAGTTTTCGTCTCTGAGTGTTAAGTGGGAGCCCTGATATAAAACTCTGGCCCTGATATAAAACTCTGGCCCTGATATAAAGACTTGTGCACCACTCGTAGAAGTTATGACAACATCTTGAATCACAGGAAAAATTCAGTGACATTGATATATATATACTCGTTGATACTTACTATTAAATCGCCCCAACCATATGGAAAACATCCACAACAACTTTCAATTACACTTTCCTTTCCTATTTATTAAACTTTATTCAATCGTGAAACACGTCAGTTTAACCTTTGAGTTCCAAAAAGAACCAAAATTAAAATGCGGTCACCCAACCTGGAATATAAGAACATAGTTCATGGATTAAAACCATTTTAGGATAGGAACAGGAAAGTACAATGGGGATCATATACAAGCAATACTTTGGTGTGTTTAGAATAATGTGGCAAAATATTATCTACAGGTACCCTGGGGTAGTTATTTATTATTTTGTTATTTATGTAAAAAATAATTTTAAATTTGATGACTTTTGATTTACTCTGATCAAGTTAATTACTCACATATTTACCTTTTGCAAGTTTGTATTGTTGACTTATGATTTGTGGAAAACATGGCGTCAAACCCAAAGAAACGGTTTTCCAACTTCAAACAGATAGATGAGCAGTTGTGCAAAAGGTATCTTCACGAAACTCAGCAGATACAAAGATGAATATCTAGGTTCCTTAACCTCCTTTTGTTAAGCCATAATTCAAATCTTTAAGTCATCGAGGTATTAAAATATTCTTGTGCTTCGTCTTTTTTCGAGTCGCTTTTGAAAAGGTGCTTCGCAAAGAAAATTCAAAAACTAAAGATCTTTTTCGTTAAAAGCATCAAAGTCAGTAAAGAAACATTTTCCAAAGACTCCTTTACCAATATATCTGGTTCATAAAGATATATCTTTGAGATTTTTAAGGGAAAAACGAGAAGATAAACACGAGCCTTTACTCTTCCCTCTTGGCCGCCATTGTGAAATCGCTGAACCGCGACGTGACGTCATACTGTCATACATGACTCTTTCATTGTTTACCTTGGAGACGTCTCCTCCCTCCTGATTAGACTTCATTAGATGAACGTATATGTCATCACAAGTCACGTGATACGCCGTGATAGATAGGGGGTAGATTTGTTCAGTGGATGTACTTATTCGTTCATTCGCCTTTTGGTCACAAACAGGTAACAAACTTTGTCGGTCGTCTAGTTTCCCGCACATTCTATATCTTTGCTTATAAATTGCGTTCATTCGTCGCGATCAAAAAATGGGAAGAACATCTACACCTTTATCAGGACGCCCAATGCCAATCCATTTTGTTACTGCTACTACCAGTACGAGCAGCACGAGTGGACGTACTGAAAATGGCGCCAATTCTCAAAGGCTTAATATACTTATTCCCTCTGTCCCTGGTGGTAACGAGGATGTGCTAAGAGAACACAGAAATCGCCTATTGCAAGCAACAACCGAGAATGAGAACGTTGACCCCGAAAGCGAAAAAGAAGAAATTTCTTCAAATTTCGAAACGATTGTGAAACAGTTTAAACAACTGCAAGAACAAAACCGCCAAATACTAGCTGCCTTAAAAGAAAGCCAGAAAAACGAGGACAACAGCAAGACCAAGATTACTGTCTCAAAGGCGGTTGCAGTAAGTAACTAAAGTAGCAATATTTAAAAAAGCAGGCTATTTTTATTGATAATTTTACTGGCAATTCTTGGCGCGAAGAATAGTTGGTATAATTATGCAGCGGTATAATTTATGCAATGCTAAAATTGGCGGGAAACCCACCATGGCAGTGGTTAATGCTACCAAACTTTACTATTGATTTCCAATAACAAGACACTGAATGATAATGATAATTTCCTTTTTTTGCAAAGGAATTGATTTGATTTCGATTTTTTTTCAATATTAATACAATCACAGCCATAAAAATAATGAAAACATTACTATGTCTAAGAATAACTTAAGGTACATCTTATGATTTTAATGAATTATATTATGTTACTACAGTCTGAAGTACGCTTGGTAGCAAAGAAATTACGGGACAGGGAAGAAAACCCTCTTATATGGGATTTTACTAAAGCGTAAGTATGAAAATTTATTAAAAATGATGTTGTCTGAATCATCCAAAGTTTCTCCACTTACCACTCAAATATGGCATTTCCTAATTAGTTTCAGAGATGACGTCAACGAACAGATTAATAACGCAATAAGGGATAGAGTTCTGAATGTTCATAAGGATGTCTCTGCCGTCGAGTTAGAAGGTATTTATATATTTTATATTACGAAGTGCGAAAGGCCTTATGCACCTATCAAAGTTAACCCGGGGGGGGGGGGGGGGTGAGGGCAAAGGCTGGTGGTGGTGGTCGGGGGGAGGGGGTAACAAATATTTAAATGCCGAAGGGAGGGGAAGCAGTTTTAAATAAAATAACATGGAAAAAAACAAACGAAACGAAACAAAACGAAACAAAGCAAAAACAAATGGATGCTAAAGGAGTAATTGTCGGCCAAATGCCAAAATTTCGAACAAATATTGTCCCAAGTTTTAATATATGGGTATTTGATATAATTTCAGCTGCCCTTAAAAGCCACTTTCTGACGAGAAGAAAAAGAAACAAAAGAGAGCGTTCAGGGGCCCTTCAAAGGCATCAAAAGATGCAGCGGAAAACACAAAGAAAACAAAATGTGAGTAAACTAAATTTGCAACGATTATGACTTTGTTTAATAAGAAACTTTGACTGACGGTGTTTTTTTTTCCTTTTAGCTCCTAAAATCAAGATCCAAGGCAGCGGACGTATCAACCTCGCTATCACCAGGGGACAAAGAGAAAGTCAAATCAATTATGAAACTGGAGTATATGTCATCAGAGGAGTCGAAGTCAGAGGCGGATGACCAGGCTGATGACGATACATCAGACAGTGGCTCTGATAACGAAGGGGGCCCTACTAAGCAGAGGAAGGTTTTAATAAAACACCCTCTGCCATGGAGAAGCCCCCTAGCTAACCAGTTTATGGAAAGCATGGACCGAAAGGCAAAAAAGGAAGCTGTCAGAGCGCAGTCTCACCATGCTTTTGAAGCGGAAAATCGGGGAGCCGTCAAGACGCCCAAGGCCATCTGGAGGTCCCGAATGAGCATTGAGAGCCTAAAATTTTTTATTGAATCAAGGGCACTAGGACACCGAACGTGCGGTTGGGTTTCTACGCATTTTATGAATTAAACTGATCTTGTGTCACTGTTCCTCCGTTCCTTTGGCCTGTGATTTCCAGGTTTTTTCTTCTTAGTTTCGATTATTTGAACATTATACGGCTTGTTTACTTGAAGAAATCCATAGGTCAAACTGTAAATAGCAGCTGCTATTTAAGCCTATTGACCTATGGATTTCTTCAAGTAAACAAGCCGTATAATGTTCAAATAATCGAAACTAAGAAGAAAAAACCTAGAAATCAGGCCAAAGGAACGGAGGAACAGTGACACAAGATTTAATTCATAAAATGCGTAGAAACCCAACCACATTCGGTGTCCTTGATTAATTTTTGCAGTTATAAATGAAGTGTACTACTACAGAATATCTAAAAGGAATCGTACATAAGCCACATATCGATTGACAACTAAATATATTATTATCTTCTTTCACAAATCCGGTGTCACAAATGAAACAAACACCTATAATTAACTTACAGAACTAGCATTTTCAATTAGTTGTAGTTAGCAAATTGTTCATAGTTAATCAGTCGTCAAGGAAAGGAAATTCACAATAAAAATGTTTCAGTATGATTCATGTCTTTTTTCCTGCTTAGTATATGAGGTTCGTTGTCACCACATATAGTGACAATAGCTGAAGACTGATAACATAGTTAAATTTAGCAAATATGATGAGCATAATTCAACTGAGCAAATATGACTAAGACGCGCTGGTACATCTAAGGCATTAAGGGGGCATTAATCACATATACGGCCTGGGCAAAGACAGGGTACATGTAAGGCATTAATCACATATACGGCCTGGGCAAATACAGGGTATATGTAAGGCATTATTCACATATACGGCCTGGGCAAATACAGGGTATATGTAAGGCATTAATCACATATACGGCCTGGGCAAATACAGGGTATATGTAAGGCATTAATCACATATACGGCCTGGGCAAATACAGGGTATATGTAAGGCATTAATCACATATACGGCCTGGACAAATACAGGGTATATGTAAGGCATTGATCACATATACGGCCTGGGCAAATACAGGGTATATGTAAGGCATTAATCACATATACGGCCTGGGCAAAGACAGGGTACATGTAAGGCATTAATCACATATACGGCCTGGGCAAAGACAGGGTATATGTAAGGCATTAATCACATATACGGCCTGGGCAAAGACAGGGTACATGTAAGGCATTAATCACATATACGGCCTGGGCAAAGACAGGGTATATGTAAGGCATTAATCACATATACGGCCTGGGCAAAGACAGGGTACATGTAAGGCATTAATCACATATACGGCCTGGGCAAATACAGGGTATATGTAAGGCATTAATCACATATACGGCCTTGGCAAATACAGGGTATATGTAAGGCATTAATCACATATACGGCCTGGGCAAATACAGGGTATATGTAAGGCATTAATCACATATACGGCCTGGGCAAATACGTGAACATATCAAATGAGCATTCACATTTACTACTGGGTAAATGTATGGATGATATGATATCTGCTATATATTTGCCATTTGGGATTTTATTGGGCCATACGGACTTTGCCATCTGTGCCCATCGGATAAATGTGTAGGTACATATCATATACAGTCATTGGGCAAATATTGTTTACTATTAGTCAAATATGATATTTGCCCATATTTTTGTCTATATGTTTGCCTACGTGACAAATCCATTTTTTCGTCGAGTGTAAAGAAATACCCTGTGTGCTTTTAGGAGAGTTATTTAGCATGTCTTAGCAGGCCAGCGTTTACAGTCTTATATTTTCTGCACCCCGGGTGATATGAGTAACAATGCTTTAAATAGGACCGAGAGTGACATCAGTTTGAATGTACTTTTTGTACTTGGTTCAACAGCAGCAGTCGTATAATGTCGTACACCATTCTAAACAACTCGTACAAGGCTCTCAGTAGGTCCATCAGGGGTACAATAACAGCTTCGTTTGGGCCACTCATCGTATTCAGAGCTGCAATGTGGTGCTTCAATAGCGTTCGATAACGTCTTACAGTGAATGAGGTTGTCGCTTGAGGATGTTACTAAAACGAGTAACGCAGTAACGAGTCAACCGAGTAACCAGATAACGAGAAGCATGAATTTTTTTTGTTTATGCATTGAAAAAAAATCTGATTATACGACTTTTAAAATCATTATATTGAAATGATGGCTAAGAATTTAAAAAAAATTCCCAAGGCTTACTGTTATGTTGTTATTTTGTTGTGATTGATAAATGAGAGGTCGAAGTAAATTCACCCTGAGTTTCCTTCTTGTTGGTTGGATTTGTCGTAGACTCCTGAGGAAGTTTTGGAGGCGTTACGTTTTTGACAGAGCCATTGTGACGTATGATAGACTGTCCTGATGATTGGAAACGACTTTGAAAAACCGGTTAGCTACAGGTTTTTCGTCATAATTTACCATCTATTACTAACCGGTTTTAAAAAGTCGCTATCAAATCAGGATAATACCAGGGAATGATTTAATGATCCAAATACTCCCTTCAAACTGTTTAGAAACAAACATATATCAATTCACTTAGAAATCTACGAATAACTGAAACATTCACACATATTAAAACCCAATCCGTCTGTCCTGGCGCCCTTGATCGAGTGTCATTCCACTTCACTGGTTAAAAGATATACAAAAGTGGTACGTTTTTATTTAAAAAAAGAAAAAAAATGTAAAAAGGTTTACACTTTTGAATAAATATGATATAAGAAAAAATAAGTGTTCAGAAGTTCTGAAAGAAAAATATACCTTAAATGTTCCAAAGTACCCTCTCCTCCCTAATAGAGGTACATAACACTAAGAAAAATTATATAACTGAATACTGTGATGTGCCGATTTAGGACATCATTTGATAAACAAAACCAAGTGTTTAAAAAATAACATATATATTACAAATGCCATTACCAATAATAATAATCTTCCATTGCACGAGGGCCACACACTTATCAGTATTGTATACTATTTATGCTACCCTCTTTAAATTAAGTGAAGAAAAAATAGGTGTCTACATAAAGCATACTAATGAGTGTATAGGACTTCATAAGAGATAAAAGTTTGACTTCTCTCCCCGGATCAGCAACAGGAAGAACTGCCTCTCTTAGGGACTGTAACCGAATAGGAACCTGTTCTTGACCTTCCAAGAAACAATAGAAACGATAGAAACCCTTTTGATTGACGTCAACCCAAATTCAATTTTTCGTTTGTGATGAAGGTCTAGTTGAACGCGTGTGACAGGGAATCGCAGTATAGATGCTTTTTCTCAAATCGCCATAAAATTCATTTCCTTAAAGATAATCTAGCCCAAATTGAGTTTGTTCAGGACTTATGCTTGAGTTACTGAATGAGTACGGTGGCGAATGCAGAATACATTGCTTACGTTATTAATGGATGAAGTCATACGATAGCTACTATAAAAAGTACCTAGGGGAATCCCCTAATCAGAACGTTCCGATTGGTTATTATGATATTAATATTCTGTCACGCCATCCCACTTGTCAAGTATGCAAATCTGATCAACGTTTGTACAGGTACTTATATAATAATAATATAATAATAATATAAAGAGGCTTGTAAAGCGCCTATACAAGCCGGTTCTAGGCGCTGTAAAAAATAATAAATAAATACGATACAAACATAGATTACAAATCATAAGCAAGTTTAAATAAATAAGTCTTGAGTTCAGTTTTAAAAGATTCAAGAGAGGTATTGTTCCTCATAGGATTAGGCAGAGAGTTCCACAACACAGGAGCGGCAACGGTGAATGAACGATAACCATAACACTTTAGATTATACGGTTTTACAGACAGCAATACTTGAGACGACGAACGGAGATTACGAGCAGGACAATATCTATTTATTAATTCTTGAATGTACATAGGAGCAGAGCCATATAGAGCTTTGAAGGTTAGTAGGAGAATTTAAACTTTATTCGATATTCAATAGGAAGCCAGTGCAGGTTGATGAGAATAGGAGTAATGTGATCGCGTTTCTTGGTTAGAGTTACTTGTCTGTGATGGCGAGTAAATACCTCCAAATAATAGATTTTGGGCTACGTTTTGCAGCTGAACATCATGGAATCAAGCGAGATGATCTACTCGGTTAACTTGATGGACTTACAGACTTACAACTTCTGCAACGATACTCCTTTTACTCCTCGCCATCCATCTTGTATGGTGTTGAATTGAGAAGAAGGGAACTTAAGCGACCACGTTTTGTAGGCAACTGAGTCATCTCAACTCCTATTCCAAAGAAATCGTTTGAAGGTAACATGATTGACGGTTAAATCATTCCTTGCCTTCACTCGACTTATGGATTCTAACTCGTGCAGAATCGAGGTGAAAGTGAGAATTGTGTACCGAAATCGAGACGGATCAGAATTGCACTCTTCTTGCGCAAAACTTTGTTGACCTATCTACTGTTTGTTATTGTGCTGAGGGTTTTCTTTTCCCCTTCCACTCAACCCAACTTCTAAACTTCAATTCGATGGTGAAATGAGGGCGACATATTTTTTAGACACTGGAAAAGCAAGGATGATTTTTAAACTTTTAGACGCTTCAATAGTTTCTAGTAATATCAATAGGTGTGTATGTAGTGACTAGACTGAAATCAATCCTGCATACATGGATCTTGTTTTCTTCTAAGTTGACTTCGACTTCTACAATGTTAGTTTTAATCATTCAGTTTAAATAAAAGCTTAGCACTAAAAATTCTACAGTTACAATATTTTGCACTAAAATTACAATCTGTCAAAATACAAATCCTTCAGACTAAAACTATCAAGATATACGCCAACAGTTAAATCTACCAAACACATCTCATATGCATCGCTCGATCTCAATAGGTGACTTGAAAAAAGCTGCATGCACAACCATGAATAGACATAGTCAATAGAATAACTTCAAAAATAGTACGCAGATCCTATTAGTAATGGTTAACTAGTGGAGTTGTTGGAGTACTCAGTGGTGTTATGTGCAAACATTTCGTAGTTTTGAAGACCATTCTAGAAGTAGTGTTCTGAAGTCTTTGAATGTTGAGTAGTTGATAGTTGTACAAGCATCGTTCAGGAGTACGAATATGATCCCCTCTACATCTATACTTTGTTACTTCTACAGCTAGTTGTTGCTCTAATTTCTAATGGCCGTCTTCAGTCTGTAAATAAAACAAACGTTCACAAATATAAAACGGTCAGCAGGTAGTATATAATAATTAAAATAATAATAATAATAAATAAATAATAATAATATTATTATTATTACTATTATTACTATTATTATTTATTATTACTATTACTATTGTTATTATTATTATTACGATTATTACTATTAACTATATTACTAATAGTAATAATAATTAATATTATTATAAATATAATAATAATATAATAATATAAAAATAATAATTATTATTACTATTATTACTATAATTATTATTATTATTATTACTATTACTATTGTTATTATTATTATCATCGTTATTATCATCATTATTGTTATTATTACTATTATTATCATTATTATTATTACGATATTAGTAATATAACTATTAGTACTATTATTATTATTATTAGCATCATTATTATTATCATTATTATTGTTATTATTACTATTATTGCTATTATTATTATTACTAGTAAGACTTTTATTGCTATTAATATTATTATTATTATTATTATTATCACCATTATCATACTGTCCAAGTTAAGACTTTTACCAAATAACATATCGGCAATAGTCTGCTGAACTAGTATACATCAACGTTGAAATAAACGAATAAAAATGATGATAACGACTTGTTGTTAGAGCGCATTATAATTGATCTGAAGGAAAAGATATGAAAGTCTGAGAATACAAATTTTCGTGAAAGTTTTAAAAAAATATTTAGGTTATTGCGTGACATTGGAGTGTTGCAGGCATTGGTAATGTGGACCATTAGTGAAATCTCGAGCTTAAAAAATGTATGAAATGAAAAAGAAAAAAGGAATTCAATAGGTAAAAAACTGAACATACTTTGCTCCTGTGTTGTTGTAATTGGTATTCAAAGCTATTCTAAGTGGTGTTTAGCCGTTTTAGAGCAGTGTTTGTGCCTTCGTGAATACCACAAAATAAACAGTGGGCGATATGATGGATGGAAGCTCACCGGTCTTGAAATCAAAGGCGCATTATTATTTAAGTTTACTTGATCTTATTTTATATATTCCGATTCTTCTTTGCGGTGAGGTTCTCTATTTTTCCTGCACTTCTGCGAACTATCTCTAACTTCAGGCGCGGATCAGAAACAGTCTCATCCCACACAGAAAAATCCCGGTTTTAGCTTCACGTTTCTTGTACCTTCTTATTAGTCTTCCTCCTCATCATGTTCCACGGGTTGTTTCTCCCTTGTAGGTCTTTCTTCTCTCCTGTCAGCCTCTAAACGGTTCACGTGCATCAAGTATAAAATATAGACGATCATCTCAATCATCTCGTGCATTCCTTCTAGTAAGTAGATGTAGAGAAAATAAACTGATCTTGAAACGAAGTTTAGCAAAAAGCCTATTGTCGCTACTACATATACCCGCGCTTCTCAACCAATGACTGATCATCGTACCATACCTACGTCACATATAGCAGTTTGGCAGAAATGCTTTCAACGCATAACGTTTTCGTTATGCGGGGTAGACTCTAGTCATTTTGCTTTAAAATGACATAAACAGAATGTAATATCATTCAACGTGGCGCTCTAATGTTTTCTTTTTTGTATTATAATTTAATAATATATTCCGTAAAAATTAACCTGCGAGTTTGGAGTTGTGTGACAATGTTCTAATGCCGTAAAGAGAGGATACATTTTTTCTACCAAGGAGACCCCCGCGAACCTGAACTGTGACATTACAGCGCTTCTCAATCACACGCGTGAAATCGTAAAATTTGCCTTCCTGACGAAGTAGGTTTTGGTTTCATAGGCACGTGCCCTTAAAAGGTTGGTGTCCAAGAACACTCTATTTTGTCTCGACAGTTTATAATTTCGTGCGTGTGAGTGAGAAGCGCTGTAAAATGCTATTCTCAAAATCTTATTCGATTATATTAGGCTTCAATTATTGAGAGAACCGCTTTTCTGTTGTTCTGGGATGGAATAATAATATACAGGAATATAGCAAGCGATCAGAGCTTCACACCACGACACTTGTTTTCTCTAATTCAATTGAATTTGGGGAGAACTTTATATGTGTAAGATTTTCTCTTGTGTTTTCAAGGCCTTATAGTTTCTCGGCCCTCTTACGTTAGCTGGTGCCGTTACAGTTAACATCCTGTCACATCATCGCACTTGTCAGGCAGCGTGCATAAACGATATGCAAATCTGATCAACGTTCTTACAAGAAACAAACATTGGTTTATGATAGTCGAATATCAAGCTAAAAATGATGGATTTTCGGGTTAAGTTTCTAAACTAAACACCGTGGAATCAAGCAAGATGATATATTCGGTTTAACTTCGTGACAGACTTTCAATCCACTTCGTAGCAATGACACTCCATTGAAACAATCACACATATTAAAACCCAATCCGTCTGTCCTGGCGCCCTTGATCGAGTGTTATTCCACTTCACTGGTTAAAAGATATATACAAAAGCGGTACATTTTATTTTAAAAAACCCCACACATTTAAAAGGTGTACCCGTTTGAATAAATTTGTTGTGAGAAAAAAATAAGTGTTTAAAAGTTCTGAAAGAAAAATACGCCTAAAATGTTCCAAAGTAATAAGATTAGGTGTTAAATAAGCTGGAGCATACAAGTAGCATATTGAGAAACCCAGTGCTCGCTCCAAGAGCGTCTTGCTTAATGATCTAAAACGAGTGTCTTTTCATTTTATCAGGATTGCAAACATTAACAAGTTGTTCGATTAATCGATGAACTTGTTAATGTGTGCAGCTCTGATAAAACTGAAATTATTATCTTTACTTCTCGTTTCGTCAGAAATCCCATATTGCAATCTTTTTCAATCTCCAAATCTACTATTCAACTTTCTGATTGTGTTTGTAATCTTGGTGTTATATTGGATAAGTATCCTGTCTTTTTCTCAGCACACTAGTAATATCTGTAGAAGGCTACCTCACATTTGCTAATATCTTTCTTCAGATAACCTTATTCAAACGTCTTGTGAGTGCTTTGGTTATATCTGATCTGGATAATAGTAATGAACTTGTCTATATGGCTTAATTCTTCACATTTTAGACCTGGAGCCTTTACGTTGCTTGATGCCATCATAAAATTCACTTCCTAACGTTAGTTCTACCGGTTAGTTTGCTATGGATCTCTTGCTTGCTGTATTGATGATTGAATGACGTTATAAGATGGCGAATGCATCGCTTGGGTTATTGATAGGATGACGTCATACTATTAAAAGTGCCTTGGGAAATCCCCTAATCAGAACGTTCCTATTGGTTATTATAATATTCTGTCACGCTATCCCACTTGTTAAGTATGCAAATCTGATCAAGTTAACGTTTACACAAGTATTGAACACTGATGGAGACCAAAAAAACCTCCAAATGATAAATTTTGAGCTACGTTTTGCAGCTGAACACCATGGATCAAGCGTGATGATCTACACGGTTAACTTGATGGACTTACAGACTAACCACTTCTGCAACGGTACTCCTTTTACTCCTCGCATTCGATCTTTGATATGTATGTTTCTAGATATGTAAGTGATTGCATGCAATCCATGTTGAATTTCAGTGGAAAGTGTCAATTTGTGAAAATGTAAAAAATCTTTTTATTTGGATATTATTATTAATTACTTATATTAATAGGTGTGTAGTGACTAGACAGAAATGAATCCTGCATGGATCTTGTTTTCTTCTGATTTGACTTCGACTTCATAAACTACACTGTTAGTTTTAATCATTCAGTTTAGATAAAAGCTTAGCAGTAAAATTCTACAGTTACAATATTTTGCACTAAAATTACAATCTGTCAAAATACCAATTCTTCAGACTAAAACTATTAAGATATACGCCAACGGTTAAATCTACCAAACACATCTTATGTATCATGATATCCATGAGTGACTTGAAAAAAGTGTATGCACAACCATGAAGAACTTTGTGAGTCAACAGAATAACTTTAAAAATATTACGCAGATCCTATTTAGTAATAGTTAACTGTGGAGTTGTTGAAGTACTCAGTGGTGTTATGTGCAAACATTTCATAGTTTTGAAGACCAATCTAGAAGTAGTGTTCTGAAGTCTTTGAATGTTGAGTAGTTGATAGTTGTACAAGCATCGCCAGGAGTACGAATATAATCCCCTATACATCTATACTTTGTTATTTCTACAGCTATTTGTTGCTCTAATTTCTAATGGCCGTCCTCGGTCTGCACTGAATAAAACAAAAAAAAAAAGTATTGGTACAGTATATAATATAATAATAATAATAATATCAATAATAATAATAACAATAATAATAAATAAAGAATGATTATCATTATTATTACTACATGTTTTGAAATGTTAGAAAATGTAGGTTTCGACAAAGACCAACGTAAATATGTAATAAGGAAAATTATGAACATTGCTATTCGAGCAACCTATTATATATTTTGCTGTAGAAACAAAATCTGGGATAACATTAACCCTGACTTGATGAAGTTTTAACTCTTTGGCGTTACTTCCATGAATCCTTAATTGTACCTCTTTTTCAATCTTCCTTTTCATCGTGTTCCACGGGTTATTTTCCGCTCCGTGCAGGCCTCTCTTCTCTCCTGTCAGCCTCCAAACGGTTCACGTGAATAGAGTATAAAATGCAGATGATCACCTCAATTATCTCGTGTATTCCTTCAATTAAATCCATGATGTTGAGAGAAGAAACTGATTTTTGGACAAAACTACCTGACTTCTGAGCTCATACTTTACGGTCAATGTGTGCCAATAGAAATGAGAAGACACAGGGGTCTATTGTTATTGGGTCAATCGAAATGTTCATTTCTAAGAGGTAATGTGATCAAATCCGCCATTGTTGTGGCATTTTACAGGATTTTAGCTATGCGAGAATGTAAAAAAAGATGGCGGATTCGGTTAGTTTTTGGTGACAAAAGGTAAGTTAACGCACTAAATAGCTATAGAAATCCCCTTTCCTTTAATCTTTAATCTTTAATCTTTAATCTTTAATCTTTAATCGTTATACTTCTAAAACAGCAAAAACTATACTAGAAGTCAAGCTAAATAGATAAAACTAATTTATAAAAGAAGAAATTATAAAACAAAAATAGTAAAAAAAAAAGAAACAAGAGAATAAAAAAATTAAGATAAATAGCTAGATATATATATATAAAATCTATGGCAAGTAATATAGTAATTGGTTTAAGATAAATTATATCGATAATTAAAATATTAAATAATTAAATAAAGTTAATATAAAATGACTACTAAGTAATTGAAAAATTAATTCATACAGATTGCCTGATAGCAGCCAAGGCAATACACCTGAACTCGCCAACACCCGCAGGAATCACACCAAGAGGCAGGTTATTCCAGGTTACTACAGTTCTAGGATAAAAGGAATACTTAAATATATCGTTTGATACACTAAACTGATGAAAAGGCTGGCAATTTGGTAGTCTGGATGCTCTAGTGATGGGGCGTACTGCATCGGGAAATTTAATATCAACGAAACCCTTGAAGATCTTATAAAACATACACCCTTGATTTAATAGCCTACGCTGTTCTAAAGTATCCCATCCTAAGCTGTTAATCATAGGTGAGACATGACTATAACGAGAATAGTCATTACAAACGAATCTAGCTGCGCGATGTTGAACCATTTCGATCTTATTGATATTACAATTGGTGAAAGGATTCCATACGCAACTAGCATATTCAAGTTTCGGTCGTACGAGACTAAGATATGCTCTGCTTTTAACTTCTGGAGTACAACCGCTTAGGATACGTTTAAGTAGGCCAAGAGTGGAATTGGCTTTTTTGCAGATAATGTCACAGTGGTTATTCCAGCGTAAGTTATCTGCAATGGTGACTCCTAGGTATTTAACAGAGGACTCTCTTGATATTGGTTGACCATTTAGTGTGTAATTATATATAAGGGGGGCTCTCTTGCAAGTTATTCCAAGGTGGTAGCACTTGGACACATTGAAATTGAGTTGCCAGCATGTAGACCAGGAGTACAGATTATCAAGGTCTTCCTGTAAGAGTTGGTGGTCTTGATGATTATTAATTTCTCTATAAAGCACACAGTCGTCAGCAAATAAACGCAATCTTGATTGGATAGTGGTAGTAATGTCATTTATGTAGAGTAAGAATAATACTGGGCCTAGGATAGTCCCTTGAGGGACTCCAGAAATAACTTGTTTTGAAGTAGAATGCACACCATTAATTGAAACAACTTGAGAGCGATTGGATAAAAAAGCTCTTATCCACTTGTACATATTCCCTTTTATCCCGTAGTAATCAAGTTTGGATAACAGTCTCTCATGAGGCACAGAATCAAAAGCTTTAGAAAAGTCCAATAATATGGCATCAGTCTGGCTTCGCATGTTGAGAGATTTGGCCCAGTCATGAATTGTGGTGATTAGTTGGGTTCCACAGGAGTACCGCTGTCTGAAACCATGTTGTTCATCAATTAAAATATTATTCGCAGCGAGGTGTCTGGCCAGATTACTAAGGATGATGTGCTCCATGACTTTACTACAAATACATGTTAAAGATATTGGTCTGTAGTTTGTTGGATTTGATTTAGTGCCTTTCTTGAAGATGGCACTAACAAGTGCTTTGGACCAGTCTGATGGAATTGCATTACAAGTATATGACTGCTGGTAGATAAAACAAAGCCAGTCCGCCACTGATTGAGAGGCCTCCTTAAGTACTCTTGCAGTGATTTCATCTGGTCCGCATGCTTTCTGAGGATTAAGTTGAGATAACTGTTTTGCAACACCATTTGGAGAAATCTGCAGGTCCACAATCGATTGGTATGGAGACGGGCCCATCTTGGGGATTGGCAACTGTTCGTGTGTAAAGACAGAATGGAAATAGGAGTTTAGAGACTCAGCTTTATCCTTATCAGTAATACTTATGGAATCTCCAACCTTTAAAGGAGGGATACCAGTATTCTCAGATTTACTGTTTCTTACGTAGGACCAAAATTTTTTAGGATTATCCGTTAGGCTGTTGCCAATAACTTCGTTTAGATATTGAGTGTGGGAATTTTTGATGAGCTTTGCAACATAGTTGCGCTGACATTTAAAGGTTTTCCATTGTTGATTGTTTTTGGACTGGATGGCTTTTTTATGGAGGCGATCTTTCTTGCGCATCTCACGTTTGATCTCGTAATTGATCCAGGGAAGTTTGAACTTTGGACGAGAGGACTTCTGAGGGATAAACTTGGACACTCCATCAGATAGAGCAGATTTAAACATATTCCAGTTTTCCTCTACCGACCTTTCTTTGGGATTTGAATCAAAGAATGCTGAGGAAGATTTCGATAAATATTCATTTAGACCCACAAAGTTAGCCTTATTATAAGAGTAAACTTTGTGTGGAGTTTTAGTAGTTCTTGTTGGTTTCAGGTTAACTTCGAAAATAATAGCAAGATGGTCACTGATGCCAGAAGAGGAGGATAAATCTGTAATTGAGTTTGGGTATGTGGATAGCAATAAATCCAGAACTTTGCCAGATGTAGGTCTGGTGGAATTTGTGACATGTTGGGTTAGAGAGTAGTCGTCAATCAACTGTAGGAGTTTGTTGTGTTGGGATGCGGTCGCTACATTGCAGGAAGTTGGTACATCTAAATTCTAGTCAATATCACCAAGGTTGAAGTCTCCACCTATGATAACATTAGGATGATTTGGACTTTTTGTAAAGACACTGTTGATGGATTCGTGGATACGGTCTAGTATTTCAGGTGAAGAATTTGGAGGTCTGTATACGGATGATAAATATAGAGTTTTAAAAGTACTTATTTTAAGTGATGTCCAGATAATTTCACAGTTGTTTGAGAATTCAGTTTCCTCAACACAGACGAGGTCTGATTTGATAGCTTGGAAAACACCTCCTCCATGGCTGTTTCGATCTTTCCTAAATATAGTGTAGTTAGATGGAAATATTGAGTAGGATGAAATGTCATTTTGAAGTTTAGATTCAGTTCCCAGGATAAAATCAGGGTCGTGTAGGTCGAGTAGTGCTTGGAATTGGGTAGATTTTGAAGAACTCTTTAAGCCGTTGCAGTTTATTATCATGCCTTTGATTATGTTTTTGTTTTTGTTTTTCCGTTGATTTCGCTGAGATGATGATGACCTATTAATTGAGGTAGGCGTACTGGTAGTAAAGTCCTCAGGTTCCAACGATGTAGATAAGAAATCAAATCGGTTCGAGGTAGATAAATCCGTAGATAAGGACAGAGAGCTTGAGAAGTTGGGCATTCCACAAGTGCAGCAAATCCATGAACATGAGGTATTGGCTAAAGCATTGTAGACTTCATCACTGATAGCACAACAACGTGTGTGATACCACGAGTCGCAGTTGTCACATTGAAGACCTTTTTGATTGATTTTAACTGGTTTACGGCAAACCCCACATGGATGCTTCCAGTTTGGGCCAGGATTCAGTGCTACATCGCCACATAGAACAATGAAATTGAATAAATTCAGCCCTGGGTTGGTGGCTTTCGAGGATACTAATTTCTCCAAGATGGCCGATCGTGTGGATCTTGAGCCATGGAAGAAACTTGCGAAGTAAGGATCAATATTCGATAAGGACGGCGAAATATCGAAACTAGATGAGCAGTGGATTAATAGATTTCCATTCTGTTCAAGTTTGTAGAGCAAAAAATACACATAAACAGCAAAAACGAACAGAAATGCTGGAGCTCTAAAATAGGTCGCCATGTTGAAGCACCAAGAAATATATTCTTAGTAGACATCTAAAGTAGATTTTTGCTATTAGCTCGCCAAAAAGAGATAGAAATATGGTATTTTTGCAATAGAATATGAAGACCTACGAAGTGTTTAGTCTTGTTTTGCCGGCTTCATGACCTCAAAACGACGACTTCTTGTCGATACGTTTCAAGTATATATCAACTTCATTCTTGAAAACTGCATTTTTCTTGCAAGAAATATACTTTTAATAGATATTTTAAGTAGAATTTTGGCATTCATTCGCCGGGAAGATGTTTTGAGGCTTATATCTTTAGCTTTTTATCACAGGGGCGGCGGAAGCTGAAAAATTTTAGGGGGCACTCCAATATTTCACGGCACTTTACAAACGTGTACGTGTGATATTTCAATCAGTAACATTTTGCGTGCATTAAACCACTTGCAATTGTGTTGAGAGACACAAAAATGATGCGACGTCGCTAGATATATCGTATCTTTTTTAGATACAGAAAATTATGTAATATCAAAATAATAAATAATGGTAATCATAACCAAATCTCATGCGTTTTCTTTTTTGTGTGAGGCATTATATTCTGGGGGGGGCAGGCCCCCCCAAAAAATCTAATGGGGGGGGGGGGGGGGGCAGTGCCCCCCCCCCCCGGCCCCCCGCTTCCGCCGCCCCTGTATCAGGACAAGAGCAAAGTCAATCATTAATTTAAAAAATAATAAAGTTGGCGACCTTCAATTTCACGCAGTAGACTTCATCGCGGAGTTTTACTACTAAGTCATTTATGCTCATTCGTGTTCACCTATTCAGTGAGATTATTAAAATGCTATAAACGATGGAATCTTGAGGACAAATCAGCCTAACTTACCATATAAATCAAGTGTTTCTCAATGAACTCTTTTAACTAGGCTATAAACGAGACCATAAACGCCGTCTCGGTCAACAACTCGAAGATTTCCTCTAAAAAACAACCAGTGATATACAAACCCGAATAGAGACAAGCTGAATGATATTTCTAAGGAAATTCCTATAAAAAGTTGGCTTATTTGAGTGAGCAAATGAATGTTTTATGATTGAAATACTGACATAACTTCTTCCGTCGGGTGCATTTACCGCGGGCAAGTTTGGGCAATTTCATATTTTCGGGTCGTGGCAAGCTAATTAAGTAGTGTGACATGCATAACCCAAATTGTTTATTTGCGTTCAACAATTGATATCAAATCCGTCAAACCAGAAGCTAAGCTCGGAGCTTTGATGTCCAGGATAAAATAAGTAAAAGGATTTGTAGAAAAGCTCGTCTTATTTCGGAGTGCACATAAATGTTTTCTGAAGTCAATTTTGTCTTTTTAGTTAGATTTAAAAAATATTTCCTCTTTAGTCAGGTAGGATGAAGTATTTTCAAAATATGAAATAAAAAAGGAGGGTGGACGACTACCTTTATACATGCACGGAGATAACAGACGTTAATTTTTATGACTTTTAGCTTATCAAATGATATGTTAAGCAATTGTCGATACTATGTCGAAGATAGTTTCGAAAATCTTTTAGACAAACCAATTGGTTTTTCACTCATTCATTTTAACATAAGAAGTTTACGAAAGAATTTCGATAATCTGGTTTGTTATCTTACCTCTTTAAAGCGTCACCACTTTGACGTAATTGCTTTGACCGAGACATGGCTTAAAGATAAAGATGATCTACCTTCCTTTGCAATAGCGGACTACCAAGGCCCAATAGTCTTAAATCGGCCAAACAAAGATGGTGGCGGAGGAGTTGCTCTTTATGTCAGAAATAATTATAATTTTAAGATTCGCAATGACTTAAAGTATAATAGTAACGATATCCAATTTCTGTTTGTCGAAGTGGAAAAGAACAAGGAAAGCAAATTAGTGGGTGTCACATATAAACCTCCAAAAATTAATATTGATAGCTACTCAGACGTTTCTACTGAACTTATAGAAAAACTACATAATACGAAAAATTGTTACATAGCTGGAGATTTCAATATTGACCTTTTAAAAAGTGATTCTAACGCGGAAACTAATGCCTTTGTCGATACTTTGCTCTCCTATTCTTTTTTTCCGGTCATAACAAAACCTACACGAATGACTTGTGATTCTGCAACATTGATTGATAACATTTATACACGTAACACCATTTACACGTAACACCATTGAAAGTCCTAGACCAATTATACAGTCTCGACTGCTCGAAGTCTGCCGGTCACGATGGCATTAAAATAAAATACTTGACTATGATAGCCGAATTGATTTATCGACCATTAAGTCACATTTTCAATACTTCGATAATGACTAGTACTTTCCCGGATATGATGAAAATAGCCAAGATAATTCCTATCTTTAAAGGAGGTGACAAGTCTATTGTATCTAATTACAGACCTATTTCTCTCCTTCCAATTTTCTCAAAAGTATTCGAAAAAATAATATGTGAACCATTAACAGAACATCTAGAAGCCAATAATCTCTTATTTGACTATCAATTTAGTTTTAGGAAGAAAAGAAACACTACTTACGCTATACTAGACTTTGTCAATAGGATAATAGAATCAATAGACAACGGTGATTTCTCTATTGGTATTTTTCTAGATTTGTCTAAAGCCTTCGACTCAATAGATCATGACTTATTGTTGCGCAAATTGTTCTATTATGGTATTAATAACGGTACAAAAGCATGGTTGGAAAGTTATTTAAAGAATAGGAAGCAATATGTCTCGATTGATGGCACTGATTCTGATCTATTAAGGATCACTCATGGCGTCCCACAAGGCTCCATACTTGGACCGATTCTTTTTCTAGTTTTCGTAAATGATGCACAATACGCATCGAAATTGATACACCTAATCCTGTACGCAGATGATATGAATTTATTTTATAAACACAAAAGTATGACAACCACTTTAAAAGTCTTTAAAAATGAGCTAGATTCACTTGAGGATTGGTTACTGGCAAATAAATTAACAGTTAATATTTCTAAAACCAATTTTATTCTGTTTGGATCCATACAAAAACTTAAAGGCTTAGAACAAACACCAATATTAAAAATAATGGATAAAGCAATAAACAGAGTTTCTAGTATGAAATTCCTTGGTGTCATAATCGACCAAAATCTCTCATGGGATTCACATATCGATTTTATTTCGCGTAAAATCGCCAAATCAATCGGTATTTTATATAAAGTCAGACATTTTCTTAACCTTGATATACTCAAAAACTTATATTACAACCTAATTTATTCTTACGTTTCCTATGCTACATCAACTTGGGGTAGCATTTACAAATCAAAACTTAAGCGTATTCATGTTCTTCAAAAACGCGCTCTCCGCGTCATCACGTTTGCCGACAGAAGGCACCCTAGTAGACCGTTATTTCGGAAGCTGGACATGTTAAATGTTTATGAAATTGTTAATCTTCAATTGGGTATACTGGTCTTCAGACACACTAACAATTACTTGCCAGAAATTTTTTCTAACTATTTCACTGACTTATCACAAATTCACAATTATAATACTCGCTCCAAATCGAACAAAAGTATGTTTTTACCTAGACAAAATCTTAATTACGGAAAATTTGGTACAAAATTCGCGGCTGTTAAAGTTTGGAATGATATACCCATTGAGACTAAAAATAGTTGTTCACTGAAAGCCTTCAAAAAGAATTACAAAAAGTATTTGCTTAACTCAGATGAATGATTGTTTAAGAACATTTAATTACTTGATTGTTTTTTTTTCTTTTCTTTTTTCTTCTTTTTTTCTTTTTTCCTGTATGTTTATTTCGTCTCATGAAATTTCTAGTTGTTCAACTACGAAAACTACTGTACTATATATGATTCTTCCTATCTTACACATATGTAAATATTACTTATTTTCGTCTTAAGGGTGTAAGAGCTTGTTTTAACCTCGGAGGTTGTTCTCTTGCACCCCCCACAATATTTGTAACTTATTCAATTTATGTACGTATATATATATTTTTGTGGAAATAATAAACTGTTGTAATAAACTGTTGTATCTGTTATCAAAACATTGGAATGACGTCATAACAAGGCAACCCAGTATAAGCTCTTAGAGCGTCTTATTTCTTCGGGTACTAGTTTCTTTTACCTCCCAGACAGATTTTCGTTGCTTGAAACAATCATAAAACTGATTTCCTTAAAAGATAATCTAGCCCAAAATGGAGTCTGTTAAGGATTTATATGCTTGCATTATTGATTGAGGACGGTGGCGAATGCATTGCTTGCGTTATTAATGGACGAAGTCATACGATTGCTAAATACTATAAAAAGTGCCTAGGGGAATCCCCTAATCAGAACGCTCCGATTGGTTATTATAATATTCTGTCACGCCATCCCACTTTTCGGGTATTCAAATCTGATCAACGTACGTTTACACAAGTTTTGGTCTGTGATGGCGAGTAAATACCTCAAGATAATAGATTTTGGGTTAAGTTTTCCAACTGAACACATGAAATCAAGCAAGATGATCTACTCTTAATGATAACTTGAACCTGAATGTTAACTCTTAATGATCTACTCTACTCTCAAATCACAGAAATGAATCGATCGATCTACGGTTAACTTTATGGACTTGCAGACTAACAACTTTTGCGACGGTACTCATTTTACTTCTCGCCATCCATCTTGTATGTGCGTTGAATTAAGAAGAGGAAAACCTATGCGACCACGTTTTGGAGGCAACTGAGTCATCTCAACTCTTTCAAAGAAAACCTTTTGAAGGTAATATAATGTTAGCTTTAATCCTTCAGTTTAAATAAAAGCTTAGCACTAAAAATTCTACAGTTACAATATATGAAAGTACTAACTGCTTTGCACTAAAATTACAATCTCTCAAAATACAATTCCTTCAGACCATAGTTAATTTGTAACTATGTTCAGACTAAAACTATCAAGATATACGCCAACGGTTAAATCTACCCAAACACATTTTATATGAATCGATCTCAATAGGTGACTTGAAAAAAGTGCATGCACAACCATGAACAGCTTTGTGAGTCAACAGAATAACTTAAAAATAATACGGAGATCCTATTTAGTAATAGTTAACTAGTGGAGTTGTTGAAGTACTCAGTGGTGTTATGTGCAAACATTTCATAGTTTTGAAGACCAATCTAGAAGTAGTGTTCTGAAGTCTTTGAATTTTGAGTAGTTGATAGTTGTACAAGCATCGTCAGGAGTATGAATATAATCCCCTCTACATCTATACTTTGTTACTTCTACAGCTAGTTGTTGCTCTAATTTCTAATGGCCGTCTTCAGTCTGTAAATAAAACAAAAATTCAAATATGAAAGTCAGAAAGTAGTATAATAATTTAACAATAATAATAATAATGATGATAATGATGATGATGATGATAATAGATTAATAAGAATATTAATAATAAACAATTCATATAGCGCCAAAATCCCAAAGTTCAATGCCGCTTAGTACAGTATTCATGAAATATATAATTATTTTAATATGTGTAAAAAGGATGAATATATATATAAATTTATTAGCATAAATTAAAAATAAATGTTATAAAGTGTTTGCTGGAAAAGGAAGCCCACTCGCTAGAGAGATACGGTATGTGAGAGTTTATAGAGTTGCCTGCGGATGAGGCTATGTTAAATCATTCTTTAGCTTTACTCGATTAAAGGGGCACTTGGATGAAAATCGAAGAATGGTCTTGCTGTGCCCTCCTTCAATGCTTGTTGACATTCTCAAAGGATTCCAAACATTTCGCTCGATTTAATATTTTAAATACTCAATTTTTCCAGTAAGATGAGTATCGTCCTTTTTATTTTCTCTAGTTTTTCGCTATTTTGTTGAGTTTGGAAGCGAATTCTGTGATGAATTAATTGTCTGAACTTCAATTATTACGAAAGACGACTTACTACGACTATAAGTATTGAGTATAATAATGGAAGAAGATCTATTCGAAAACGCTTTCTCTGTTTTCAAATTCAAAGGCGGGCTGTGTGTTTTATTCCAGAAATCATTCTACCTACGAGCTCAAAACTGAATATACGAGATAATCGGCCGTTTATGATACAATCGGGGCGATCAACAAAAAGCGTTGCGTTATGTGTTAGGTTGATTTACATTACTACTTTATATCTTGACCTTCAAGGGTCACGGCTCCTACATTTGTTCCTAATGAAACTGTTTATTTATACTGTGAACTAAGCAAATATTTTATAGAAATGCTCTTTATTTTGTCTTCATCCAAATTGGTAAATTAATGATTATTTATTGAAGCGAATTCTCGTTATCTGACCTTCGCACATTTCAACATACAATCTGAGCATTGCTTCGGTTATTTGTAATCTTGTAACCCTATTGTTCTTTTTGCTTTTAAACCTATGTTTACATAGTCATAAATGAGTCATATTATCATCAAATACTTCAATTATTCGGACTTTCAAAAATTGGAGCGTTTTCATTTAGTGCCCCTTTAATGGTTCTATTTTGTATCTCGTGCGCAATCAAGATGAAAGTGAGGAGAAGATTTGCTTCTTGCACAAGAATCAACATTCTTTACCTAGCTACTGTTCGTTCTGTTCTTGCAGGGTTTTCTCTGGGTTCTCCAGTTTTCCTCCATCTCTATTAACTAACTTCTAAACTCCAATTTGATTGTGGAATATGAACCACAGGAGGTAAAACAAGGACAATTTTTTTAAATTTCTAGAATTTAAAATTGAGTGCCACAGGTAGTAAGGACAATCTTTCCTCGAATTTAAATATAGAAGTGAATGGAATCCAAGATGTATTTCAGACAAAGTGCCATCCAATATTTTGAATCTCTCTTCTGAGGGTCATTTTCATCCAGATATCATAGCAGTTTGTGTTCTTTTCTTGTTTTTAAGAGAGACTTTCTGTTTGGCGAGAATTTGAGAAAAACGATTTTGACTGGAAACGGCACTGAAATCGCCTTTCGCAAAGGTCAAAACTATCTAATGAGCCTCGCGCTGAAAAACCACGCCCCTGAACATCGTTGAAACACTTTACTTTCTTTCATAGTATATTTCCTTTTAGTTTGCCAGTGAAATACTTCCATAATTTTATTTATTTTCGTCTGGAGAAAATTACAAATTTAAGCTATAATCGCCAAATTGCTTGTAAACAAATCATAACCAATCAAAAATCAAAAACAAAAACAGTCTTGTAGGCTTTATAAGACAATAATCTTCCACAATATGAAGAGAAATCCCTGGGCAAATAATTTTTACTAAGCCGCTGGAGAGCTTTTTGATCAGCTATCTAGCCAAACTCGAACCCCGACTCGATTGCGAGACATGATGTTATATGATGACAGAACCCGGACCTACGATACACACATAGACAATTTTGTATATGTACGCATAGTTTACACAGTTTACGAAATAACCAATAAGAAATCGAAAATTTTAAAGAAATAAAAACATTTTCTAATGAAACATGTTGTAATTCACTATTATATATAAAAGCGCGTTGTGTCTTGTGGCAATCGTTTAATTTATCAATGATTATTTACTGGAATTATTGATTGGTGAATAATGCTTTTTTCGGATTTTTCCTCACCCGTATCTTAAATGTTTTCTTCATTTTCTTCAGGAACTTTCTCATTACCCTCATCTCTTTCCTGTACTTGGTTCCACAGCAGCAGTTGTATAATGTCGTACACCATTCTAAACAACTCGTGCAAGGCTCTCAGTAGGTTCATCAGTGGTAGAATAACAGCTTCGTTTGGATCACTCATCCTGTTCTGTGCAATGTTGTGTTATTCTAGTTGTGTTGTGGCAGAGAAAATGACACTATTACATCTACACTATTTACGTAATAGAGACATCCCCCGAGCGGTCCTCCTATTGGTTAGTTCATGATGTGATTTACATTTTTATCCTAGTCGGTTCTATTCCACAAGAATAATCGAATTCAAATTCAAGAATTCATTGGATTGGATTTCAAGCTTATTATCCCTGTGCTTACATATAGGCTAATTAGTTGTCTAAAAAGAAACTATGTGCAACATCTCTGATTGAAATTATATTTATACTGCAAGTTAAGAAATAATACATCTTTTCAGCAAAACTTTAAAGATTAATTTGGGGAAATTCATTCTGACTGCATAGAAACCTGTTGAATTTGGTTGTAATACATGCGAAAATCACGCTTTCCGAATCAACTCAGGACTAAGGATTTTCGTAAAGATTGCCATGAAATTTACCCTGAAAACTAAATCTTTGGTGATTGCGTGACCGAGGATCCACTTTACCGTTTAATAGAAGTTTGATTACTGCACATGAATTTAACGCTTTAATCATATTTATAATCTTATTTTAGTCGAATAAGTTTTGGGTCGATAAAAAAGTGGTTACAACAGTTAGTTTATATATGCATAAATCAAGCCGCCTAAAGATTGCTTGAGCCAAGATCAATGATTTTTAGAGCGACTGATTGCAGGCTGTTGAGTTTCGTCCCTCTCCCTCGCCCCCAAGCCCAACACGGGCCTCTGGCGCTCAGGGTACCGCATCCCCAAATGTAGCACAAAACCTTTTTTTTTTGTTAAGACTTTGCCACTTGAACTCCTTCATACTTCCTTCTATCGATGATGATGATTTTTGAACCAAAACTTTCCAGTAATCACTCGTAGTAGTAGTTTTAAAGGTTCGTACCACAGTTTTAAGTTTGAATGTCTTCAACTCAAAAACCAGTTTTTATCAGTTGTTTGATTTCGCGAGCCTGTCGGAGCTTTTGATTGGCTAACAGACAAAATCTAGTAAAACTGGTTTTCCTTGAATTCGTGATCGGCCTCTGATCGACCTTGCATCATAAGAGTGACTGAATCGTTGAAAAACAGCTGCAAAATGCAGTGCTGCACTTCGGAAATCTATCAGTTCTTGTGAGAAACGTTTCTTAGTTTAATTTAGCTTACTATCGCTTAGCTTACTATTTAACCTGAAGATTTACCTTAGCATTTGAGTGTTTTATATTGCACTTTTCAATTTACTCCTGCTTTTTGTGTTTTACTCAATAAATGTTCATCTTTTTATATCATCGTAGTGCATGTCTTAATATTTTAAGTTAGTGAAACCAGTAAATTGATAATTGAGGTTGTTTTTCCAGCATTTTTGGTGGAATCTTAACTCAGTTCACGTAAAAAATGAAAAAAACTGTGGAATGGTCTATATGTCACATCAATAATAGTTTATCCATATAAAAGTTTAACTTCAAAATTTTTGAGTATTGCCGTGGACAGAATATGACCTTCCATCAGAGTGCTCAAAAGTTTTGAGCACTGCCGTGGACAGAATGACAAGCATGACCTACCATCAGAGTGCTCAAAATTTTTGAGCACTGCCGTGGACGAACGGATGACAAGCATGACCTTCCATCAGACTGCTCAAAATTTTTGAGCATTCCGGTGGACGAACGGGATGACAAGAAGCATACCTTCCACCAAAATACTAATTTTTTAATCAATAAAAACTCCACAAATGAAATTTCAAATGACATGATAGAGATAATACCTAAAGTTTTTGTTTCAAAATGAAGTGCAAAAAGATTTATTCTGAAAAATCAACCAAAAAAATCAATTCGATTGCCATGGTTAACATAAACCTGCAATAATGATAACAAGTCGCTCATAATTTTCTAAAATGGAAAATCCCAAAATACTTTAGAACCGGTTACTGCAGTAACGCGATTCAAAGACATTTTTAAGTTTGTCAATTTCAACAAATTTTTAAATCATGTTTCTGAAACATGTTGCCATATAGCGTGAGGTTCAATCTAAAACTTCGAGTTGAAAATAAAAATCGTCGAGTTTGTAATGTGAAACTCGTTCGAGATATTCATGGCGTGGAGTTTAGAATGAATCAGTGACGAATACAAAACATCCATGACAAATAGAAAACACGTATGTTGAAACCTTGATTCTGAGCATGTAAATGACGAAATATCAATATAAAATAATCTACTAGATTTTGAAATTCATGTGATGAACTTCAAGTTCTCATAACCATCCATTTTGGCGAAGATGGTATACGCACGCCTTAGGGGAAACCCCTAATCAGAACGGTCCGACAAGTTATTATTATTGAATATTTTGTCACGCTATCTCACTTGTCAAGTATGCAAATCTGATACGGTTATACTAGTACCGGTCTGTAGATTTTGGGTTACTTTTTCCAGCTGAACACCATGGAGTCAAGCGAGATGATCTACACGGTTTTCTGCAACGGTACTCCTTTTACTCCTCGCTTTCCATCTTGTATGTATTGAATTGAGAAGAGAAAAACTTATGCCACCACGTTTTGGAGGCAACTGAGTCATCTCAACACGGGCCTTTGGCACTCAGGGTACCGCCAGTGAGGACTCAAATAAATATAGATGTTATACTTGCTTACTTTTAGGCATGATAGACAACACGAACTAGTCTGCGGGGAGTTTCTTGCCTCCGGGGCTCGAATACATTAAAGTACAACATATGAGGATCCACCTTAACTTGGAGTTTCACAAATCCCGCCTAGACTAGCTATACTAGGAACGCTTTGGTGATAAGACTTGTGGGGATTTGTGCTGTTCGAAAATCTGCCTTTTACTGCCCAGTGTATAATGATTGGAAAGGTGTGCAACTTCGCCCCTCAAAATCCACAAAAACTCTCACTCGGGGCTCAATAACTCACAACTTACTAAGCCGATCGAAAATCGATTACCGATTCTTAAATTGCCTTTCGTTCAAATGATGTCCTGTACAATTATTTTCCGTACGCGCTACGATGACGGTAAATGTTTATTCTAAACCAGGCTACGGATTTTGCTGAGCGAGCTTGGGATCGATCCGAAACCATTTCGCGACGTAACAAAGATCTCCGATCAAACTCGGAACGTATTTGTGTTCACACTTAGCATAGGTTTTGGATTCATCGATAGCAGATTAATCTAATTCAAATCTATCCAGCTAAGTGTGAATGGGCTCACAGATACAGCGAACATTTGAGCGAACTTTAGAAGCCTTGAAGAAACTAGATCTAATTAAATTTATTTAAAAACCTCATTAATAATTCATGAAGGAAACACAATAGAAATCATGACAGTTAAGGAGGTTTTATATCTGATATAGATTCGTATTCATTTGCATAAACTTTAACTTGGATTTTCTCTATCAAACTTGGTTCATTTCGTAAAGAATTCGGTACAATATGAGAACTTACATCATGAGTTTATTAAGCCGTTCAATAAACTCGCAGATCGTGATTTATCGGGTATAAAAACTACTCGGCTACGCCTCGTGTTTTATACCCGATAAAACACTCCTGCTCGTTTATTAAACATTACCTATGAATGATTGCAATAATTGCATCTTATGCAATTCTTGTTATTTACATATATTTCATAATTAGGTCTATATATATCTTATAAGATTTTACGGGTTTTACACATATAGTTTATTTATTTATTTATCCCAATTTTTTTTTTTTTTAACAAAAAGTAAGTAAAAGTCATAGCCAGTCACCTAAGTGGGCTACAGCTGTTTACTGACACAGAAATCAAGTTATTATTATTGTTATTATGATGATGATGGTGATGATGATGATGAAAGCGACGGATACTTAGTTACGATTGTTATCACTCAGTATACATTCCACAAACTACGCTTTTTTCGATAAGACATCTTTCTAAATCTTATGAGATTACTCAGCTTATAGTGTTTGAGAGAACCTATTTTCTCTTGATACTGGCATGGAATAATATACAGAATATAGCAAGACCAGTCATATGTCACGTCACTTGATTTCTCCAATCCAGCTTAATTTATATTCACCTAGTTACATGACACGCTATCAAATTCAACAAGTCATGATCATTGAAATATGTTATTTATAAATAGCCTGGGGATTAAATGTCATGCTGACATCTTTAGGGGAATCCCTTATCAGGAAACGATCCTATTCTTGGTTTTCACCTACGTCATCATGAATTTCAAAAGCGTAAATTCGCATTATAATGAAATAGAAGTTTTATATTCTTGTAAAGTGGTCCAAACTAAATGTTCTGGCCAAATTTCGAGGCTGTAAAGCATTTATCTGCGGAACTATAGGCGAGTAAACATGACGCAATTGTTGGTTAAAATGTATGGAGCGGCCATCTTGGTGTTCCAAGTTGGTACACCATCATGGCGGACGAAATTCCAAAGGCTTAAAATGATGGAATATTTAATATGTTTGACTATTTTTCACTTAAATATACTTTGAATAGATATTTTAAACGTGTCTGAGGGAAAATATTTTATTTAAAGTAAATAATTTTACTATTTTGATCGCTATTTAGATAGACGTGACGGTATTGCGTGACACAAACTCAACCTTCATAACTCGGGAACCAAACATCGAAATGACTCGAGATTTTTTCTTGTGACTTATAACACTGACTTCTAAAACATACTAGAGAAATGTCTTTATACGATCTATAGCTTAGATTTTGATGTTTTGATGACGTCATGTGAAAACCATCAATTGGTTAACACCCTGTCACATTATCGCACTTACCAGACTGTACACGAACGATATGCAAATCTGATCAACGTTTTCACATGAAGGAACAACAATCCTGTGAAGGTTGAATAACAAGCTCAAAATGATAGATTTTAGGGTTACGTTTTCCAACTGGACACCGTGGAACCAAGCGAGATGATATACTCGGTTTAACTACTTGACAGACTTTCAATCCACCTCTTAGCAATGGTACTCTATTTTCTGAGTCCTCGCGATCCATCTTTTGAATTGACGTATGCGACTAGGTTTTGGAGGCAAGTCAACTTACTTATTTCAGAGAAACGGTTTGAAGGTAATATTTTGATAGTTAAATTATTCCTTGGCCGGCTTTAGTTGATTTATGCATTCTATTTTGTATGTTTTGCGGAATCGAGATGGAAGTGCGACTTGTGGGCAGAAATAGAGATAGATCAGAATTGCTCGCTTATTGCACAAAAATCCACTTTGTTGTCCAAACTGCTGTTCGTTTTGTACTTCCAAAAATATTTTCATTGGGATATTATTATTAATTAGTAATATCAATAGGTGTGTAGTGACTAGACTTAAATGAATCCTGCATGGGTGTTGTTTTCTTCCGATTTGACTTCGACTTCATAAACTACAATGTTAGTTTTAATCATTCAGTTTAGATAAAAGCTTAGCACTAAAATTCTACAGTTACAATATATGAAAGTACTACTGCTTTGCACTAAAATTACAATCTGTCAAAATACAAATCCTTCAGATTAAAACTATCAAGATATACGCCAACTGTTAAATCTACCAAACACATATTATATGCATCGATCTCAATAGGTGACTTGAAAAAAGTGTATGTACACAACCATGAATAGATTGCAGAATAATAGTTAACTAGTGGAGTTGTTGAAGTACTCAGTGGTGTTATGTGCAAAGATTTATTATAGTTTTGAAGACCAATCTAGAAGTAGTGTTCTGAAGTCTTTGAATGTTGAGTAGTTGATAGTTGTACAAGCATCGTCAGGAGTACGAATATAATCCCCTCTACATCTATACTTTGTTACTTCTACAGCTAGTTGTTTGCTCTAATTTCTAATGGCCGTCCTCAGTCTGTAAATAAAACAAAATTTCACATATGAGAGTCTGAATGCATTATATGATGATGATGATAATAATAATAATAATAGTAATAATAATAATAATAACGCTAAGATAATGCGTCTCGTCACGATTATTCTGGTCCTAGTCATCTCCAACATGCCACCAAAGAAGTTGCAGGCATCAAAAAAGAGTGCAAAAGCTCAAGTGTAAATAAGATATTAACATAATGTTTGACTTTCTCGCAGGACATCACGAACAGCTAAGAAAAGACCTAAGAACAATTACAAATACAGACAGGGAAGTGGACTTTCTTATAGAACGATGCCAGTAATGGACTTTAAGCCAGAACGTTAATATAGTCAAGAAGTTCTAACAATATACATAAGCTGAAACATAAGGATTGAAAAAAAATGATGAACTTAACCAGCCTAGACTTAGTCCGCTGGTCAATGTAAACATGATATATAAAGACAAATAAAACTTGCCATAATAATAATAATAATAATAGTAATAATAATAATAATAATAATAATAATAATAATAATAAAATTTAATAATAATCAATATTTACGATGTTCATGTTTATGCATATTGTGAACAGGATAATAATAATAAATGAAATAGAAACTTGTTTAAACCAACAAAAAAAATATTTGCATAATGATTAATTAATGTCGTAAAATATTAAAATTTAAAGAGAAAAAGTTACTATTTACAAAAAACTAGAAAAGAACAAAATGAAAAACAAGCATTATAAAAAAGTCTAAAATTATCTAATATCGGCAAGGTTAGTATTAATGCTAAAGTCCAATAGAAAGTCATTTTCGTTGTTCTTATAAAAAGGAGTGCGGGAGCCTCTAATGCATGTAATTACAGCTTTCAAAATCTCAAACGATATTTTTAATAATAATAATAATAATAATAATAATAATAATAATAACAGTTATAGTTATAATAGTAATACAGACAAATAAAACTACTACTACTTCCACTAATAATAATAATAATAATAATAATAATAATAATAATGATAATAATAATAATAGTAATAGTAATAATAGTAACACAGACAAATAAAACTATTAATAATAATGATAATGATAAAAGTTATAATAACGTTAAGGTGGCTGGACCCCCTCACGCTTGACCGTTACCTTCCACGTTTGGAACGCTGGTGCATAAACATGTTTTATCCGATTGCAAATGCTTTTTGCACATAAGTCACATAAAGATTGAATTATTGTTTTATAAGATCAGACGTCATAACACGAGATTATGATGAAATATTTGTTTTTGTTTAGAGAACAATTTTAGCCTTGAGAGCGTTCAACACTAAAATGCTTCGCACCACATAATTATATACTACATACCTCCATTTGTAGGGATTTTTGAAAAAATCTACCTAGCTAATTATGAGATATTTGAGATTATTTAAATATAGAGCATAATTTACTTCAAAACTAAACTATGGATTTGATACGGCCGAAATTAATATTTCAGAGCTATATATTCACAAAAAAGTCATTGCTCATTTAGTTTTACTCTGTATCTAGTTTTAAAAGGGACATTTTGAAGGTAATCGACTTATGCGATTTTGTGAAAACGTATAGTGCATAAGACAGGGTAAACATTTGTTGCGCTTTTCATTGCAGTTTTCTAGTCAATCTTACTAGATCTTCCATTATTCTAAAATTCGCTGATCATTTCTCACAAAACTACGTCAGGATACAAATTAGAACTTAAACTAATATTACCCAAAATTGCAAGTCTATTGGACTCACTTAAAGTGATCTAAAGCCAACGAGAAATACAGAAAACATTGACCGTTTCCCAACGATTTGATGCTCTGGGAATTCTATTGTTTGCTAATGAAAATAACATCAAATTCTTTCGCACCATGCACGCTGAAATAAACGAATAATAATAATGATAACGACTCGTTATTATAGCGCATCATAATGGATCTGAAGGAAAAGATATGAAAGACTGAGAATACAAGATTTCCTTAAAAGTTTTTAAAAAATCTTTAGGTTATTGCGTGACATTGGACCTCAATATAGTAGTGTGACAGCTCGGTATGGAAATTTTAGAATTCTTTGTGTACATATATAGGTTTCCGAAAACTCGAGCTTACAGTAAATGTATGGAGCGAAAAAAAGAAGAAGAAGAAAAGAAAAGAAACTCAAAAGATAACAAATTAAACCATACTTTGCTCTTATTCTGAGTGATTTTTAGCCGTTTTAGAGCAGTGTTTGTGCCATTTTTACTTGTTATTTAAGTTTCCTTGATCTTATTTAATATATTCCGATTCTTCTTTCGGAGTATTAGACGAAGGACTAGCGTTCGAAACGTCAGTTTTTTAAAAAAATTTTCACGGTGTATAATTTACCTTTTCATCGTTACTGTTTCATTAGAAACACCGACGCAGCTCACACTAGTTTTTAGCTAGTTACATCTTCTTATTACTACTACTTTGTACTATTACAAAAATTCAAAACGCAAATCCTGAAGGAAAAATCTATCAAGATTTACGCTAATCGTTACATCCACTGATTACGTTATTCAACTTTTTTCCCGAGGAGGATGTTACGTTGACATAATATCACGACAGTATTGCTATTATTTTTGTACATGCTTCGCCAGGATTAAGGATCTTTCTGAGCAACATCTCTACTTGCTGGTATCTTATATGCTATTTCTACAGCTGCCAGTTATTGCTCTAATATCTATATAGCTTTAATATCGAATGACCGTCCTCGGTTTGTGAAAAAATCAAAAAATGAAATATTATGTAATGCGTTATTTTCTGAGGGAACAGGTCACTGAACAAAATGAGATTAAAAATGTGAAGATCAAAGAATCACTGGAAACATCAGTGTTATAGTTGATTGTATATTGAATAAGGCTGAAAATTTCAGTTCGCCCCAAGAGCCTCCGATTGATGGGAATGAAGCCGAGGAGCACAGGGTATGAGATGATTCTCACACGACACGTTCGACACAACCGTGACGTTTAGACATTTCAATAATAAATTTTTAAGCTTGCCAATTCCCACAAATTTTTCAAATATTTTTTTTCTGAAACATGTTGCATTTCACTACATGAAAACCGTTCTACCAATTTAACAATATTTTACTTTGAATACTTCTGGGGCCTTTAGTTTTAATTCTTTTATGAGTGTCTTTAAATTCCTGTTCATTTCCATTCACTTAAGATAATGTAGCGACTGAGAAGTTCATAACAAGTTGCCCACTGAAAACTGTAGCAGGTTGAGATGAGTAAAAGATTATTCACTATGATTATTGATTGGTGAATAGGGTTATTCCAGCTATTTCCTTACCCGTATCTTAGATGTTCTCTTCATTTTCTTCAGGTATTTTTTCATTACCCTCGTCTCTTTCCTGTACTTGGTTCCACAGCAGCAGTTGTATGATGTCGTACACCATTCTAAACAACTCGTGCAAGGCTCTCATTAAGTTCATTAGTGGCACAATAAAAGCTTCGTTTGGATCCATTATCGTCTTCAGTTTTGTGATATTTTGCTTTTTCAGTTTGGTTGATTCCTTGCTTGCAAACCTCGTCGATCTGTTTTCAGATTTTCGAGTTTGTGACGCGATTTACAAATCACAATTGATTTTGTGGAACTATGTCTGACAAATTTCTGATGTCGCTAGATCTACACACCCAACGTATCTTTCTCCGAGTCTGCAGAGAACTTTTCTGTCAAAAAGACCCAAGGGACTAGCATTAGTCTTATGGAACCAAGCGTTTTTGTAGGGCTACTGCATTTACATAGTTCATAAGTGGTACAATAATAGCTACAGTTTTTTCGTCATAATTTACCATCTTTTACTAACCGGTTTTAGAAAGTCGCTATCAAATCAGGATAATAACAGGGAATGATTTAATGATCAAAATACTTCCTTCAAACTGTTTAGAAACAAACATATATCAATTCACTTAGAAATCTACGAATAACTGAAACAATCACACATATTAAAACCCAATCCGTCTGTCCTGGCGCCCTTGATCGAGTGTCATTCCACTTCACTGGTTAAAAGATATACAAAAGTGGTACGTTTTTATTTAAAAAGAGAAAAAAAATGTAAAAAGTTTTACACTTTTGAATAAATATGATATAAGAAAAAATAAGTGTTCAGAAGTTCTGAAAGAAAAATATACCTTAAATGTTCCAAAGTACCCTCTTCTCCCTAATAGAGGTACATAACACTAAGAAAAATTATATAACTGAATACTGTGATGTGCCGAGTTAGGACATCATTTGATAAACAAAACCAAGTGTTAAAAAAAAAAAGATATATTATAAATGCCATTACCAATAATAATAATCTTCCATTGCACGAGGGCCACACACTTATTAGTATTGTATACTATTTATGCTACCCTCTTTAAATTAAGTGAAGAAAAAAATAGGTGTCTACATAAAGCATACTAATGAGTGTATAGGACTTCATAAAAGATAAAAGTTTGACTTCTCTCCCCGCGAATCAGCAACAGGAAGAACTGCCTGTCTTAGGGACTGTAACCGAAGAGGAACCTGTTCTAGACCTTCCAAGAAATAATAGAAACGATAGAAATCCTTTTGATTGACGTCCACCCAAATTCAATTTTTCGTTTGCGATG
This sequence comes from Actinia equina, assembly GCA_011057435.1. Classification (NCBI taxonomy): domain Eukaryota; kingdom Metazoa; phylum Cnidaria; class Anthozoa; order Actiniaria; family Actiniidae; genus Actinia; species Actinia equina. The sequence continues at coordinate 54,843 of WHPX01001382.1, forward strand.
AAGGTCTAGTTGAACGCGTGTGACTGTGAATCGCAGTATAAATGCTTTTTCTCAAATCGCCATAAAATTCATTTCCTTAAAGATAATCTAGCCCAAAATGAGTCTGTTCAGGACTTATGCTTGAGTTACTGAATGAGTACGGTGGCGAATGCAGAATACATTGCTTGCGTTATTAATGGATGAAGTCATACGATTCTACTATAAAAAGTACCTAGGGGAATCCCCTAATCAGAACGTTCCGATTGGTTATTATGATATTAATATTCTGTCACGCCATCCCACTTGTCAAGTATGCAAATCTGATCAACGTTTATACAAGTACTTGTCTGTGATGGCGAGTAAATACCTCCAAATAATAGATTTTGGGCTACGTTTTCCAGCTAAACATCATGGAATCAAGCGAGATGATCTACTCGGTTAACTTGATGGACTTACAGACTTACAACTTCTGCAACGATACTCCTTTTACTCCTCGCCATCCATCTTGTATGGTGTTGAATTGAGAAGTAGGGAACTTAAGCGACCACGTTTTGGAGGCAACTGAGTCATCTCAACTCTTCCAAAGAAAACCGTCTGAAGGTAACATAATTGATGGTAAAACTATTCCTTTGCTTTACTCGATTTATGGAGTCTATCTCGTGCAGAATCGAGATGAAAGTGAGAATTGTGTACCGAAAGCGAGACGGATCAGAATTGCTCGCTTCTTGCACAAAACTTGACCTATCTACTGTTCGTTATTGTGCTGAGGGGTTTCGTTTTCCCTTCCACTCAACCCAACTTCTAAACTGCAATTTGACGTTGAAATGAGGGCGACATATTTTTTAGACACCGGAAAAGCAAGGATGATTTTTTAAACTTTTAGACGCTCAATAGTTTGTGTGTATGTAGTGACTAGACTTAAATAAATCCTGCATACGTGGATCTTGTTTTCTTCTGATTTGACTTCGACTTCATAAACTACAATGTTAGTTTTAATCATTCAGTTTAGACAAAAGCTTAGCACTAAAATTCTACAGTTACAATATTTTGCACTAAAATTACAATCTGTCAAAATACCAATCCTTCAGACTAAAACTATCAAGATGTACGCCAACTGTTAAATGTACCAAACACATCTTATATGCATCGATATCCATAGGTGACTTGAAAAAAGTGCATGCACAACCATGAATAGCTTTGTGAGTCAACAGAATAACTTCAAGAATAATACGCAGATCCTATTTAGTAATGGTTAACTAGTGGAGTTGTTGAAGTACTCAGTGGTGTTATGTGCACAGATTTCCTAGTTTTGAAGACCAATCTAGAAGTAGTGTTCTGAAGTCTTTGAATGTTGAGTAGTTGATAGTTGTACAAGCATCTTCAGGAGTACGAATTTGATCCCCTCTACATCTATACTTTGTTACTTCTACAGCTAGTTGTTTGCTCTAATTTCTAATGGCCGTCTTCAGTCTGTAAATAAAACAAAAGTTCAATTATGAAAATCAGAAAGTAGTATATAATTTAACAAAAATAATAATAATGATGATAATGATGATGATGACGATGATAATAATAAATTAATAATAATAAATTAATAATAATAAATTAATAAGAAAATTAATATAAACAATTTATATAGTTCAATGGCGCTTAGTACAGTATTCATGAAATATATTATTATAATAATATGTGTAAAAAATGTGAATGTAGATATTTTTATTAACATGAATTAAAAATAAAATATTATAAAGTGTTCAAAATAAATTAAGGTTCTTTTTAAAATGTTCCAAATTACTGCCTAGATAACTATATCGGCCGTTGAGCTAGTACTAAGAGAATATTCTCTTGACTAGTACTAAGAGAATATTCTCTTGACTAGTACTCTTGACTAGTATACATCAAACGTTGAAATAAACGAATAAAAATGATGATAACGACTCGTTGTTTTAGCGCATTATAATGGATGTGAAGGTACATATGTGCGGGCAAGCCTGACCGGGGTAGGGTACTGTATATGTTTTTTTATCCAAAGAAAATCAAATAATATGTTGAACAATTCTAAGAATTCGACATTAAATATGAAATAAAACTGAATTAAAAGATTTGATGGCCGAAAACATATTTTTATAAAACTTTAAGGTTCCAAAAGAAAGTTAATAAAAATTATAAGCGGAACCCCTACCCGTTATAATCAAATTGGTTGGGAAAGTTCGCTTTAAGTTTGAACTATTATTACACAGGTCGACAAAAAGATTGGTTACGGACTTCTCAATAAATAAATTCTTCCTTGAAGAATAAAACAATCGAGATATTGTGCTGTTATCATACACTGTTTGCAGTTTTTTGTACCTTTTATCAGTTTTACTCATCGTTTTCCACGGGTTGTTTTCTCCGTGCAGGCCTCTCGTCTGTCTGCATGTAATCCTCTAAACTTTTCGCGTGAATCAAGTATAAAATGCAGACGATCATCTCAATTATCTCGTGCATTCCTTCTACTAAGTCCATCATGAAGGAAAAATAGATTGATTTCGAAAAATAAAAAGCTTAGAAGGCGAATCGTCAAAACCAAGCTTTTTTGAGTAATGTGTGGATCGCCGCAATACGGGCATATATTAGCATATATAAGTCACATTTTAAGAGACTATGAGTGGGAGTATTACTAATTTCGACGTGTCCATGCGTGACATAAAGATATATATATATTTATATGGAATTGTTTTGAGCGTCGTAAAAATTTCGACTTCAATCAACGAGCAACTTCAAGATCTGGATTACATTCTACGATAGTACAGCGTTTTAGCGCTATTAAAATATTAAAAGCTATTAAAATAGATAAGCACTGAAAATTCTAAAATTACAATATAAAAATACTACAGGTTTGCCGTGACTAAACATACAATATATCAAAATACAATCCTGAAGGATAAATCTATCAAGATTAACGTCAACTGTTGCATCTAATACATTATTCAACGTTTTTACAGTTCTAGTGTATTTCCAACGGATGTCAGGTCCATATATACTTGTTTCTATATGCTGTGTACATCGTCTGGTTATTGCTCTAATATCTAGCGGTGGCTGGCTGTTCTCGGTCTGCAAAGAAATCAAAAGTTCATATAGAATACTAATAAGAATGATAATTCCTAATGTACTTAGTAAACAGGTCACGGAAGCATTGGCAAGACATAAATCCTGAAGCGGGACATGCAAACTAAATAAATCCTGAAGCGGGATATGCAAACTAACTACTATAATTATGATATATATAACTGAAAAATGGCTCTTCTATTACAAAATACGTATACAATAATTAATGATAATAATTGAACTGAGTGGAGTGCAATTTGATCTGAAATCAAACGCGCGATTACAAAATCGGACGACCGCGTAGCGAAGGTGCGATTTGTAATTGCAAGTTTGATTTCAGACCAAAATTGCACGACACGAAGTTCAGTTACCACTTTATCATATCCTTTTTGTAATCATACTCAAGAAAAAGACACAATAAAGAGTGCAGAATAATTAATTTCATCTAGAAGAAGAACTAAATGCGAACGAAAAAAACATCTAAAAAATATGAATTTTTTTTGTTTCTATGTTATTTTATTTTGATTTATTTTATTGTTTAAAAAAAAGGATGCGATTTTAATATTTTAGGATGCGATTAAGAGCTCCTAAGGATGCAATTTGGGAATTAATCGCACTCCTTTGAACCAATCAGATAGCAGGATTTGGTAGTGATTACAAAAAGGATATAATTAATAATGGTAATTGAACTGAGTGGAGTGCAATTTGGTCTGAAATCAAACGCGCGATTACAAAATCGCACGACCGCGTAGCGGGAGTGCGATTTGTAATTGCAAGTTTGATTTCAGAACAAAATTGCACGACACGAAGTTCAATTGCCACTTTATTATATCCATTTTGAAATCTTTTTGAAAAAGACGTTTTTTCTAGTTAAACCGACATGACTTACAATCTACAAGCAGTCGATTCAAACATGCTGTCAAGTGAACTTGTTTATCATACTGATCGAGCACACGAGCAACGATACTCATTTTGAAAACCAACACTTTCAATCCAAAACTAAAATGTATTTATGTAGGACCAAAAGGCATTACATGCATGTATTAAGAATCATTTACTTACATTAACTAGCAAGACAATCCTGTCCAAAAGCTCACTGCTTGTATTTTACGATTTCTGTTCAACATGTTATGATCAAACTTGTGCCAGGTGCCGAGAAAACAACAAAAATCAAAGGTTGTTTAGTCCTTCGGTTGTCCTTAAGAAGTCACGTAGCTCGGCAAAATTCTTCTTCTTAAGAAATATTTCTTTTAATGACTGTATTTTCGATGTGTTTTATGCTTTAAAGATTGAAAAGGAAAACACTTTCCACGATCAATCGCCAAGAAGTCACATTCAAAAGATGCTGATTGTATTTTTCCCACTGCTTTTCGCTGTAATATCTTCACCTTACTTAAGCAGTTACTTTACAAAGATGCTTTTGACAATTTTAAGTGCTCAGTTGGTCTTTTTAAGTCCTTTTTACGGCTTCTTAAGTTTTCTTAACGACTTTTTACGGTAAAATCGTTCTTCGGAAAATTGTTTTGAGCCGTGGCTGTTTTTTTTTTTTTTCGCAAGAAGCGGCGAGCTCAACACTCAAATGGATTCCTTAATATAATTGGCTAGAAAATGACATGTCTCTCTTGTGATTGGTTCATATCAGATGATGTGCAAAATCGTGCAATTTAGAGCTCAAAATCGTGCGATTTAGGCTGAAATCACTGCTGCAGGGAACCAATCAGATTGCAGGATTTGGTAGTGATTTCAAAATGGATGTAATAAAGATAAAAATACACAAACAAAATAAATATATACAACTAAATTTAAAAAATCAATCGATTTATTAATTAATTAAATAGATAAAGGAATGAATGAATAAATAATCCTAGATAGTATTTATGTTTCAACAAGCCTATATCGCTTCGAAAGCGATGATGTTTCGGTCCGTTTTCTATTTATTATGTGGCATTGCTGAAAAGAATTTTGGTCTTGCTGTGATAATGATTGGTTCTCTTGTATTTTGAAAATGGCAGACAAGAGCGATCTCGCGGTACGCTTCCACGCTGCAAAGTCTTACGAAAATTTCGATGGAAACATTTGTTATAAAATTCTCTTGGACGAAACACATCGTAATTAAGTTTTTTTTGAGATTTTAGTGGTTCTTGCTTTGAAACATCGTAGTGTTTTGGGGAAAAACAGGGCAACGTACATATATGTACATATAACGTCTCGACGAACGAATGAGAGATCCGACAATAGATATAAACAATGATTGAGTATCGCAGAGAGCAGAGTACTTGGTGCAAATATATTTTGGCACATGGTCGTTACTGTACGCGCTATGTTGAATGTAGGATACTTTTCAAACCTTCATTCTGCTATTTGACATTTATGGTAAATGTATTTAGCTCTTATGTTGTAGTTTGAAGAAAATGCGAAAGTCTCAATTCGAACGAAAAGATACAAGGCTTGTCTTTGACCTGTGTGCCGTCACCAATCTACTCAAAATTTATCTACATCTATTGGTGCTTCAAAAATATTACCGAATCCAAGAAATAATATATACTTTAAATCAGTGTATTAATAAATGAAAACTGATGATTTCAGACTTCTATCTTTAAAGTTGTAAAGTACGCACTGTTTGTTTATAGGACCTAGTTTAAAAAATAGCTGGTACCAAAAACATGTCATATGATTTGATTAGGTCCAAAACTCTGACAGCTAAATGACACGCACGGAGACTATTATGGGCCGGCAAACCGAATATAGTGACAGTTTCGGCTGAGTGACCGTTAAATATTCTAGGAATTTTTATTTCAGCTGAGAACTGATATGGTTGATTTCTTGTTTTTGCTTTTACCCGTGTTTCTGTTATATTTACAGGAAGACACGGTTCGTAATTTCCTACGTGCAGCGTAGTTCAGTGTAATATCAAGAAACCATTATATAAGATGTTGTAATTCACTACTAGATATAAAAACGCGTTCTGACAATTTTGATATTTTTTCATTACTGGGGCCCGTATCTTAATCTGGCCTTTATGGTTTTTCCCTTCACTTTATATCTTGTGGCAAACAGTTCATAACAAGTTGTGCACTGAAAACTGTATAGTAGCAGGTTAAGTTGAATAAAATACTATTTACTGGAATTATTGACGGGTGTATATAATGATTTTTTCCTTACCCGTGTTTTAGAAGTTTTCACTATTCTCTTCAGGTACTTTCTCATTACCCTCATCTCTTTCCTGTACTTGGTTCCACAGCAGCAGTTGTATGATGTCGTACACCATTCTAAACAGCTTGTGCAAGGCTCTCAGTAGGTTCATCAGTGGTACAATAACAGCTTCGTCGTTTGGATCAGTCATCTTGTTCAGTGCTGTAATGAAGTGGCATCAATACTGTTCGATGAAGGTCTGGCGGTGTGTGCTGTTGTTACTACAATTATAATAGGCAGTACTCCCCGAAAGTGATGTTCCCATTGGTTTATTCTGTTGTAGAACACGCATCACCGGTCAAGTATGATGTAGAAGTCGTATACGTCATTACGTCATCTCAATCTGTATGAGCATTTTCGAGAAATTTCATATTGAAGTTTTAAAGTATAAAAAAATTGCAAAAACAAAACATGTTAGTAAATTGGTGGAAAACTCAATCAGTATTTTCTCAGTTTTGAGTTCCTTATTTTATCTAAAGAAGTTGGTAAATCACTTTGGAATATTGGGTAAAAGTTGTATTAGACATTTCCGATTTAGCGGCATAGGGAAAGTATATTCCGCATTCTATAATCCGACCGGAATAGCATAAATTTAAAAGAGCTATCATTATTTTATTCCAGATTTTACCAAAAGGATTTTCAAAACTCCATATTTTACTGTTTTATCAACTAGTACAATGTATCATTAGGCAAACAACAACTGCGTAAGAAAGTTCGTAACTATTGGTACTGACGTTACTCCTTCGTCTTACTAATGGTCCTTATTAGTCAATCCTCTTACCATGAAGAACTAATGTCCGTAACGTCATATACCTATGAACTTTCTTATACACCTGTCGCATTCAACGCACCAAAACAGTCACAACTGACTAGTTAGCGCTAGTTATTAGCAAACATATCTTGAGATTAATTTGTTTACAGTATTAAGTTAGAAATTTTTCTGCTCTCACTAATATAAACATGTGTTACACCAGTTTGTTTTACTTTTCCGAAAAGTGTCTCAAAAAGAACATATATAACAATACAGTCTTTTTAGAATTATTTTCCTTCGATTGGCAAGAGCACCACAAGTTGCTATCACAAAGGGTTGAAATGGCCTCATGTGTCGAAAAATCAGTCCAAGGTCGCTGTGAGTAAATTTTCAGGAACCCAATGGCGTGCTCTACTCGTATACGAAGCGACCTTAGCGCTCTGTTGGCATTCTGTTGTCGTCTGTTTTAAGCAATACGCCCTGGAGTAATAAGAGGAGGAGCGTTAGCGTATACCCCATCAGCTAGCAGCCTTGCTCGTTGTGGTAGATTCCTTCTTCTTCCATGTCCTATAGCAGGAAGTCGTCTGTATGACTCCGCATCATGTGCCCCGGAAATCTGCAAGACCTTTGTTAACTATGAATTCGTGTAGTACTAAATTTTGCTTATGTTTGTGTTTGTTTATATATGCAGTAAAATAGCAGCTAGATCACAATACTTATGCACAACTTGACAACGCTACTATATAGCAAACTTACTCAGCTACAAGGAGTACTACCAAACCATCTGCGTCAACAATTAGTTGTGTACTCATAAAATGGTACTTTTTGTCACCTCTATAAAAGTCTACTTGTCTTGGGCTAGATGTCCACACATTCCATTGTAGTGGCGTCTATTATACCTACAGCATTAGGGAAATGTGGCATCGTGTTTTGAAAGTTACTCCACCCATTTAGTGAGTGCCATGAAATAAAACATTGATAGCAGATAAGCAGAATCGGCACGACATGGTATATTTCTTCTTCGTACAATAACATCAAAGTTATGGTGTTTCCCCGGTCATCTACCAAAAGATGTGTGGATGTCTTCGTGCTAAACAATAAAAATCTCTGGCACTGTTACGATGGTTAAGCAGCTGGTTGCCAAAAAGTCGGGCTAAGAGGTTAGATCCTATTGGTGCCGTAGCTATAGAGACAAGCGCAACGAGTGTGATGAGCAGGTTCCCTATTACATGCATAGGAAATAAAGTGACCAAACGTTGTGGTTTTTGAAGACTCAATTTTATAGCTGCAAAGAAAGACAGCAGGTTACTACGATAGACATTGGGAAAGGTGGGACATCCATTATTGACTGACGCGAACCGGTAGTGTTTTAAACAAATATGCAATTTTTGCGTTCGAAATCACGATACAAAACAAAAATATTTAAGAAACATTACGACCAGTGCACGTGTGCACGTGCCTATGTATGCACATTTTTAGGGCTATTTTCACTTTTCTTAATTCTGCGAAATAGAGTGATGGACAACAACCAGCAAAGAAGAAAACCAAGGAAAAACTACACTCAAGTCGAAGATACTATTCTTCTTCAAGCTGTGCAAGCATGTGGAAGAGAGTGGAAAAGTGTCTTGAGCTTTATGAGAAGGCATGTTTAGGTTTTGGAAGAAGCAGGTGATCAGTATTTGGCTGAAGGAAATTCCAACAAAGTGTTGCAGGAGCGATTAAGGAAGAGAGCTATAAGAAACTGCTTAACAACGTTCTTCCTTCAAGGTAAGAATGCTGTTGACCAAAGAAGAAAAGACTCTCAATAACGGTATTATATGGAGTGTGATGATTCTTTTATTTCCTGGTAGGAATGCCAGTGAAGCAAGCACTGACGTCAAATAAAATAATTGATGAAGAATACTGAGGAGGTCGAAGACATTTGCAGAGCTATCAATGACCGCGAAACAACGTATGTGTTAGATGCAGAAAAGAACGAACCAAATGACGACCCTGCTGACATCCTTACACGAATCAAGAAAACAAGAGAAAGCGAGAGGATGAAAGACAGGTTATTTATAAGCAGACAGAATTACTTTTCAACGTGCTCATACCTATTTGATAGTAAAACCTCATTAATTTTGCTATAATCCTTTCAGGAAAAGACTTTTCAAGGAAAGTTCAAAATCAAGTAAAAAGCTGAAGTCATCTAGGAACTCCCAAGTCACCAGAGAGAAAGAACTGGACAGCTTACTCGAAGCAATCCCCGCCGTTCTTGGTGCGGCCCAAGGTTTTGCAAGAGAGCATCAGAAAGCATTAAAAAGCTGGAGGGCAGTTCATGGTCTTGACGTTGCAGATTCTTCGTCAGATGAAGACTAGCACCTTATAGGCTTTATGAGTTCTGTTCGCGTTATTAGTAAATAAACATTAATCATCACGTCGTTTCTTACCACAGAGCCTGGCCGGCATGCGCTCAAGTTTTTCGTCTTTCCCTGTATTTAACTTTACCTTTAACAAACCTTTTCAGCAAAGACAAAAATTATTTTATTATTTATCTATTGCTTCTTGAAAAGCTTTTCAACTACTTTTTACTAGTTTTAAAGAATATTTCGTTTGCTTAACACAAATGTTTGTCGACAACACGAGATGCTTACTGAATCTCTCAAATATCTTGTTTTGTTCTGAATTTCAACGCATTGGTTATGTGCAGAAGAACTAACAGAGAAATTGAATGAAATCCTGTTTTTCCCTGCAGAGGAGGGGGTACAGAGTTGGGAAGCAAATGTTTACAGGCAGAGAACAATCTCAGTAGGCATCCACATATCAACTATGTTAGCGATGAGTACGTATCCATGCAAAAGGGAAACATCTCGAAAATAATAACCGTCGTGATATTCTACATTATATGCTAGCATTCTTAATTTTTTTTTATAAATTTAAAGGCATTAACATTAGTATATTATGAACTTTTTTATATACCTGCGTTTGGACGAGATCTTATTCTCGAGCACACTGCTTGTCAGTTAACATAATAACAAGTAGTGTTAACGGCATTAGTTGTGTAATACCTTAAGTTAAATAAAACAGGTCTACTGAAAGCTGTTTCATTATTTTATAGACTTTTCTGGTCATAACGATGATTCTAGCCTTATTCCGCTGGTTTATGCTTATTCCGCTGGTATATGCCTAATCCGCTTATATCCCGCTAAATCGGAAATGTTTATTGAAATCGTACCATTTGATATTTCAAAACATAAGGTCGATTTAACTTGGCTATGAGCCGTATTTTTGGATTATTGTGTTATGTTAATTAACATGCTCGTAAATTCTAATCTACTCGATGAATTTGTTCTAAATTTAGTCAACATTGACTGCAATATAAAGGCAACAAGATGTCAAAATTTCATTTTTATTGAATCATTTTAAAGCTTTCAAACTTTAATCCGCATCGAGAATTGTACGGGACGGCGATTCTCTTTAGCCCTTGTTTATTTGATTTTTCATCGCTATTGTCCTCTTTTATCGCATTCGCGTAGAATTTACCCAACTTCTAAACTCCAATTTGATGGTGGAATGAGGGCGACAGATTTTTTAGACACTGGATAAACAAGGATGATTTTTTAAACTTCTAGACGCTCAATATGGAAGTGATTGAAATCCATATTGTATTTCAGTCGAAAGTGTCATGCAATATTTTGAATCTCTCTGTGAGTGTTATTAGTACATTTTCATCCTCCTGCATTTTTTACAAAATTTGCGAAAATGTAAAAAGAAATATTTTCATTGGTGAATTATTATTAATTACTTACAGCATGAATCATGTTTTATCTGATTTGACTTCGACTTCATATGAACTACGATGTAAGTTTTAGTGATTCAGTTTATTTTCAAAAATACGCTGTGTCCTTGCGTGTTGCGTGACATAAAGAAATATATATTTATATGCAATTGTTTTGAGCATCCTTAAAAAACAACTTCGATCAACGAGCAGCTTCAAGAACTGGATTATTTTCTACGATAGTAGAACGTTTTACAGCGCTTTTCATAATTCTGCGACCTCGGTGCCCTGAGTTGCACGCTGAAATGTGTTTTTTTTATGGAGGGGGATATTGGACAAAAATGCCATTGGATAAGATTTCCTTCCATTGTATGATATATTTCATTCCATTCGATCGTATTTCATTCTGTTGGATAATATCTGCCATTCCATTGGATCATATCTTGCATGACATTCGATCGGTCATGCCATTGGATTATATCGGCCATGACATTGGATAATACTCTATGCCATTGGATTGGGTGTGGCACTACCATTCGATCACATCCGGTCATGCCATTGGATTATATCGGCCATGACATTGGATAATACTCTATGCCATTGGATTGGGTGTGGCAATACCATTCGATCACATCCGGTCATGCCATTGGATTATATCGGCCATGACATTGGATAATACTCTATGCCATTGGATTGGGTGTGGCACTACCATTCGATCACATCCGGTCATGCCATTGGATTATATCGGCCATGACATTGGATAATACTCTATGCCATTGGATTGGGTGTGGCACTACCATTCGATCACATCCGGTCATGCCATTGGATTATATCGGCCATGACATTGGATAATACTCTATGCCATTGGATTGGGTGTGGCAATACCATTCGATCACATCCGGTCATGCCATTGGATTATATCGGCCATGACATTGGATAATACTCTATGCCATTGGATTGGGTGTGGCACTACCATTCGATCACATCCGGTCATGCCATTGGATTATATCGGCCATGACATTGGATAATACTCTATGCCATTGGATTGGGTGTGGCAATACCATTCGATCACATCCGGTCATGCCATTGGATTATATCGGCCATGACATTGGATAATACTCTATGCCATTGGATTGGGTGTGGCACTACCATTCGATCACATCCGGTCATGCCATTGGATTATATCGGCCATGACATTGGATAATACTTATATCGGTTTATAGACGCTTCATATTCTCCTCCCAGCCGCAGAATAAAAGAGGAAAGCCATTCTATTTTGTAAACGGCGAAATCATACCCTGTATATGTTTCAAGACAACGAATGACATCAAGAAGTGCATTTCGCATGCTATTGTTTATAAGATTACGAGGACTTTCTTGTTGGCCATCCACCATGTTCGCCGCCATCTTGGCTTGTTCGTTGTAAGCTTTCATGTAATTTAGTGGTGTTACAGTCACGAAAATGTTGAATACCACACCCAATCCAATGGCATAAAGTATTATCCAATTTCATGGCCGATATAATCCAATGGCATGACCGATCGAATGTCATGCAAGATATGATCCAATGGAATGGCAGATATTAATCCACACAAAAAATATTATTCAACAGAATGAAATACGATCGAATGGAATGAAATATATCATACAATGGAAGGAAATCTTATCCAATGGCATTTTTGTCCAATATCCCCCTCCATATTTTTCGCTGTCTTTCAATCAAACCTAATCGTCGGTAACTTACATATTTTTGACTGGCGGCAGCGAAAATCCAAATTTCAGCGTGTAACTCAGAGGACGGAGGTCGCAGAATTATGAAAGTAGCTGTAACACTATTAAAATATCAAAAGCTATTAAAATAGCTGAGCACTAAAAACTCAAAATACTACTACTTTGCACTATTACAAAAAATCAAAATGCAAATCCTGTAGGAAAAATCTATCAATATTTACGCTAATCGTTACATCCACTGATTACGTTCAACTTTTTCCCGAGGAGGATGTTACGTTGACATAACATCACGACAGTATTGCTATTATTTTTGTACATGCCTCGCCAGGATTAAGGATCTTTCTGAGCAACATCTCTAGTTGCTGGTATCTTATATGTTATTTCTACAGCTGCTAGTTATTGCTTTAATATCTAATGGCGGTCCTCGGTCTGTAAAGAGATCAAATGTTCAAATATTAAAATCATGTAATGCATTATGGGACATTATGAACAGGTCACTGAACAAAATAAAAAAGTAGAAATGTGAAGATCAGAGAAACACTGGAATCTTCAGTGTTATAGTTGATGGGATTGTATATTGAATGAAGCTGAAAATTTCCGATCGCCTTCAGAACCTCCGATTGGAAGGAACTGAGCACTGGGTACGAGTTGCACTAAAAATAATATTTACGCTAAATTCAGAGCGTTGTTGACAATACTTTTTCTGAAACATATTGCATTTCACTACAAGATGAAAACAGTTCTGACAATTTAACAATATTTTGATTTTGACTTTTTCTAGGGACTTGTTTTTTATTCTTTTATGAATGTCTTTGAATTTCCGTGGGTTTCCCTTCACTTCAGCGATCATGTAGCGCCGAGCAGTTCATAAAAATTTGCGCACTGAAAACTGTATAGTAGCAGGTTTAGTTGAATAAAATATTATTTACTGGAATTATTGACCGCTGAAAATAATGTAAATCCAGATTTTTTCCTTAATACCCGTATCTCAAATGTTTTCTTCATTTTCTTCAGGTACTTTCTCATTACCCTCATCTCTTTCCTGAACTTGGTTCCACAGCAGCAGTTGCATAATGTCGTACACCATTCTAAACAACTCGTACAAGGCTCTCAGTAGGTTCATCAGTGGTACAAGAACAGCTTCGTTTGGATCAGTCATCGTGTCCAGTGCTGCAATGTAGTGCTTGAATGATTTAGGTACGTTGAAAATCTTGAAATGAGAAAATCCCAAAGTCTGCTGTGTTTTCTCCCCAGACTATTCAAATACCGCATATAAGTGGTGCTCCTATTGGTTTATATCAAAGTCAGCTATGTTCTTTTTTCCAAGCCTACCCGAGTGAAAAGCTAGAGACCACGCTGAAGTTAGACAACTTACATACTTTGACAAAGCCTTTTATACCAAACAATGGATCTATGTACTGATATCCAATTCGTTTCCCAGTACTGAGTAGGGTGAGTCACTGCTAGTCTGGGAAAGTCCCGAAGACCGCTTCGCTACGTATACACTAGCCTACTTCGCAGCCGTTCTGATGACGACCCTAAGAACGGCTGCGAAGGAGGCTACGTATACACTGGTGTTCGAGATCATTATTTGGATCTGCGATATGATTGATCATGACGTCATAAGATTTTTTCCCCAACCAATCACAGGCAGCCCAAACAAGGTTCAAGTGTATGGTTTATAAGGGAATGTATGGGAGTTATGATAAAATTACGAAAATAAAATGTTTCACTCAACAATTTGCCTCAAAACTTGCTGCGGTTGTTGCTTTTACTTTGTTCAGTCTTCTGGCGAAGTTTTAGCGCGATTTGAGGCCGTTTAGTGTTTTTTTCCAAAATCGCCTGAAGACAGAATGTCGGAGGCCAAACGGAGAAATGTGAAAAGCAATGCAAAGTCTTTCATGACAAAATGCAGGACGATGAAAATGTCAAAATCGAAAGTCTTTCGTGATCAAATGCGCGGGGACAATAAAATGTCAAAAGCGAAATTCTTTTATGGCAAAAAACTGTACGACAAAGTCGCTTGAGACGAAATGTCAAATGTCTCGTGTCAAAAAAACAAGATTAAATTGATCAAAAAGACATCACTTTGAAATATGTTTTTATATCAACTCACTTTGTAATATGTTTTTTAATCACTTTGACTTTTGAACTTTTGACTTCTTTGACTTTGACTTTTTTATTGTGGCTCTCTTTTTTTCAATAATGAGTAGTAATGGCAAAAAGCGCCAAAAACTAGACCTTCGTATAAGTTTTGATCCCAATTTTCGTTTTGGGTTAACACTCTAACTCCTTTTTTTAAACAGTTAGAGACTGATGCACTATGAAAAAATGCTTGTTGAAGCGGAATTTTTCAATTGTACAAAAATGTTTTGTTGCATTTGTATTAGAATGTTGCATCGGTCATCTCCACTTCCAAACAAGTTATACTTTCTGAATAACGAGATTTTGATTTTAGCTTTCAAGTACAACAGCCTTTCTTCAAGAAAATAGTTTATGGCGCTCACGTGCACTGCTTGAATACGAAAAGAATTCTCTCATAATCTAGACATAAAAACGTGTCTTTGCAGGCCCTCCCCTTCCCTTTTTCCCTTCCCAGTCCCCTCTCCCTCTCCCTTCTCCTCTCGCCCAAAATTCCTTACCAGAGGGCCGTTACGCAGGCTAGTGCCAATAATGTTTTGTATATTAAATGATTACTCCTCATAGTCACAGCATTAGCATATGGCACAAAAAAAACTTTAGAACTTCAAGAAGTCGCACTCAAGCTATAAAATCTTTTCGGGTTATTCAACATCTAACCCGATGAGAATCAGTATTGAGAATATTGTCAAAAGGGTGACAGGTACTAACAACAACACAGGAGCAAGGTATGTTCCCTATTTATTTTTAAAAAATTACGTATTTTTTCGTCGCCATACATTGGGCTGCCTATGCTCGACTCTAATCTCGTACCCAGAGCTCCTCGTTCTCGTTCCTACCCCGAAGAGGCTCTGGTAACCAAAGGAGCAAGGCATAAATAAATTTGCTTATTGGTATTCCTGTTGTGCATAATTTAATTGGCCACTGTAGATCTGTTTTTACATTTGAATATATGTAAACATCGATGGTAGTATCTGCGCTTACTGAGTTCCACCCAATTAAGTTCTTTCCGAGCATCAGATGCTGAGGAGTGTAGAGGACGATCCAGGATGATCTTGGCCGCTTTGTTGCGCAGGGTTTGAAGAGATTCCATAAGCGTGATATTATCTTTATCTCCCCAAACAATATCACCATAATCAAAAAGCAGTAGAACCAAGCTGTTGAAGTACAAGAGTCTAGCGAATTTAGGCAAAAGATGTTTGATTTGCTTCAGGAGACCAAGGCGTTTGTTGATTTTGGTCATCTCTTTTTCAACATGAGCACACCAAGTCATATTGCTAGAAAATACCACACCAAGGTACTTGAATTCTTAAACTCTCTCGATGTCTTTAAGGTGGACCTGTATGGAGATGGTGGAGATGTTGGTTTTTCTCTTGCTTCCAAACAGCATGGCTTTAGTTTTGGTTGTATTTAGGGTCAAATGATTGATCTTAAACCAATCACCAACCAGCTTGAGATCTTCATTAAGCTTATCTTCTATGTCAGGAACTGAGGAGGAGAACTAGTACAAGACTGCCGTATCATCAACGTATAGGGATACTTGAGAATGGCGGACAATATTAGGAAGATTATAGATATACATTTCCATAAAGAGTAAGAGCACGTCAAAATAAACAGGTTTCTGTAGTTTGGCTTTGATTGGCTAAATAACAGCTAAATTATAAGCATCAAAAATTACAAAGAAATTTTGTTTACTATAGCTGGAGACAAGCGTCCCCAGTAACCGTACCTTACATTTCTTTGTAATTTTTGAGATGTTTGGGACGGTTGCTGCGCAACAGATAAATATGAAACCCTAAATCTTGAAATTCCAGAAACTTTAAAATTTTGATGTACTTGTCGCGAATTCGCGGGATATGCTAATTAAATGTCAAAACGTAGAGTCACGTGACATGTATGAACATGTTGTAAGCGCAGGCAGCCCAAACAAGGTTCCTGTGAATGGTTTATAAGGTAATGTATGGGAGTTATGATAAAGTTACGAAAATTAAATCTTCCACTCAACAATTTGCTTCAAAACTTGTTACAGTTGTTGCTTTTACTTTGTTCAGTCTTCTGGCGAATTTTAACCGCGATTTGAGTCCGTTTATAGTGTTTTTTTTTTCAAATCCACTCTTCTCTACCTAAATAATGGGAAGGCTGGAGACTTATCACCCGATATCGACTACATCACGCTAGAAAACCTTTAAAAAAAATTTCTCCCCCCCCTCAACCGCAATAAAAATGCAACATGTAAAAGGAACGATAATTTCTCTATTATAACATGTATTCTGAATGCCACCACACCAAATATTTCCAGAAAAATCCTGGCTTCAAGTCGAATATTTTATTTCTTCTACAGCGTGTGATCGATGGTGTTCAAACGGCAGTTGTAAAGCGTGAGCGGGTCATGTTACATACTGCATTCTGATTGGCCGAACGTGATACCACGCTCGAAACAAATTCCCCTACCCCGACAAACTTGGGTTTGTTTCCAATAGCGGAGCGCAGTCGTGACGTCACGAAATTGTGACCCCTGCTGAGATTCGGACAAACAAATCAGCCTTTAAGAGATGGCATGGCGGCAACTTCGAAAATTACGTCGAGTTTTATCACTGTTCTCAATGAAAATGATGGCGTTCCTGGTTCAAAATTTGAAAGCGAGCCGGATAACTATATACATTAGAGCAGCTGAAACGTTGGCTGAAATGCAGAGGGTTGAAACTTAGCGGTAAACGAAGCGATTTAATCGCACGCGTGAATAATTGTTTATCGTCAGGCAATAATCATGTTCTCGATCCAAGTATTGATGATGGAAAATGGTTTGAAGCCAAAGCTTTACGAGAAAAAACAGGAGATGATGTAAAGAAACCAAATTTACGAAAGATCCCGGACATACCAAATTCCGGATGGAAGAAATTCCCGGCATACGATATACCATCGCAGTTTAACTACGGCCACGTGCACTACTATGGCTTGGAATCCCTTCCATCAAGCAACGAGGAAGAGAACGACGAAAACGAGAGCCATGGACTTGGACACATGACTGATAAACCCTTTAAAAACGGACGAAAATACGTAGAATCCGGCTTTGTGCATGATATAACAGACAACAAGAACGACGATTACTACTTTCTACGCGCTCATGTCTGGCCTTCTATGCAAAATGATTACCCTCATAATGTCACGATTGTTTTATCTAGTATTAGTGGTGCCGTTGTGCATGCGATGTGCAATCCATGTAAAGTCTCCCAGCTAGGTCGCTGTAGCCACATTATAGCAGTTCTCCTTCACCTTACTGATCACGTAAAGGCAAACGGGTTCACCGTATCAACACCATGTACCAGTAAGGAATGTTCATGGAACAAGGGTAAAAAACGCAAGAAAAATCCCCAAAGACTTTCTGAGGCTAATTATCCTTCAAAGAAAAAGAAAAGCCGAATAAAGGTAATCGAGTTCGATCCTCGACCACCACAATACAGATTCGTGACAGAAAAGCACTTAAATGCTTTAATTAGAAACATCGAAAAGGACTGTATTCGCACGGGGAAAAGTTCTATGTGGACAACACAGTTAAAGCTGAAGTATGCCGATTACAAGCTGGAGGACATAGATTTATCTGTGTTTCAACGGGTCTGGAAATTCTGTGGTCGGTCCCTTTTCCCCAGGCCAATGTTCTACACAAATATACGTGTCTTTTGTGATACATTTTACAGTGAAATCTTCGCGAGAGCAGGCATTAACCCATCGTTGGCATCTCTCAAGATCGTTCCACGGCTTTGGAAAAGGGAGAAATATCTTTTTGACCAAATCTGCCATTTCTTTCAACGATCTGGGCAGTTTGTCAGGATATCTCGAGTCATTTTTACACTGTCCCCAACAACAGTGTTTCGTAGTGACCATCTTGCAATGAAATCACGATTTTTTTGGGTTGAAGCGTACTCATTCACAGTAATACACAGTGAACTATCGGTTTGTTTGTCCGAATCTCGCCGGGGGGTCTAATTATGCAAAGCTATTTTTAGTATGACTGCGCTCCGCTATTAGAATGCAGTATGTAACATGACCCGCTCACGCTTTACAACTGCCGTTTGAACACCATCGATCACATACTGCATTCTAATTGGAAACAAACCCAAGTTTTCCCCTCCCCTTTTCCTCTCCAGTCCCCCAAGAGCCGCTACGCTGGCTAGTCCTGGAGGGGTAAAAAGGGAGCTGGGATTCGACATTTTTTTGAGGTCTGCGAAAATAGTATCTTAAGAACTGGGAATGTCTTTTAATCTATCTAAGCTCTAAAGCTAAGTCGGGTAACCCCGTTTTTATTTCGTTTTTTTGGGGTCTGCGAAAATAGTATCTTAAGAACTGGGAATGTCTTTTAATCTATCTAAGCTCTAAAGCTAAGTCGGGTAACCCCGTTGTTATTTCGTTTTTTTTTTTTGTTGAAAGAACTCTGTAATACCTAACTTTAAAGGAAAAAGTAAAGAATCTGTAGATGGGTTCAAATCGAAATTACATATTCTGTGTTTAATTGGAAAAGACAACATTTTACATTTTATATTTATAATTATTGACACATATTTCAGATGTTAACTAGTTATTTGGTTATTTCCTAGTATTTTTTCCCTCACACTTTGGCAGCCGAACCAACACTCAGGGTCTTAAAATAACTGAATAGAAATTGCTGCCTAGTCTCTTCCGCAGGCGTCTAGTTTTCTCTCTTCTCTCTCTTTCCTGTACTGGGCTTCCTGTGTTGGCTGAGAGTTGACCGACATCGTTTTCACCACAGGATACCCAGCCCTCTCGAACAGCAACAAAAACCAAACCAACAAAAACCTTAGCGAGTAGCCTGCGAAGGAGGCTAAGTGCTGCCTTTGTACTTATGTAATTACATCTACAAATGGTTAGACTTTCAGTTGGCTCGGTGATAACAACTTAATGGCGTTTTGTTTGGATGAGGCGGTATTAAGCCATAAGTTATATCCTGCTAGTAATGAAAAGTGCCGGCTCCGAAAACCAAAACATTAGATTTAACTCTAATAGACCTATCCCGAATTCGCTTGACTGACCACGCCTCACGAAACAATGGTTTGTTTGAAGTTGAGATTGAACTTGATTCTTTTATTCATCAAGTTCAACCTCGACTTGAAACCTGAGGGTTGTCCAAAATAGACGAACTGATACGGATGGTAAAAGTTGGTTTACCATTGGTACAGTTGGTGAAAGTAATTAACATGCAAAATTTGTGCATGTCATTAACTTGTTTAATGTGTGTATGCTAAATATTTACATGACGTGGTTATGAATGACGTCGTCATTTAGAATATTAAGTAAAAAAGGATTTAGAAAAAATAAAAAATTAGAACCCTCCCATCACCAAATATATTACCAATGTTACATTTGGGTTTTCATGACAAGACATGATCAATAAATAATCACCAAACGTACCAACTGTACCAATGGTAATACATTTGGTGAAGGGGGCCCTGTCTTTGTGTATCATTATGTATGCACACTTATTATCACAGGGTAACCAATTCTATTTTTCACCAAACGTACCAACTGTACCAATGGTAATACATTTGGTGAAGGGGGCCCTGTCTTTGTATCCCAATGCTAAAGTAGCTGTAGCCTACAGGGTCCCCTCAAATGAACACAGTTTTGTATCAGATTTACAACACTCTTCACGGATGTGATTTCTGGTGTGTTTTCCTCATGAATTATTAATGGTTTTATAAATATATACACATCTAGTTGCAAGGTTGTCATAGAGAGAAAGAACTTTTGTAATTATTTATATATAGTGAGAAAGGAATACATTAAGGAAAAAAAAGAAAAAAAGAGTTCAGCTCCAGTGATTTTCTCACGGCTTTTTAATCTATTCGTTTCTCACTAAATTACTGTTCTTTCTTCCTATGACATAGACTGCGAACAGCCCCACCTTTCCCTTGAATTCTGTGAGCAGTTTTCTGTTGGGATTCCTGTGTATGTGCTCACAGAATTAGGAGGGAAAAGTGGGACTGTTCACACAGTGTACCTATGACAACCTTCTTGCAACTAGGTGTATATTGCTTTTTTATAGTTTTCTTCTTTTTGCTCTCATAGAAACTGTTCCATTTTTCTCAAAATTACTTAATATGTTACCCAGAGAGACCTCTCCAATTTTTGAGCAAAAGTACTATTATTGAAAATGTTATGCAAAAAACAAATGATGCAAGAAAGAATTGAGAAAGGAGAAAAAAACAATAAGTGAGGGTTAGTAGCCTGAATAAGGGGTTGTGTGATATAATTATTCACCGAGGGCAAAGCCCGAGGCGAATACACACATTAGCACGAGCTGAAGGTGGATAACTGCCTTATTTTTACATAGCAAGGTCTTCTTAAAAACAAAAGAGGACTTACGAGGCTATGGTTTCAGAATTAATATGGATTTAGTGGACACGGCAATTAAGAAAGCTTTTCGTGGCAAGGTTCCCAGTCATTTTTGAAAAAAAAAACACCAAACTTTGAGAAATCATTAACTCAATCTTAAACTCAACATCAGACATTAGTCCATACATGCAACAACAACAACAAAAAAGGAAAAATATGAATGACAGTACGGTAAGGAATATGTGGATTGACGTTGGATATTAAAAAAATTTATCCAGCAGTCAATTAATGAGGCTAGAAATGGGGCTAATATTGACTTGTTTTAAAACGCAGGCTTTGAAGTTTGAGATATGTTTACGAGAAAGTTTGAGATATGTTTACGAGAAAGTTTGAGATATGCTTACGAGAAAGTAAGCGTATTGAAAACGGCGCAATTATGACATACTAGTAATAAGTGTAGATTATGTGACACACACAGATGCGAACGAAGTAATGAAATATATCTTCATGATTTGATAATGACATAAGGATATAAGTATACAATATCACATAAGAGTATGAGGTTTTCCTTGTATTAATATAAAAACATTCTGACATAAGCTTTGTGGTGTGAAGTAGTAAACGAGCTGCAATTAACATATCACCTTCTGTCTTCTGACGACAGCCCTTTCCATAAACAAGGAGGTGCGATTAGATCTGTCTTCGTGATTTGAAAACGGCGCATTACATATAATGTTAGTTTCTATACTACGGGATCCGTTCGCATATTTTCGTAGTGTCTTCGTGATTTGAAAACGGCGTATCACACATAATAATGTTTTCGTACGGGAGCCGACGGTAGGTATGTTTTATCGTTCTCGAGTACATAGTTATATTTGATTCTTGGCGACCGCACACAGTTCTTATTAAACATCCAAAAAATCACATATATAACATTCAAAAAATCGAGGTTGATGAATTTGTTGAGAATGTTGAGCGTATAGATGAAGGAAAAGCAACAACGGTACCACCAACGGTACCAAATGTACCAACGGTACCCTTGGTAAGCCCTGAAACAGGGTGATGTGTGGTTTGGTGTCTTATGAATATTTATGTTTACCAAAGGGTGACCAGTTCTAATATGAACACGCAAGCTTTACCAAAGGGTGACCAATTGAACTGATTGACGTGTGCATCTGAATTTTGATGACTTTGATAATGAATTCGTGAATCTTGCATATCAATTACTTTCACCAACTGTACCGATGGTAAAGCAGCTTTTACCATCCGTATCAGTTCGTGTATTCTGGACATACATGCATGTCCTATGATCAACACCTATGATCAACACATCTATCATACATGCATGTCCTATGAGTCAACAGCCCATTTGGGTTGTATGTATACATATATTTGACTGACTAGTTGGATTTGACTAACAATTAGTCCTCTCGCTCTAATGGCCTATGAGACAATATTAGAAAATAACCAATCCGCGGGCCTTCTGCCTCATGAGCTATTGACTCATAGCCCATTAGGGCTCAAGGACATATTTGCTAAATACGTATCAAACAATTGTTGTCGTTCGCGGGTTTCCTGTGGTGACAAACCACGCTCCCCTCCCTACACATTTTCAGTCCTTTTTCGACCAAAACCAAGACGTGTGACTAGTTAGTAATGTTTCACTCGATTTACTGTAAGTTTGAGCAGTTTTGAGCAAGAAATTCGCCTATTTAGTGATAAAAATTATATTCCAATTTCCAAATATGGTAAGTACATTCCTTATATGGTAAAAGACACGGCTCGAGCGGAACGACAACTTTTCTATGTGGAAAGTTTGATATGTACGGGGGAAAGACAAACGAGTTTTGAAACCCGTCCGAATATTAAACTGACTCTTTTTGACGGACTTGTTTTTTAACCTTACCTAACCTTAGCTACTTTAAATTATAATAATAATAATAATAATAATAATAATAATAAATATTTTACGTCCACTTTATCGGGGGTCAAGTGCAAGCAGACGGGACCTCCGGTTTTACGTCATTATCCGAGAAGACGCTTGCTTGATGACTGTTGGCTCCTGCGAGCTCCTTCACCCTTTGACAGGTCTTATTTTTAATCCTGTTGGGTGTCAAGCCACCCTCCTCACTGGATAGCCAGTGGGGGAGCCGGTTTAGACGCTGACGACCCGTCCATGTGGCAGGTAGTACTGGGTTACATGGTACCAGTAGCAAGTACGAAAACCTGACCTGACCGTCAGGTTTTATCACTGAAAAAATGTTGAGGCCCTGTGATTAAATTGAAGGCAGTATCATCAGAAGCACCAAACACACGCTGAAAAGTATCGTCTGGTACTCTAATTTCGTTGCAGCGCCTGATATTGAAAAAAAGGTTAAAAAAGCTATGTAAGTATACGATATTTAACTTGTTTATCCAATGGAAATTATGCTGAGTGAAACAGATGTAGTCCCTGAAAAGCAGCCCGTTCCCTAGAGGCGAACTGAGCTGATCTCTTGATTAAGTTCTGCTGAAAAAAGAAATGTATAATTTGATTTCTATTATTATAAGAAGAGGGCATACTTACTGTTGGATTTTGTAGTGACCGTCGTTGGTCCTGTAACAAAAGATTACAAGTTTGTTAGTCATATTTGTCTCTGTTTATAACACTTATTTATCGGTACATGAAATAGTATACTTACTCTTAGTTTTTGAGGTGACCGTCGTTGATTTTGGTGTGTTTACCGTCCCTTGCCCTGATAATAAGATATTAAGTTAGTTAGTCAACTTAGCCTCTCATTATAATTATAAGCAGCATAGCATAGCATAGCATAGCATAGCATAGCATAGCATAGCATAGCATAGCATAGCATAGCATAGCATAGCATAGCATAGCATAGCATAGCATAGCATAGCATAGCATAGCATAGCATAGCATAGCATAGCATAGCATAGCATAGCATAGCATAGCATAGCATAGCATAGCATAGCATAGCATAGCATAGCATAGCATAGCATAGCATAGCATAGCATAGCATAGCATAGCATAGCATAGCATAGCATAGCATAGCATAGCATAGCATAGCATAGCATAGCATAGCATAGCATAGCATAGCATAGCATAGCATAGCATAGCATAGCATAGCATAGCATAGCATAGCATAGCATAGCATAGCATAGCATAGCATAGCATCAAGAGAAAATGAACTAAGAGAAGGAATCCCCCCTATATAGCCTTGTAACCATCATGTGCACAGTTTGATGCTATTTTTAAACTATTTGTTTTTATGCACGCGCATTTACTGCGCGCGCTCTACGCTGTTATCTTACGTTTGGGGTTTTTTCCGTTATTTCGACTCTGCCCTGAATATGAATGTGAACGTTGAAAGCTTGGCAAATACAACAGGAATTTAAAGTAGTAATTTGTTTAAATTTCTGGAGTATCTTTACATTTATTTTCCAAAGCTTTTGACCTACATCGTCATCTTGAGGGCAGATTTGAACATTTGAACATAAGAAAAGCACAAGAAAACGTTAGCAAACAGCGTAGAGCGCGCGCGCGTACTATGCGCGTGCAGAAAATCAAACGATCAAATGATATCATTGGATAATATTTTTAGAATAGATTCTAAATATAGCATCAAAGTGTGCACATGATGGGGCACAGGGATTCCTTCTCTTATTTCATATTCTCTTGATAGCATAGCATAGCATAGCATAGCATAGCATAGCATAGCATAGCATAGCATAGCCATACTTACTAGGCAATACTATGAGCTCTTGTATTACACGATCCTCATTTTCGTGCTTTCCTTCAAGACAAACAGCAGTGTAGTAGATCTTTTCGTCATTCAAGGATATGTCTTGCAATACCGTGGCCGATTTTCCTTGCTGTAAGTTTTCTTTTGTTGGGAATTTCAGACGAGAAAGGAAAGGTTTGCATATAGCGCTTTCGTTATACGGCTTATACAGTACTTCTGTATCGTTAATAGCTATGACAAAGCATGGAATCCAATTGCTACTATTCCACCAAACACCGAATTCAAAACGACGTATCCTCTCGTTTGCGTTGTTGAGCTTACTGAATGTAACGTTGTCGCCTTCGGTACAAGTAAGTGAACTTGGAACCGCGTAGCCTGCAAAACATAGATAAAATAAATCCAAATTTTGAATAACTTGGGCAGGTACACAACATACAAAGACAGCACCATAGTTAATAGATTAACTATGACAGCACAAATTCAAACTGGGATCCAACCTACAAGGGATAACATCAAAGGAAAATGAAAGCCCACCAGAATAGTCGAAAAGAACAAAGGAAAAGCCTTAAAAGATAATCTGCAAGTAGAACTACGAACAAGATTTAAACTTAAACCTCTGCATGGCCAATATAAAAGACAAACAAGTAAATCGGATGTCGATAAACAAACAAACAAACAAAAACACACACAAGTGGTTGCGCGGAACAGATCTAAAGTCTGAATTGCCGCACAACGCCGAGTGCCTCCTGCGAGATACTATGAAAAACACATCCTTAGTAAATATGTTGATACTATGTATGTAGAATGTGTAACGAGTATGACAAAACCATTCATCATATTGTTGCTGGGTGCCCAGTACCGAAGTGAATTCATAGAAAAGGACACGGCAGACGTGGCAACTTCATCCACTGGAAACTCTGTAAGCACTATGAATTTCAAGTTTCGAACAGTTAGTATGAACACCAACCAGAGCCGGAAAGTAATGGACAGTGGTAATCTTATGGGATCTGCAAGACGACAACGGCAAACAGACCAGTATATAATTGTTAAGGAGAAGATCATAGACAAATTTTCTTTCTTTCTTGATATGTCAATTTCATCAGAAAAGAATGTGAGCTTGAAACAAATTGGAAAACTGTTTAAGTATATAAGGATCTTGAGATCGAAGTTGGTGAGAAAAATGTGGGGAATGGAAACGAATGCTATACCGGGTTATCGTTATTGGGGCACTAGGCCTCACAATCAGTGCTTAGGTAGGAATGTCAAACAACTACCAGGAAACATAGAAATCGCCAAACTGTGAAACTTCGCACTACATGAAACTGCGCATATCATTTGAAAAATCTTAAAGAATCCTAGTCAACTACGATGCTGACTGCGCTCCTGTGTTATTGTTTACATCGTTCTCCTGCAACGTTCTCAAAGCTTCTTCCATACACCGTTGGAGCAAACGTCTACACAAATGTCCTCAATTTCCCAAAGTTTCCTTCCTTGTTCATTCCACAGCAAGTAGGTTGAATTTTTCAGAATGACTCTCTTTGTGAAATTATGATTTTTCGGTCGTCCAACAGTTAGACAACCCTCTTTCGAAATCTACCTTAGGTTCGTTGCCAAAATTTCTTAATCTTTAAGTGACTATGCATCATTATATTGTGACGGTCAAAACACATCAAGCATTTATCTAATCAGCTTTTAATAGAAGCCTACGCACTAGCTTTTAGGGTAAAAATTGCGCCACCGGAAGTGATTAGAAAAACATTAAGATACATAAGATAATAGTTATTTGCAGACTATATGATTGCACGAACGAAGGCTAGTTAATCCTTCTACAATAATACATGGAAATGTTTGACAAAAAGACAAAAAAATACATTGATTTGTCGTATTTTGTAGTTTCGGTGCTCTTAAAAAATCTCATAAAGTCGAACAAAAATCCCTACAAAAATCTATTTTTTCATGTGTTCCTGATTTCAACTTTTCCTAAAATGTTAATATCACCTAGATTTTTAAGCGTTTTTTCGGATGAGCTATAAAAAATATAGAGTCCCGTACAAAATTTGAGGGTTTTGCCCCGTTGAAGCTCAAAACGCGTATAGTTCTTCAATAAAATCTTGTACATTTTTCAGCGGTTTTTGAGCGCGCGCACATCGTGGGCTCAAATCTCAAGATTGTTTAGTTGTTGTTTCAATAGTAATGTCTTATAAGTTATATCGTAAGTTGCCAGATAGCCGAAGTCGCTATGTTTGTAAATAGGTAATTTAGGATGGTCAAACACCAGTCTAAGCTAATCCTAGTTGCAGTGTATTTAGTGTAAGATTACAGAAATACTTATAGTCAATTGAAAAACAACATTGTATAATTACACATGTGTTATTTAAGCAATAGAAAACTTTTTCCGTGTTTACATAGCCTGATAGCAACACGAGGGGAAGTTGGGAGAATTCGAGACAGTTATGCAAACCCGAGACGTAGCGAGAAAGAATCGCTAGCTGTTTTAAACATTTATCACTTCTAAAACTTTAAAACAAATACAAAGAAATGTTCAAAGATTGAAAAGAAATCTTAATAAAAGATTTCAGAATTGATTATCAATACGAAAGTGATTAAAGTGTCACTGTGAAGGGAATTCTCGGTTGAAAGAAACGTGGTTTTGCTCAATTTGACAGCGAGAAAAATATAGAAGCGTAGTTGATTGTTTCGTCTTGCCTCGAGTTGCTGAAGAGCTATCGCTGGAAAAAGTTTGAAGCTGCTGACTATTTCCTTGAAATACTTTTATTTTTTATCAGTCGGTGCACTTAAATCATGAGAAAGCACGTCGCTAAACAACCGAAGCTGTCCTGACGGAGGATGCGTGTTGTAGCACCTGAGGGAATTCTCTTTGCGGTGACCAACGAGAGATTGTCATGATATTACGATCAGAAAGACCTGCATGAGACCCTAGGGTTATGCCTGTGGCCCTGACACAAGTCAAAATTTGGAACTTCGTCTTCAGAATACATTTTTGGGGGCGTTTTTTTTCCTCAAAAGAAACTGTAAATTTATAGATTTTTGAACTTGTACCGGAAAACACGAAAGTTGTGACGTCACAACTGTGTTTACATAGCCTCATGCAAACATGGCTATCAACCAATCACAGCGTGCGTACTATTTCATTTATTTTATATTTTATATTTAAAAAAATAGTAAATATAAAATAATATCTAAAAATAGCTTTAAAAAAAACAATAAAAATAGAATAAACTACATTATACCATAAAATGATTTAAATTTTTTTGATTGTCTAAGAAATAATTTCTTAAAGAGCTTTTAAACGCAGTCAAAGTAGCGTTTTGACGTAAGGCTAAAGGCAAGCAGTTCGAAAGCTGACACGTAGTTACACTAAAAGATCTCCCTCCCTCCGTCTTACGCTTAAAAGAAGGACTTTCTAAATTATATTGGGAATATCTTGTTGTGCGAGAATGCAAATCACAATTGCCCTTTAAAAGGCCGCCCAATTAAGAGGGTACATTGCCCTCTAACCTCTTAAATGCTAAGATTAATTTATTCATCTTTGCTTCGTCGTAAAAGGTACCCAACCTAGGGTATTGAATAGAACTACTGAGGAAGATTGCTGGTCAGCATTAAGAATTATTCTTGCTGCACGTTTCTGCATTCTTAAAACCCTACCTAATAATTACTTATCACAGTTGGTCCAAACAACAGCTACGTAATTTATGACGGGCCTTATCATGCTATTGTAATATAAAAGCCGCTGCTTTAGAGGCAAATAACCCCTGATTTTCCTTAATACTCCTATTCGTTGCGCTAGCTTTTTGCATACATTTTCGATGTGCGGTAAAAAAGATAGTTCTTTATCAATTTCGAGTCCTAACAGTTTTGCACTATCTACTTTGGAAATTAAATTTCCGTCAATGTCGACGATTGGCGAGCAGTCCATCTTAGAGGAGAGACGTTTACCAGTAACAATCAGTGTCTTTGTCTTTTTCTTATTGATGGGAAGCTTATTGGATGTAGCCCAGTCATGTACCTCGGTTACAGAATTGATATTCTTCAAGTTCTCGGCTCCTTGTGCATTCAAAGTGTTCATAAGCTGGTTTTCTTGATTGTTTGTGCAGGTTAAATGTCCAATTAACGATCTGAACATTGAAAATATTTTCTTTTCTCTTCAAGTACTTGAAATATTTTTTTTAGCAGCTAAATGCTTGTTTTCTTTGATTTTTTCCTAAGATTTACGAGCAATTCTCCTTTCTTGTTGAACAAATGCGATAAACCAGTTGTATGCCAGCCTGTACAGATCTGTCATTACCTGTCAAAACTGGACCAATCCGATAGCCATGTGTCGCGTTTTTAGCCAATCATCGCTTAGATCGAATTTGAGTTTGACGAATTTGAGTTTGACGACAGACCCGCGCTCTTTTTGAAAACAAATTGTAATTTTACGCTATTTTTCTCCAGAAAATCTATTATATAACGCGAATAGATCGGGCTTAGCTATGTTCTGTTCTCTGATAAAACACTCCTGAAGCTGTAGAACACTCAAAAAGTTATAGAAATTACTCGCCTACGGCTCGTGACTTCTATAACTTTTTTCGTGTCTTACAGCTCCAGTCGTGATTTATCAGAGAACCTGCAGAACATAGCTAAGCCTGATCTATTTGTTAAACAAAGGCTACTGCTCCAAAACCCTGTCTTATGATAAGTTTTAGTTCTCTAGTTTGTCCATAACATATGAGAATGTAAATCGGTGGTTCTCTTTCAGAGAAATCCAGCTCGAAAATTTTACGCTATTATGTGTGAAACCTTATTTTAGATTTAGTTGACAATGAATTTCCTGTAATCGTAGATCGGACATTAGAACCATCGTCCTTTCCTTCTTTTTTTTTTTGTGGGTTTTATTAGCCTCAAATCGGAGAAAATATTCCGATGCTTTCTTGAAGGTATGACCACACTTTTGCTAGGCATAGTATCTGGTAAACTGATTCTTATTGGATTTTACATTCGACAAGGGTACGTTGTTGCAATAGCCCATTTCCGACAAAGGTTTCAGTATGAGGCTACGTGATAAATGCTCAGTCATTCGTGACAGGCGGTAAATTTAATTTGACACGTAGTTCCATACTGAAACCTTTGTGCGTGATAAGCGAAGCGAAGGTAGGCTATTCAATACGCGTATCGAAGTCATTTCTAAGTATTTGTTTTTATTTCAAAGTAATCAGTGGCTTAATTTCGGGAATATTGCCTGCTAAATTAAGCCTAGAATTTCATAGCTAATGAATATTTATTAATATGTTTTGTGAAAATCTAGGAAGAGTATCACACAAGTATTTCTATTATGCTGAGCCTCACTAATGCTATTATCATCCTGTCATATTGAATTAGCTGGCAAAATCGGACAAGACATTATAAAACGTGTTTGTATTTAGCAGTTTTTTTG
The DNA here is from genome assembly GCA_011057435.1 of Actinia equina. Taxonomy (NCBI): domain Eukaryota; kingdom Metazoa; phylum Cnidaria; class Anthozoa; order Actiniaria; family Actiniidae; genus Actinia; species Actinia equina. Next base: position 85,001 of record WHPX01001382.1, read on the forward strand.
TCACATTGTTACATGTGATGTATTAGAAGTGATAATTAATATATTAACTTAATTAAGTTAATTTAACTATTTTAAACATCATATGAGCAGACAAATTTAGTTATTCACAGCTACAGTAAAAACCGCCATATAAGAACCTAAAAATTAAGAACATGCTAGGCTAAGATTAGCTATTTTAAGTACCATTTTATTAGAACCCTGCAGTAAGTGTATTTATATAAGAAATTGTAAATGTTGAGGCTAACCCTAAAAATGTAGATTCTTATACAGGTTTTTACTGTACTACACTAATATTGGCCCCTGATATATATGCTGCTTCCCCAGTCACGCAAACACATATATTCAAGGAAGAGAACAAAACTGTCTATTTGTTCATAGCTTGCTACGGCCAGCAATCCTCTTTCGTTACCATGGAAATGGCTTTCAAACAAAGAAACTTTCTGTTCCTGCTGCTAAAACACAACAGCATTGACCTATCTGGTGGTGCAATAATAATAGAACATTTATTGCCAGATGAGATTGTCATGAGTACCAGTTTGTCTTTGAGACAGGCTGGAGAGAAAACTGCACTATCTTCTATTATTTCAGTTCAAGCTTATCATATCATGTTGCTAGGGCCTCCGGGACATTTAAATTTGGCTGGTTTACTGGTAGATTCAGATTGTTGTAAAAAATGTTTCCTTCTCTCATTGAGTTAGCAAATGCTGCCACATTTGATAAAATATTGTGAGGAGAAGGGACAGGAACTGTGCCGGACAGAAACTTCATAGCCCTAATGACAGCGATGATAGTACAAGCATTACTGCCCATTGGAATTCCAAAGATTAGGGACTGACATAGTTGTTGGGGCAGAGTCCATTCAATTACATGACCGTAGTCACATATGGATGTAGGATTAGTTGCTGTTGTGGCGAGAACATATATGGTGGTTGGGCTGACTGAGATAGCTGAGTTGGCTGTGATAGTTGTGTTGACTGTGATAGTTGGGCTGACTGTAATAGTTTTTTTGGCTGCGATAACTGTGATGGCTGGGTTGACTGCGATGGTAGAGATGACTGTGATGGCTGTCTTGAACAGACTCCTCTGCTGCATCCTGGACACTTAACAGGTCCTTGTTTAGGGAGAGTGGGTGTCCACATTGAGAACACTTTGGAATACATCTGTTGTTAGAGGCTTGCTGCTGCTGTGGTATTGGGTCAGAAGGACTTCTTGTTGCGAGGAGGTGTGTATGATGGGCATGGAATAGAGGGTAGTGCAGATATTGATGTATTGGCTAGCTTAATATCATTTTCAATAGAATAGATGTCTCCAGCAGCTGTTGAGTCAAGGTTATCATTTGAATCAGATTCACCATTTTTTTAATGGTCACTGGACTTTGCAGTTTCAGTTTCTTTGGGATCAGCTAGTGATTTTGCTTTGTCTGCCAGAAATTCCTGACAGAGGACACAGTAGTGGGTATCACTTAGGCAGTCCTCATGGTAAGAATGAGAACAGCCCTCAAATAATTCCCAACTTTCTCTGTTTCTTGCTGTACAATGTGGCAGATCACAACGTCGATCTGGTACTGATTGGTGTAAACCACAATAGCCCAATGGCAGTGTCCTACATTTGACTTGATCTTTTCCAAATACTTTAGGCAATACAGCACTCTTCTTTTTTCCCTCAAAAATGATTCTTCCCTCCCCAATGTTTCTTGATATATCCACAAATAATTTTGATAGTGTGCCAGCACATTTTGCTTTAAGGATTCTGAGATGGTTGGTTGTGAAGTTATGAAGTTTAGGTGGAGTGAAATGTTTCTTGAAGTGTTTTGTGTGTGTTTAGCTTCAAATGTGGATTTTGACTTTTTGCGTAGCTGTTCAGTGGTGTCATGGGCATTTGTTTTTGAGCAAATGATACTATGGGTGTTCTCCACAGGATACTCGTCAGATATGATAAGATGTGAGCGGAATTGACGAAAGAGATTAGGATGATGGATGCCCCAATATCTACATGTAGCCAGCCAAACTAATGGAGCCTCGTTGTAGTGGTGTCTCTCTAGGCAAACAAAGGATCAAAGTAAGTAGTTATCAAGTACTAGGTTTAGGAGTGTTCTGCATTGTAAGTCTTTGAAGGTGGAGAATTTGTCTTCCACAGTGTCCCGTATAAGTAGCCAGCCACCATAAACAATTTCATGCAAAAGACTGATCCTCCAAGGTTAGGGTGTCTTGGCTAATTTGCTTTTTGGGAAGAGATCTTTATAGACAATTTCATAGAATGGACGGAACTTAGCAAACACTGTTTCTCGTGCATTTAAGGAAATATGTAGTGGGCCAATGCATGGTATAATTGATAAAATCGTAGGCTGATCAGATGTATCTTGTTCTTTTGCAGGTCCAGAGGTGTTACAAGGAGTGGTGTATGAGTGATCCAAATGTGAAGTGGGTTTGGTCAATGGTTCAGGAGATGGTTGAGATGATGGAAAATGACTTTGATATATTTGTAAGGCTTCATAAACAATCCTGTGCTGGCCAGTCACTAGGCCGCAGAAGAAGATATCGTTTCATGAAGTCAGATAGGTTTGTGCTTAAAGTGATATCATATGCAGCTCCAAAGTCATCTTTACTCTTTTAAAAGTTGCAGTTCTACAAAATCCGCTAGGTGTAAATCATCCATCTGCCGCATGGTCTGGACAGACTCATGGTCACAGTAATTGTGTGTTGTTATACCGGTGTCTTTCAAACTCAGGATTAAAAAATGTGTTGGTTATCCAAGCAGGCAATACGGTGGCATAAGTTTGTGTGAGTCGATACATAGATTAAAGGCCTGATACAGTATTTATACATGATATGTTCATGGCTTGTGGGTTCAGATAGGACGATGCTGGACATGCTGGTATAGCTGGGGCATTTTTGAAAACTTTAATTATGATAGTACACATGGTTTTGGGATGAGTGAGTGTAGTTGTTAGTGGTCGTCGTATTGTATGTATGGCTGTATAGTCATCAACAACCAGCACAAGCTGCCACTCATGTTTAATTGCTTCATTGACAACTTGATCAATCGACTGTGCAGACCCCTCGCTCAACTGTGTCACCAACTTATCAAATGAACCTTAGATATGCTCACTGTGTCCCCTAGAACATTTGCTGTCTCCATCCCTTCCTTATTGACATTTGATTGCCTTAAATAGACACTTGGCTTGACGGTTTCCCTTTCTTTTGACTGTCTTTCAGTAGGCATCTGTCATGTCATGGCATCTGCGATTGTTTTGAAAATAGATTTTGCCCCGGCTCTGGGGCACAACAACTCGAATTCCTCTGGGTCGTACACTGGGGGCCTTCCCAATTTTGTAAATTCTTTATACATAAACAACTTTAAGTCTTCTAATTCCTTTGACAAATCACATCCTGAAACCGATATTAAAATGATAAACGGATTTTTTCATAGAATTGATTTCGTCACTACCTGATGAATATTTCTAGTCAGGCTGTATTGGCAATATAGTATTATCAAGCACTTGTTGTAAGAGAGCACTCTGTAGTATCTATGTTACATATCAGTCTAGAGCTCTTGGTTTTCCACCGCCTTCACACCTGACACACGGCATTATCTAATATACGTCTGTGCAGCAAAACTTACGTTTCGAAAGCTGCATAATCTGATCTTCTAACTCTTCAAACAGCCCAGGGTGGAATAACGTCCGGCCGCATGGCCCACGGAGAATCTCACCAAAGCAAATATCTTCCACCGTCCATGGCGCAAGAGACAATACATTATCCATTGTTTGTGTGCCTGCTTCTTGCAAGAGGGTTGTTTTCTTCAGCTTAGCACGACATTTGAAACTATTGGAGGGTCTTCCAGAAATTTGTCCAAATACGAAGCAGCTGGCCTGCTCCGTTTCATTCGATTAACAGAAATGACTTTCCGCATATTACACATTTTATTTTTGTATTTCCACATTCTGAGTAGCACCGTAAAAGTGTTAGAAAGACAAACGAAATGGTCGCGCAGAATACTCCTCTGATATCACGTACTGCTTTGTGAAATTATAAGCAGCTTTTCGACCACAGTGGCAACTTTAAAAAACATTGAATTTTGTCGAGTATTAACGGACCGATTTAATTATTTGTAGTTTAAAGTTAGAATAATAACCTATTTACAGTCAAACCAGTTCAAGCGTGCCCCCCAAGAATGCATTATTCATTTAAAGTGCTACTACGACGAAAATCGCTCAAACTTGGATTCAGCTGAAACTTCCTAAGAATACTCTTTAAAGGTCCAATAATCACTGTATGAAGTGTTTTCTCGATATTCAGGACGAAAGTATGATATTTTCACGATTATTTTTTGGAGTCTGTGACGTCATACACTCAATATCGAACATCGCTCCATACATTTCTTTGTAGTTTATGATCAAAATATCAGTAGTAAAGGGAGAAAGAAATACCCAAACACCCCAAAATATAAATTATAGTCACAAGTAATGTGAAATAAGCACAATAGCTACCCTTTGGGCTTCATAAGAATGAAATAAATTAAGGATTTATATACAAAGAAATATATGTAGCAATGTTTGATGTTGAGTGTATGACGTCACAGACTCCAAAAAATAATCGTAAAAATATCATACTTTCGTCCTGAATATCGAGAAAACACTTCATACAGTGATTATTGGACCTTTAAAGAGTATTTTTTAGGAAGTTTTAGCTGAATCCAAGTTTGAGCGATTTTCGTCGTAGTAGCACTTTAATTATATGGTTATTTGAACCATTTTTTGTTTCAAGAATGCATTTTTCTTTGGAAGTATGTCAGGGTACCCCTAGTGATCGGTGTTCATTCACCTCCTCATACAGCGCTAAATGTTAATATCAGTGGTACAATAACGGCTTCGTTTGGATCACTCATCGTGTTCAGAGCTGCAATGTGGTGCTTCTATAGCGTTCGATAACGTCTTACAGTAAATGAGGATGTCGCTTGTTGATGTTACTAAAACGGGTAACGCATGCAGTAACGAGTCAGCCGAGTAACCAGATAACGAGTAACATTATTATTTTTTGTTTATGCATTGAAAAAAAATCTGATTATACGACTTTTAAAATCATTATATTGAAATGATGGCTAAGAATTACCCAAGGCTTACTGTTATGTTGTTATGTCGTTGTGATTGATGAATGAGAGGTCGAAGTAAATTCTCACCCGCGAGTGTTCTTCTCGGTTAGTGGCACACGGCTCATTGATGAAGCTAGAGGCGGTTTTGGAGGCGTGTTTGACAGAGCCATTGTGACGTATGATAGACTCTCCTGATGATTGGAAACGACTTTGAAAAACCGGTTAGCTACAGTTTTTTCGTCATAATTTACAGTCTATTACTCACCGGTTTTAAAAAGTCGCTATCAAATCAGGATAATACCAGGGAATGATTTAATGATCAAAATACTCCCTTCAAACTGTTTAGAAACAAACATATATCAATTCACTTAGAAACAGTGTACGAATAACTGAAACAATCACACATATTAAAAACCAATCCGTCTGTCCTGGCGCCCTTGATCGAGTGTCATTCCACTTCACTGGTTAAAAGATATACAAAAGCGGTACGTTTTTATTTAAAATAAGAAAAAAAATGTAAAAAGGTTTACACTTTTGAATAAATATGATATAAGAAAAAATAAGTGTTCAGAAGTTCTGAAAGAAAAATATACCTTAAATGTTCCAAAGTACCCTCTCCTCCCTAATAGAAGTACATAACACTAAGAAAAATTATATAACTGAATACTGTGATGTGCCGATTTAGGACATCATTTGATAAACAAAACCAAGTGTTAAAAAAAAAAAAGATATATTACAAATGCCATTACCAATAATAATAATCTTCCATTGCACGAGGGCCACACACTTATCAGTATTGTATACTATTTATGCTACCCTCTTTAAATTAAGTGAAGAAAAAAATAGGTGTCTACATAAAGCATATTAATGAGTGTATAGGACTTCATAAAAGATAAAAGTTTGACTTCTCTCCCCGGATCAGCAACAGGAAGAACTGCCTCTCTTAGGGACTGTAACCGAAGAGGAACCTGTTCTTGACCTTCCAAGAAACAATAGAAACGATAGAAACCCTTTTGATTGACGTCCATCCAAATTCAATTTTTCGTTTGTGATGAAGGTCTAGTTGAACGCGTGTGACTGTGAATCGCAGTATAAATGCTTTTTCTCAAATCGCCATAAAATTCATTTCCTTAAAGATAATCTAGCCCAAAATGAGTCTGTTCAGGACTTATGCTTGAGTTACTGAATGAGTACGGTGGCGAATGCAGAATACATTGCTTACGTTATTAATGGTGAAGTCATACGATTGCTACTATAAAAAGTACCTAGGGGAATCCCCTAATCAGAACGTTCCGATTGGTTATTATGATATTAATATTCTGTCACGCCATCCCACTTGTGAAGTATGCAAATCTGATCAACGTTTATACAGGTACTTGTCTGTGATGGCGAGTAAATACCTCCAAATAATAGATTTTGGGCTACGTTTTCCAGCTAAACATCATGGAATCAAGCGAGATGATCTACTCGGTTAACTTGATGGACTTACAGACTTACAACTTCTGCAACGATACTCCTTTTACTCCTCGCCATCCATCTTGTATGGTGTTGAATTGAGAAGTAGGGAACTTAAGCGACCACGTTTTGGAGGCAACTGAGTCATCTCAACTCTTCCAAAGAAAAACGTCTGAAGGTAACATAATTGATGGTAAAACTATTCCTTTGCTTTACTCGATTTATGGAGTCTATCTCGTGCAGAATCGAGATGAAAGTGAGAATTGTGTACCGAAAGCGAGACGGATCAGAATTGCTCGCTTCTTGCACAAAACTTGACCTATCTACTGTTCGTTATTGTGCTGAGGGGTTTCGTTTTCCCTTCCACCCAACCCAACTTCTAAACTGCAATTTGACGTTGAAATGAGGGCGACATATTTTTTAGACACCGGAAAAGCAAGGATGATTTTTTAAACTTTTAGACGCTCAATAGTTTGTGTGTATGTAGTGACTAGACTTAAATAAATCCTGCATACGTGGATCTTGTTTTCTTCTGATTTGACTTCGACTTCATAAACTACAATGTTAGTTTTAATCCTTCAGTTTAAATAAAAGCTTAGCACTAAAAATTCTACAGTTACAATATTTTGCACTAAAATTACAATCTGTCAAAATACAAATTCTTCAGACTAAAACTATCAAGATATACGCCAACTGTTAAATCTACCAAACACATCTTATATGAATCGATCTCAATAGGTGACTTGAAAAAAGTGCATGCACAACCATGAATAGCTTTGTGAGTCAACAGAATAACTTCAAAAATAATACGCAGATCCTATTCAGTAATGGTTAACTAGTGGAGTTGTTGAAGTACTCAGTGGTGTTATGTGCACAGATTTCCTAGTTTTGAAGACCAATCTAGAAGTAGTGTTCTGAAGTCTTTGAATTTGGAGTAGTTGATAGTTTGTACAAGCATCGCCAGGAGTACGAATTTGATCCCCCCTACATCTATACTTTGTTACTTCTACAGCCAGTTGTTGCTCTAATTTCTAATGGCCGTCTTCAGTCTGTAAATAAAACAAAAGTTCAATTATGAAAATCAGAAAGTAGTATATAATTTAACAAAAATAATAATAATGATGATAATGATGATGATGGCGATGATAATAATAAATTAATAATAATAAATTAATAAGAAAATTAATATAAACAATTTATATAGTTCAATGGCGCTTAGTACAGTATTCATGAAATATATTATTATAATAATATGTGTAAAAAATGTGAATGTAGATATTTTTATTAACATGAATTAAAAATAAAATATTATAAAGTGTTCAAAATAAATTAAGGTTCTTTTTAAAATGTTCCAAATTACTGACTAGATAACTATATCGGCCGTTGAGCTAGTACTAAGAGAATATTCTCTTGACTAGTACTCTTGACTAGTATACATCAAACGTTGAAATAAAGAAATAATAATAATGATAATCACTCGCGTTTCTAGAATGGAAGTTTTTTGTCATGCGATTACTTTCTGCACGACATCGTGACCTTTTTTAGCACACGGCGCGGGCAAGCCTGACCGGGGTAGGGTACTGTCTATGTTTTTTTATCCAAAGAAAATCAAATAATATGTTGAACAATTCTAAGAATTCGACATTAAATATGAAATAAAACTGAATTAAAAGATTTGATGGCCGAAAACATATTTTTATAAAAACTTTAAGGTTCCAAAAGAAAGTTAATAAAAATTATAAGCGGAACCCCTACCCGTTATAATCAAATTGGTTGGGGAAGTTCGGGCTCAAAGATGGCGGCCACCAGAGCGATATATGCGATGTTTTGAAATTATTTTTTTTGGAACACGGATGCTCTATCCCCTCTAAAAATTGAATTTTTGTGTTTCTCATTTGATGTACTTTCTCTTAAAAATGGGTCATTTTGGGGGGTAAGTTGCCCTTTAAGTTTGAACTATTATTACACAGGTCGACAAAAAGATTGGTTACGGACTTCTCAATAAATAAATTCTTCCTTGAAGAATAAAACAATCGAGATATTGTGCTGTTATCATACACTGTTTGCAGTTTTTTGTACCTTTTTATCAGTTTTACTCATCGTTTTCCACGGGTTGTTTTCTCCGTGCAGGCCTCTCGTCTGTCTGCATGTAATCCTCTAAACTGTTCGCGTGAATCAAGTATAAAATGCAGACGATCATCTCAATTATCTCGTGCATTCCTTCTACTAAGTCCATCATGAAGGAAAAATAGATTGATTTCGAAAAATAAAAAGCTTAGAAGGCGAATCGTTACAACCAAGCTTTTTGAGTAAAGTGTGGATCGCAGCAATACGGGCATATATTAGCGTGCGTTCAACCAATGACAGCCTACTTCTAAGTCACATTTTTAGTGACTATGAGTGAGTATTACTAATTTCGACGTGTCCATGCGTGACATAAAGATATATATATATATTTATATGGAATTGTTTTGAGCGTCAAAAATATTAAAAGCTATTAAAATAGATAAGCACTGAAAATTCTAAAATTACAATATCAAAATACTACAGGTTTGCCGTGACTAAACATACAATATATCAAAATACAAATCCTGAAGGATAAATCTATCAAGAGTAACGTCAACCGTTACATCTAATACATTATTCAACGATTTTACAGTTCTAGTGTATTTCCTGGTCTGTGGCGAATCATGAGGGTCTGGGTACGAGCGCTCTCATTGGTCAATTTGGATCAATTTGAGATTGTTGTGTTGTTTTTGTCAGCCATGATTTCTGTTCGTAAGGGAAGGTAGAAATTCGTGCAAAAAAAGACATGCAAATTTTAAGTTTTGTATTCCATTCTACAACATGTATGTTCTCAGTGGTTTGAAGACGTAACTTATGAAGACTGAAGCGTTTTACTATGATTTTTGTGGATTTAGCGGATCGTGAATTTTGCAAGCCGTTGTTCGAGCGTTGTTCGACATGACGAACAAACAAGATCCAAGATGACTGCCTACGATATTGCATACCGATTCTACTCGTAAACCTGTATTCCGCAGAACATGACATATAGTCTAAGCCACACAGAAAATGTTGAATGACGTACTTTACATGGTCATATCGAGATTCAGGGTGCATGTTCAGAGAACGGCTTCTTGAAAAATTTCGATCAGTGAATGAAGCAGATGAAGAAAGAAATTATTAAAACTTCTTGATTCAAATTCACTGCGGATTATAATTCCAAAAGGAGAACAAAAACTTTTCAAATCACTATCACAAGATTGTCAAGGACTTTTTTGAAAATTGTCGTCCAAACTGAAGCCATATCTTTGTTATGAAACAAAAATGGGATATTTTACTTCACTTGTGGCAAGTGGTTAATGTCGTAAATCAAACATAAATTTCACAAGGCTATAATCGGAAAAAGGGCAAAAGTTTTTGTGCTTATTATGAAAACTAGAATATACTCTACCTAAGCCACGAAGGACTGACTGGTAGTACTTATTGGGAATGGATAGAAGAGTTCTGACCTCCAGGTAAGCTGGAAAGTTTTGTGAAAGTTTTGAGTTTGAAGTTTACTTAACATTGCTATTTAATTGTATACTTGATATACATGTGTCTAAAATCATTGATACACGTAAAGATTGCACGAATCTTGTTGTATAATAGTGTACATATTTTCAATCATCTTACTACTTACAGTTTTAATCACTACAATGTATTTACAATTTTTTGAACTGCATTGTTCATACATGAGATACAATAAATTGTTCAAAAATACGATAGTTTCACTCTGACGCCTTGTCAATTTTAAGTTTAGGAAGTGAGCCCCTTTGTTCTTTGTTGTGCTTGGTTTTTACTGCCAATTCTCCAAAATAATGCACAACTTTCTCCTGCTTTTCAGATACACATGGTCCAATATCACTGCAATCTTCAGCATCTTCATCACTGTCTTGTTCATCATCTGCTGATGTACCTGATTTGGGAACATATTCTTTAGTGAATGTCAACTTGGCTTTTTCACAAACTGTAGTTGTCAATTCTCGTAACAGAGAAGTGCAAATTGTACAGCTTCCAGATTTCTTGCATGACTTGTGGACAATGTGACTGCATGGTAATCGAATGGTTTCTTGATCAGGAAGTATGAAATTCTTGCAACAGTGGCAAAATATCCTTAGAGACGGTGATGTGTCTTCTCGTGTACACCCTTCACAACTTATAATTTTCATCTGTTTCTGTGCTGGTGTCAAACTGTCATTCAAGCGCTCCAATAAAACTGCTTTTGTGCCAATAGTGTTGAGGTTATACATGCTGCATAGAGATTTCACCTCGTCTTTGTATCATGCTTTTAATCGTATGCTTCCAAGATTAGGGATGAGGCAAAGCTGATGAAACATGTGGCCACATTTTAATCTGATGCGGCTTTTGTACTTTGTACTCCTATTCTTCAAATGATGCAAGCTCATTTACTCTGTTTTCTAGAGCATCTCTTGCTTTTTCTACCCAAATACTCATGTATGAAGTTTCTTGTGATGCTATTAGGGTGTCTTGCATTAATTCCAGCATTTTTTGCTCGTTGATAACCTAAATGGTAACCATTAATAGCTTTTATTTTTTATTTTGATTATAAATTCTGTTTTAGATATTTATTCCTTACATTATTCCATAAACATAACATGCACTTTGAGTTGTATAAACTATATTCACCCACCCCATCAGACCCCTAATTCCTTTACATGTTCATTCCTAACCCCACCTATCAAATACAGAAAATTTACCAACGGATCATTTACTGGTGTGCTAATTTGTGAGACCTCAGATGCCATTGGGGTATTTCTGGTATGGATCCATGTTGCAAAGTTATGTGTTTGCTTTGATGTCTCACCAGGGAGCACAGGTGTAAATATGAAGTTGCTTTGATTAAAGTCGTCAGCTAAAATTACAGGTGTTCTTGGGGTTGTATCAGTGAGATCCTAGACAGAAATAGTTAACTAAATATGCTATAATAAACATATGAAACATTTAGTAATTTTTTTATTTTTAGAGCTAGTGGTTAAAATAAACTTGTAAAATATGCAATTTTACTGATTTTCTGTTTATTAAACCCATTACACACTAACATTCTATTTTAACTGCAAGTTTATTGCAATCACTCTAGCTATAAAAGGTTATCTATTTATTTCTTTTTCTTTTTCCTTCTTTAAATTAGTTGACATCAATGTTTTAGCTTCGTAAAATGGTCTAAGCTTGATTCTATAACTAGTTCAATTTTATTACAAAATATGACGTAGTGTCTAGACATCCATAACAATCGTACGAAATATACCTGATAAACTGTGGCAAGCTTTTGATGATGTAGTTGTACGTGACTTTTCTCCTGCCTCCTTGATGTTGTCTCTGACTTGCAAACGCCAGCGTGGTTCAACAACTCCAGAGGCTGCCTTGTTACTCCTTCATATCGCAGATATTTGTTCATCGTCAAGCAACATTCACTGGCTTTCTGGCTGTGGAAATTTAACAACGTAGCTATAAGATGGTAGGCTCTGGTCTCGGCAAGGTGCACTCTCTTATCGGATCTTGCATTCTTAGACATCGAAAGAATCTTGCATCCTGACCAAAGCCCTTCAAGATTTGCATCTGCACACAGTCGGCGAAGATCTTCTATTGACTTAAACTTGCGATCGGTTCTCACGGAAAAGGTGTGAAGTTTGGAGATAAAATTTCCAAGTTGCTCTTTGGATATTAAAAAGAATATCAAACCATTTTTTGTTTTTCCTTTTTGCGATTCGGTACATCACATGCTTATTTATTGTATTATTATTATTTAATCTTACCAAAAGTTCTCTCAAACGAGTTTTCATCTTGGGGAATGTTTTCTTTTGCTCGCTCTCCTAGGTCGACCTGGCAGCAACTGTCTTTATGAAAGGTGAATCTTTTCTTCTGGAGCTAAAACACTGGGAATCGTTTCAAGAGCTTCTATTCTAGTATTAGTCGAAGAAAGAGCCAATGCGAGAATTTGCTGCAAAAACGACGATAACTTTTTTTGTATATTTGTTGTCACTTTTACGTAGTACGTCAAACGATTAGCGTGTCAAAAACAATGGTTTTATTCTGTTCGTATTCAAATAGTATACTTACGGAAAATTCCTCAGGTGTGAGAACTTGCTTATTTTCTTTAAACCACGTAGAGAGATTGTTAAATAAAACACTTGATATTCCTTTTGGACACGGTTTCAAAGGTACAGGTGGCATATTTTTGCTTTTATCGCGATTATCGCTACTCGTATTTTTGGTTTTTCTAATTTTACACGGCTTTTCATCTTTGCTTTTTTTCTGCCAGAACTTTTTTCTCTTTCTTCCTAGATGAGTTTTTGTCATCTTGGGTTTTTTCTACGTGATTTTTTCCTTTTTTTTGAAAAAGCTTGTGATAAAAACAAAAATTTAAATATCCCGCTATTGACCTTTAAATTCGCGGTGGCTATAGCAACCATGCGAAAATCTTCTTACCCTACCCTAGAGTTTTGATTTTGTATTATTGAAAGCGAGGCGTGCACGCGCGTCTAAGTTTCAACCGAGTGAGACTAAACCCTAGTCAAACATTTGCCACAGACCAGTATTTCCAACGGATGTCAGGTCCATATATACTTGTTTCTATATGCTGTGTACATCGTCTGGTTATTGCTCTAATATCTAGCGGTGGCTGGCTGTTCTCGGTCTGCAAAGAAATCAAAAGTTCATATAGAATACTAATAAGAAGGATAATTCCTAATGTACTTAGTAAACAGGTCACGGAAGCATAGGCAAGACATAAATCCTGAAGCGGGACATGCAAACTAAATAAATCCTGAAGCGGGATATGCAAACTAACTACTATAATTATGATATATATAACTGAAAAATGGCTCTTCTATTACAAAATACGTATACAATAATTAATGATGATAATTGAACTGAGTGGAATGCAATTTGATCTGAAATCAAACGCGCGATTACAAAATCGGACGACCGCGTAGCGAAGGTGCGATTTGTAATTGCAAGTTTGATTTCAGACCAAAATTGCACGACACGAAGTTCAGTTACCACTTTATCATATCCTTTTTGTAATCATACACAAGAAAAAGACACAAGAAAGAGTGCAGAATAATCAATTTAATTTAGTAGAAGAACTAAATGCGAACAAAAAAAAAACACTTTAAAAATATTTTTGTTTTTTTTCATATTTATTTTGCTTTATTTTATTGTTTAAAAAAAGATTTTTTTTAGGATGCGATTAAGAGCTCCTAAGGATGCAATTTGGGAATTAATCGCACTCCTTTGAAACAATCAGATTGCAGGATTTGGTAGTGATTACAAAAAGGATATAATTAAGATAAAAATACAAATACAAAATAAATATATACAACTAAATTTAAAAAATCAATCGATTTATTAATTAATTAGATAGATAAATGAATGAATGAATAAATAATCCTAGATAGTTTATATGTTTCAACAAGCCTATATCGCTTCGAAAGCGATGATGTTTCGGCCCGTTATCTATTCATTTTGTGGCATTGCTGAAAAGAATTTTGGTCTTGCTGTGATAATGATTGGTTCTCTTGTATTTTGAAAATGGCAGACAAGAGCGATCTCGCGGTACGCTTCCACGCTGCAAAGTCTTACGAAAATTTCGATGGAAACATTTGTTATAAAATTCTCTTGGACGAAACACATCGTAATTAAGTTTTTTTTGAGATTTTAGTGGTTCTTGCTTTGAAACATCGTAGTGTTTTGGGGAAAAACCGGGCAACGTACATATATGTACATATAACGTCTCGACGAACGAATGAGAGATCCGACAATAGATATAAACAATGATTGAGTATCGCAGAGAGCAGAGTACTTGGTGCAAATATATTTTGGCACATGGTCGTTACTGTACGCGCTATGTTGAATGTAGGATACTTTTCAAACCTTCATTCTGCTATTTGACATTTATGGTAAATGTATTTAGCTCTTATGTTGTAGTTTGAAGAAAATGCGAAAGTCTCAATTCGAACGAAAAGATACAAGGCTTGTCTTTGACCTGTGTGCCGTCACCAATCTACTCAAAATTTATCTACATCTATTGGTGCTTCAAAATATTACCGAATCCAAGAAATAATATATACTTTAAATCAGTGTATTAATAAATGAAAACTGATGATTTCAGACTTCTATCTTTAAAGTTGTAAAGTACGCACTGTTTGTTTATAGGACCTAGTTTAAAAAATAGCTGGTACCAAAAACATGTCATATGATTTGATTAGGTCCAAAACTCTGACAGCTAAATGACACGCACGGAGACTATTATGGGCCGGCAAACCGAATATAGTGACTGTTTCGGCCTGAGTGACTGTTAAATATTCTAGGAATTTTTATTTCACCTGAGAACTGATATGGTTGATTTCTTTTTTTACTTTTACGCGTGTTTCTGTTCTATTTACAGGAAGACACGGTTCGTAATTTCTTGCAGCGTTGTTCAGTGTAATATCAAGAAACCATTATATAAGATGTCGTAATTCACTACTAGATATAAAAGCGCGTTCTGACAATTTTGATATTTTTTCATTACTGGGGCCTGTATCTTAATCTGGCCTTTATGGTATTTCCCTTCACTTTACATCTTGTGGCGAACAGTTCATAACAAGTGGCGCACTGAAAACTGTATAGTAGCAGGTTAAGTTGAATAAAATATTATTTACTGGAATTATTGACGGGTGTATATAATGATTTTTTCCTTACCCGTATCTTAGATGTTTTCTTCATTTTCTTCAGGTACTTTCTCATTACCCTCATCTCTTTCCTGTACTTGGTTCCACACCAGCAGTTGTATGATGTCGTACACCATTCTAAACAACTCGTACAAGGCTCTCAGTAGATTCATCATTGGTACAATAACAGCTTCGTTGTTTGGATCAGTCATCGTGTCCAGTGCTGCAATGTAGTGCTTGAATACTGTACGTACG
This sequence comes from Actinia equina, assembly GCA_011057435.1. Taxonomy (NCBI): domain Eukaryota; kingdom Metazoa; phylum Cnidaria; class Anthozoa; order Actiniaria; family Actiniidae; genus Actinia; species Actinia equina. The sequence continues at coordinate 100,516 of WHPX01001382.1, forward strand.
TTGAAAATGTTGAACTGAGAAAATCCCAAAGTCTGCTGTGTTTTTTCCCCCAGACTATTTAAATACCTCAGTGGTCCACCTATTGGTTTATATCAAAGTCAACTATGTGTTTTTTCCAAGTCTACCCGATTTAAAAGCTAAAGACCACGCTGAAGTTGGACAACTTACGAAGTAGTTTCCCTCCGAGTTCATCGAATGATATAAACCATTCATACTTTGACAAGGTCTTTTATATAGGTGGGCGTCTCAACCAAACAATGGAACTATGTACTGTAGGTTGAATGTCGGGGAAAGTCCCGAAGACCGCTCGATATAGAGGTTTAGTAAAGTAGTAATAAATTATGCGTTCGGTGTGTATATAATGAAGTAGAGAAATAAGAGAAAAATATCATATGCCCTTGGCAGGATTTGAACCCACGTCTTCGGTATTCTAGTCCGATGTGTTAACCACTACACTACAAGGACCAACCACGCTGGTAACGCAGCCAGAATATGAAATGTAGGGTATTCGTGAGGATCCCAGAGCGATATTTTTTCTCTATAGGTAAGTTGAACACCGTAAATGTACGCAGATAATAGACATAGTAAAGTAGTAATAAATTATGCGTTCGGTGTGTATAGAGGTATATATAGAGGTTTGATATCTCTTTGATATATTCTGATATAAATTTTTCTGATCTGTGATGATTGACGTCATAGGTTTTGAACCAATCGGATGCTTTGTGATTTATTATGTTGACAGATGTTGCGATGTTTTAACCGTTCGTGTTTGATGACCTTGATCGGACTTTACGCTTAAGCAAGAACATGATATTTGTTGCTCTGTCGCTCTTCAAAGGAGGGTGATCAAGTCGCGTGGAGCATTGTGACATCAGAGAAAAAAAATAACGCCAAACTTCTTTCAATGAGGTCAGCCATTTGGAAGTGTGGCGTTTAAAATTCTTTGAAGCATTTTCCTTAATGCTTTTGCTGTCGAGTTATAACAGTCTGGTGCTGAAACAGCTGTACTAGAAAAATGTCATAAGCATGAATATCACTTTGAGTATTAATTTTGATTGAACCACATGTTAATGTTAGTCATGCATAGTTTGTGCTGCATTCTTTTCTCAGAAAAAAACCCTAGAAATAATTTGAATCCTTTTTTCTCACCTTTCTCTTTGTGGGCTTCCTTTGTGCTGTCATATATTATGAGTTGAACTGACCGGATCATAAATAAAAATAACGACTAATATATCAGTATACTACGCGATCTTCGATATTTACTTGAGCCAACGCTATTTTTCGCGGATAGCCCTATTCGTCAGCATACGTCAATGGGCATTAGTTCTTTAAAGCAAGTCCGTTCATTTGTTACATTTGATACCTTGATTAATATTCATAATGCTCTTATTCTACCATATTTCGACTACTGTGATGTAGTATGGGGTAATTTTAATAAGGCCTCAGCTGAATGATTGCAAAAGCTGCAAAATCGTGCAGCGAGAATTATTACTGGATCAGACTATGATGTTAGGTCAGTGGATATACTTAATAAATTAAAATGGGAAAACCTAGAAGAAAGACGGTTTAAGCACCAAGCTTGTTTGATGTATAATATTCTAAATGATGGAGCTCCGTCGTATTTAAGTGCTGAATATAATGTTGGGAGATTCTGTCAGTTATAATTTTAGAAGAGGTAATTTCATATATTAACTCTTCCTAAACCGAAGACAGATTCCCTTAAAAGAAGCTTTAGATACGAAGGTGCTAAAATTTGGAACAGCTTGCCGCTATCTGCTAAATCTGCAAAGTCTTTCAAAGAATTTAAAGGAAAATTGTAATTACTTTTCATATTATACTTTTCTGGTTTATAATTTTTTAGAGTAATTCAATGATGTAATATATTTCTAATTTATATATATATATATATATATATATCACGGTTTCCATGGAAAGCAATTTTATTTATAAGTTGATGGAATTACCGTGGCTAAATAAAGGTGATTCATTCATTCATTCATTCATTTTTTAACTAGGTTTATTCTAAACTCGTTCCCAGTCCTCACCTCGTTTCTAAAGTGGGCAATATAATCTTGATATGTAAATTGTCAATCAGAATTCTATTGGACAATCAAATATTACGGCCACCTTAAGGCAATCCAAACCTTTCATATGGTTAGTTTTACTTTTTCAGCTGAAGCAAAGACGTGCACAAGTTCAAGCTGCTCCTTCAACAATGTTATCCTTCGAGAACTTTACTACGACTCTAGTTCTAGTTACTCATTTGGTGTCACTGGCGATGCCATGCCAAGACGTTTGCTTTAAATCTCGAGCTTTAATGCATTCCTGCATCAGATCTTTCTATCTTTCCAAGGTCAAAAAATGTCGCACTACAAAATGTCGATAGGGGTAAGATGGAAGCTTGGATTCGCCTTTGTTTTTGGTCTGGGAAATGGGATTTTATGCACTGGGAATGGGATTCACATACATTCCAAAAAATAGAGAGAGAGACAGACAAAGACAGAGATAGAGAGAGAGAAACAATCAGAAATTGGTATTGAGATTTGAGCAAAACATAGCTGGGACTATGGGATCAGTGGTCAAAATGGGGGCGCTGGTAAATGGGATTAGTAACCCTCTTCAGGACCCTCGTTAGGCTTACGTGCCTTAACGACCATAACCGCAACCCGTTTGGCTCATTTGGGAAAGCACCAGACTGTTGTGCACGAGGGGTCGTGGGTTTAAGCCTTGTGTGACGCTTTAGGATATCCATACCTTTATCCTCCGCGAGTATCCTACCTTCCTTCCGAGAAAAACTATGCACAACAACGAATAACAATACACTAACGACAAAATTTATTTAGAAACTTAATTAAGGATAAACTCGTAAAGTTATAGATTATATATCAACTGCAACTAGACTTAATAAAGGAATTACTATGATATAAATGTTTATTCTGAAAGTTCAGTGTTCAAATATCTTTCTTTCTCCAACCAACCTTACTTGCTTGCACCTTTCTTGACTTGCTCTAAGAAGCTTTCGTCCAATTCCTTCCCCACGTAGCGCTACAGATTAACCCACTCGCTCCTTCTTTGAATAGTTGGAGAGGTTCTCAGGTTTCCTACTTCGGTAATGATTCATCTCGTTGCTTCTTTCGATGACTTACTGAACTGACTACTTTGTCGACTTACAATGTGATAGCGTCCTATACTTTCCTATACTGCAGTATGATCTTAGGACGTTCATGCGCATCCTTTCTACGCAAGAATTTAGTGAGCGCGCGTTCATCGTGATGACGTCATTCAAAATCTCATAAAAACGTAATTGGATCTCTTTAAGCTCTAAAACTAAGTCGGGTAACCCATTTTTATTTCGTTTTTTGTTGTTGTTGAAAGTACGGGGTAATATCTAACTTTAGAGGAAAAACTTGAAAAATCTGACCATGGGTTCAAATTAAAATTACAGTTCTGTGTTTAATTGGAAAAGAATTTTACATAACGCGAATGCTTCGAGTCCATAATTGTAGCACAATAACATTTTATATTTCTAACTTTTTTACACACATTTCAAATGCTAGTTAAATGTTAGTTCAAACTAGTTATTTGGTTATTTTCTAGTCTTCTGTGAAAAATGGGGACTACGAATATATTTTTTCAGTAAAATATCACATATTTTTGACAGCTTTCTATGTTTACGTTGTTCGCGTTTTTTTTACCATAAAAAAGGGCGAGCTTCCATGAATTCTGACGACCAAACGAAGTCTGGGACCCCGATTTTTTATTTGCTTTTTTTACTTTTAGTAGGATGTTCTTTCATCATGCAAACTTTTAAAAAAATCTGATGATTGGTACTTTTGATAATGAACGTCCTTAACAATAGATCAACAGAATCCCTCTAGGGGCAACAATAGCACTGTAATTAGTTTTTGCTCGAGGGAATTTAATTATTTCGTCATATATTGGCAGCCGGAACAACACTCGGGGTCTTAATGAACTGAAAAGAAATTGCTGCCTAGTCTCCTCCGCAGGCGTCTCTTTGCTCTTTGCTCTTTTCTCTCTTCCCTCTCTCTTTTGCTATACTGGGCTTCCTGTGTTGGCTGATAGTTGACCGACCTCGCTTTCACCACAGGATACCCAACCCTCTCGAACAGCAACAAAACCCAAACCAACAAAAACCTTAGCGAGTAGCCTGCGGAGAAGGCTAAGTGCTGCCTTTGTACTTATGTAATTACATCTAGGAATGGTTAGACTTTCAGTTGGCTCGGCGATAACCACTTAATGGCGTTTTGATTGGAATAGGCGCTACTAAGCCATAAGTTATTTCCTACTAGTATCGAAAAGTTCTGGCTCTGAAAACCAAAACATTAGATTTAACTCTAATAGACCTATCCTGAATTCGCTTGACTGACCACGAAACAATGATTTGAAGTCGAGATTGAACTTGATATGATGATTTTTAATCTTTTATTTATAAAGTTCAACCTCGAATTAAAACCATTGCCCCTTGCGAATTCGGGATAGGTCTATTCAAAACGTATTTGCATTTATCATATTTTTTGACCGACTAGTTGGATTTGACTAACAATTAGTCCACTTGCCCTTATGTCCTATGAGTCAATAGCCAATTTGGGTTGTATGTATACATATATTACTGAAATATATATGATATATTACATATATTACTGAAGATGGGATTAGAGAACTCCTAACCAAGCTTAACCCATACAAGGCTCCTGGACCAGATAATTTACATCCCCGAGCACTAAAAGAGCTGCGTTCATCGATTGCTTCAATTTTACACAGAATCTTCAAGGTCTCAATAGAATCTGGTGTTATCCCATTGGATTGGAAGTACATCAATTTTTTAAAAAGGGTCAAAACAGATGGCTGAGAATTACAGGCCTGTATAGTTAACCTGTATTTGCTGTAAAATCATGGAACATATAATAGTATCTAACATAAGAAAACACTTTGAACAACAACGGATAATATCTAATTTACAACACGGATTCCGTGAGGGGCACTCATGTGAAACTCAGTTGATTGCATTTATTGATGATTTGTTCAAGGAAATGCAAAATGGTGGACAAACTGATGTAATAGTAATGGATTTCTCAAAGGCATTCGATAAAGTGCCACATTAGGAACTGCTCTATAATCTTTTAAATTATGGAGTCGACAATGTTACTCTAATGTGGATAAAACTAAGGCTTTTTTGTTAGACAGAAAGCAACGTGTGGTTATTGAAGGCACCATGTCAACTCAAGTTCCAGTAGAGTCGGGAGTCCCACAGAGCTCTGTGCTCGGTCCTACCTTATTTTTGGCCTTTATTAATGGCCTTCGAAAAACTTATTGAAAATGTATGGCGATTATACTTTGTGCTTATAATAACTGCTGGCAAAATAGAATTCGCAAGGCACCTTGCCTTCAGTCTAAATAACATCTTAGTAAGCTTCGTTTTAGTGACGATATTGGTTCGCTAGAGCAAAAAATCAGTTCGGTTTTCGAAAATCTAGCTAGAGAACTCTTTATGCTGTTTATGACAGGAAGGATATAGCAGAATGTCGACATTGGCTACATTAACATAAGATTTCATAGCACATAATAGCATTGCCAAACTTTACCTTGCCTCTATCTCCAAAGAGGAAGACTTGCTTCGTAAATTCACCCCATTTTTTGCTTATTTGAAATTGTTTTTGGCTCGGTTTTGAACTTCCACTTCCATGTTAAATGAGGTTTCATTGTGAGGCCAATGGAGCGTACGCGGGCTATAGAAAGCTGATAAGAAAACCGATTTCTTCGTATATTTTTGCTCTGAGCAGCCATTTCTTCTACAATGTTTAACCAGGCGTTAAAAACTAGTTGAAAGAGACTAAAAACGAGTACCAGGGTACATAGCGAGCTATGTGTTTTAAAATTTCCGCGCGAAATTCACGTATACACTCGAAAGTTATTTCTTCCTACTCTTGCCACGTTGCTTCATATGGGGAGAAACCTTTCCACAGGACAAGATACTCGGTTTTCTGTAGAAAATATTTAAACAAATTGAAATATAGCGCTCGATTCTAGGCATTGTCAAAGTTAACAAAACTTACCCCGTCTTTAGTCCTACGCGAGGAGATCAGTCTTTTCACCTCCCACATACGACTTCCTTTAACCCTGCTTTAAGGATTTTTTGGGGGGACCAAAAAGTCCGCCGTGGAAATAGAATTAAGTAATTTATAATATCCTTTTTCTCTTCCTCGCTTCGCAGACGCCATATTTGTTTTTTGCATACTAATAAGTTCACCAATTGGTAGTGACCAATTAGAAAAGCAATAGCACAATTGATATGATTGACAGCATAATAATTTGCATTAATAAGCTCCTCCCATTTTTATTCGGAATTTCTCGCAATGGAATCAGATTGGAAAAGGGAGTTTAATACCTCAAGGTGTAACGTTATAAGAGTTACGAGAAGGCTGAATCCAGACGTATTTGATTATAAATTTAGAGGGAAAGCCTTGGATTCTGTAAGTTTTACTAAGTATCTTGGTGTATCTGGCTGAGGATCTTCGTTGGAACGAACACACCAGAAATATCTCAAAAAAAGCCAATAAAACACTTGGCTTTCTTAAGCGTAACTTAAGACATTGTCCATCCAGTACCAAGGAAACAGCATACAAGGCTTTAGAACGTCCTATTTTGGAATATTGCTCATCTGTCTGGGACCCTTATACAGTAAAAAATATTCGCATGGTTGAAATGGTTCAGAGGAGAGCTGCACGCTGGGTCCTGAAACACTTTGATCGTAAGGACAGTGTAACTGAAATGCTTTCAGTACTGAAGTGGAAGACGCTAGAAAACAGACCAAGGATAGCACAAATATCTATGATTTACAAGATACGAAATAAGCTGGTTTGTCAAGACGATGTTAGAATTAAGCCACTTGGTCATTCCTATTCTACCCAGCCTATGGTCACAAAGGATTATTACAAGTACTCATCCTACCCAAGAACACTGTCAAAATGGAACCAATCCCCAAAGAAAGCAACACTAGCAACCTCACTGGCAGCATTATAAGAATGCAGTTGCAGATATTTATTAACTTTTTGGACAATTACTATTTATTATTATTTATTCTATTTATAAAATTATAATTAATAAAATTAATTATTTGATCCTTTTAACAATAATTTGCGTGGTCTAAAATACTCAGCATTGAACGAATGACCTAACTGGTAAATGTAAATGTAAAATATACGACTAGTTGGATTTGACTAGCAATTAGTGCTCTCGCTCTAATGCCCTATGAGTCAATATTAGTCAATAACCAATCCTCGAGCCTTCTGCCTCATGAGCTATTAACTCATAGCCCATTAGGGCGCAAGGACATATATTGCTAAATAGACGGGGAAAAGACAAACGGGTTTTAAGACCTGTCCGAATACTAAACTGACTCTTTTTGACTCGTTTTTAACCTTACCTAATCTAAGCTACTTTAAATTATCACTGAAAAAATGTTGAGGCCCTGTGATTAAATTGAAGGCAGTATCATCAGAAGCGCAAAGCACACCATGAAAAATACTACAATCTTCTGGCACTCTAATTTCGTTGCAGCGCCTGATATAGAAAAAAAAAGGTAAAAAAATCTATGTAAGTAAATTATGGAAATTATGTTGAGTGAAACAGGTGTAGTCCCTGAAAAGCAGCCCGTTCCCTAGAGGCAAACTGAGCTGTTCTCTTGATTAAGGTCTGCTTAAGAAAGAAATGTATAATTTGATTTCTATTATTATAAGAAGAGAGCATACTTACTGTTGGGTTTTGTAGTGACCGTCGTTGGTCCTGTAATGAAGATTACAAGTTTGTTAGTCAGCTTTGTCTATGGTCATAACACTTATTTATCGGTACATGAAATAGTATACTTACTGTTAGTTTTTGAGGTGACCGTCGTTGATTTTGGTGTGTTTACCGTCACTTGCCCTGATAATACGATATAAGTTAGTTAGTCACTTACTTAGCCTCTCATTATAAACAGCACAGCACAGCACAGCACAGCACAGCACAGCACAGCACAGCACAGCACAGCACAGCACAGCACAGCACAGCACAGCACAGCACAGCACAGCACAGCACAGCACAGCACAGCACAGCACAGCACAGCACAGCACAGCACAGCCATACTTACTTGGCAATACTATGAGCTCTTGTATTACACGATCCTCATTTTCGTACTTTCCTTCAAGACAAACAGCAGTGTAGTAGATCTTTTTGTCATTCAAGGATATGTTTCGCAAAACCGTGGCCGATTTTCCTTGCTCTAGGTTTTCTTTTGTTGGGAATTTCAGACGAGAAAGGAGAGGTTTGCACATAGCATCTTTGTCATACGGCTTATGCAGTACTTCTGTATCGTTAATAGCTATGACAACGCATGGAATCCAATTGCTACTATTCCACCAAACACCGAATACAAAACGACGTATCCTCTCGTTTACGTTGTTGAGCTTACTGAATGTAGCGTTGTCGCCTTCGGTATAAGTAAGTGAACTTGGAACCGCGTAGCCTGCAAAAATAGATAAAAGAAATCCAAATTTTGAATAACTTGGGCAGGTACACAACATACAAAGACAGCACCATAGTTAACAGATTAACTATGACAGCACAAATTCAAACTGGGATCCAACCTAGAAGGGATGCGATAACATCAAAGGAAAATGAAAGCCCACCAGAATAGTCTAAAGAACAAAGGAAAAGCCTTAAAAGATAATCTGCAAGTAGAACTACGAATTAACAAGATTTAAACTTAAACCTCTGCATGGCCAATATAAAAGACAAACAAGTAAATCAGATGTCGATAAACAAACAAACAAACAAAAACACACACAACTGGCTGCGCGGAACAGATCTAAAGTCTGAATCAGAGGGACTCATAATTGCCGCACAACACCGAGTGCCTCCTGCGAGATACTATGAAAAACACATCCTTAGTAAATATGTTGATACTATGTATGTAGAATGTGTAACGAGTATGACAAAACCATTCTTCATATTGTTGCTGGGTGCCCAGTACCGAAGTGAATTCATAGAAAAGGACACGACAGACGTGGCAACTTCATCCACTGGAAACTCTGTAAGCACTATGAATTTCAAGTTTCGAACAGTTAGTATGAACACCAACCAGAGCCGGAAAGTAATGGACAGTGGTAATCTTATGGGATCTGCAAGACGACAACGGCAAACAGACCAGTATATAATCGTTAAGGAGAAGATCATAGACAAATTTTCTGTCTTTGTTGATATGTCAATTTCATCAGAAAAGAATGTGAGCTTGAAACAAATTGGAAAACTGTTTAAGTATATAAGGATCTTGAGATCGAAGTTGGTGAGAAAAATGTGGGGAATGGAAACGAATGCTATACCGGGTTATCGTTATTGGGGCACTAGGCCTCACAATCAGTGCTTAGGTAGGAATGTCAAACAACTACCAGGAAACATAGAAATCGCCAAACTGTGAAACTTCGCACTACATGAAACTGCGCATATCATTTGAAAAATCTTAAAGAATCCTAGTCAACTACGATGCTGACTGCGCTCCTGTGTTATTGTTTACATCGTTCTCCTGCAACGTTCTCAAAGCTCTTCGATACACCGTTGGAGCAAACGTCTACACAAATGTCCTCAATTTCCCAAAGTTTCCTTCCTTGTTCATTCCACAGCAAGTAGGTTGAATTTTTCAGAATGACTCTCTTTGTGAAATTATGATTTTTCGGTCGTCCAACAGTTAGACAACCCTCTTTCGAAATCTACCTTAGGTTCGTTGCCAAAATTTCTTAATCTTTAAGTGACTATGCATCATTATATTGTGACGGTCAAAACACATCAAGCATTTATCTAATCAGCTTTTAATAGAAGCCTACGCACTAGCTTTTAGGGTAAAAATTGCGCCACCGGAAGTGATTAGAAAAACATTAAGATACATAAGATAATAGTTATTTGCAGACTATATGATTGCACGAACGAAGGCTAGTTAATCCTTCTACAATAATACATGGAAATGTTTGACAAAAAGACAAAAAAATACATTGATTTGTCGTATTTTGTAGTTTCTCATAAAGTCGAACAAAAATCCCTACAAAAATCTATTTTTTCATGTGTTCCTGATTTCAACTTTTCCTAAAATGTTAATATCACCTAGATTTTTAAGCGTTTTTTTCGGATGAGCTATAAAAAATATAGAGTCCCGTACAAAATTTGAGGGTTTTGCCCCGTTGAAGCTCAAAACGCGTATAGTTCTTCAATAAAATCTTGTAGATTTTTCAGCGGTTTTTGAGCGCGCGCACATCGTGGGCTCAAATCTCAAGATTGTTTAGTTGTTGTTTCAATAGTAATGTCTTATAAGTTATATCGTAAGTTGCCAGATATCCGAAGTCGCTATGTTTGTAAATAGGTAATTTAGGATGGTCAAACACCAGTCTAAGCTAATCCTAGTTGCAGTGTATTTAGTGTAAGATTACAGAAATACTTATAGTCAATTGAAAAACAACATTGTATAATTACACATGTGTTATTAATAAATATTTCTATTGATTACTTATCGTAGTTTTCGCCGTTTCGTTGTGGTAATAAACTGAGTTACAGTAAAGACGAAACTCGTACGTGTTGTTTACTTGGTGATAAAAGTAATAATTATGGACTTAATATAGACTTTCTCGAGCTGTGATTGTTTGAGCGAACAGTGATTCTTAAACGATAGTCACCGCTGGAGCGGCGATTATGCGGTTTTCCAAGTTTTCCAGATCACAAGTTATACTAAAATAATAGTAAAATAAAACTATGAAAATAATAGTAATTAGTATAATTTTGGACTTGAATATAGCGTTTCTCGAGTTGTGACTGGTCGAGCGACCAGTGACTCCGAGACCATAATCACCGCTTCTATGGTGATCATGCGGTTTTCCAGATTCCAAGTTTACCAAATCAGAAGTAATACTAAAAGTTTTTTTCCTGAATAATTTTTTTCATTAAATCCTCTCAATGTGTAGCAAGCCAATTGGAACCATTATATCCAAATCCAGCTTTTACTAGATTTTATACACCTTATTGAAAAAAACGTTGTCGGGTTTAAAACAAGGTTATATCACTAAAGCTAAGACCGAAGGGGAGCATGGGAAGACAAACAATTATGCTAATTTCATGCTTGCAGTTTTCCTTTTCTGTGCACATTTTATGCATCATCGCATTGGCATGTTGTTAATCTGGGTCGACTGACTTTGCTCTACTGTGTATTTTTATATGTCTATATGCAAATATAATGCACATTTAGGAGTACCCAAAATCCTTTTCGGTCTTAGCTTCGATGATAAGACCTTCTCAAACCCAACTACGTTTTTTCAATTAGGTGTAGACCCCTTTCATAATTTACGAGGCCTTCGGGTAAAAAAGTGTTACTTCTTTTGTGGTATTTTCCAAATAGCCTCGCACCTAGCATAATGCTGAAATTGCATATTATATTTACTCACAAGGAGGATGAACTGACACTCAATCTATCCCTTCCCTGAATCCCCCCTTGCGAGTTTCAAACAAAGATTTGACGGAAATGTTTAGTTCTTGAGGTTACTTCCCATTGCGCGTATGTCAACTTATGCAAATGATATGCTTGTTCAAATATAGGAACCGAAGTGTGACGTCACGAATAACAAAATTTTGCTTTTGACGATTTTTGATCCTCAATTTCGATAGAACATCAAGAAAGACGTTAACAAGCCAATTTCAAGAATATCGGTTAAAAACGAACACGGAGATATGGCCGTTTGGATATATAATATCCTCATACAAATCACTGTATTCTCGCCCTAAACAAAAATACATAGATTTGTATGTGGAAATTACATATAGCTATTCAACCAATTCTCCTAAAATTTGTCGTGTTATAGCGTCTTTCTTGATCTCCTGCATCGAAATCGAGGATCGAAATTATGATACAGTGAAAATAATATTTCGTGACGATTTGCTTCGGTACTCTATTAAAGTCGTTGCATGGTACTATTATTCTTTCCAAAAATGGAAGTGATTGGTTCCACAGAACTACCCTACAGGAACTAATCATTGTTCCCAATGAAGTGAGACCATTTTAGAAATATTATTGTTTTCGCAAATAATAATAATGAATAATATATAATTTATAAAGCGCTCAAGTTATTAAAATATTCTAAAGCGCTTTACATCCATGATTAGAAAATAAAGAAAACAAAATCCTGTTATGGAAATGATATAGAATGAAAAAAGCTATTGATGCAGTAAGAAAGAAAAAAATACTCGATATCAATTAGAAAAATTTACATAAATGTAATGCATGATTTTTAATATCATTGCTTCACTGAGTGCGGCGTTATTAGGACTAAATTTTTAGAATATTTTTAGTTGGCAATATTCTGATGATCGACTTGTGCCATTGAAGTTCCACCCGACAATACACCAAAGTAATATATATATATATGCTTATAGCCTTTATTAAGAGTTTCAGAATTGGTGCTCAAGATAAGTTACGTGCAGTACTTTGGTTCACTCATACTAAAACCCAGCTATTATGAAATAATAATGTTTTTAAATTTTCTAAAACAATACTGTGACAAATGAGCTTTTGAATTCGCGTTTGATTGAAAGAACTCAGTGGATTTTCCTCAGCCACCTGCTAACCAATCCGCAAACACTAGCATAAAAAATCATTCCTAGATGTTTGTTCTCCCAGTTGTCAATAGTTTCGTGCGGTAAACAAGAAAAGAAAATCGTTTGTTTTTGGAAAGAAGTTTCTGAGACTACTGCATAATTTCGTTCCGTATCATTAAATTTACGCCAACCAAGTCTAGCAGATTATTTTTCTGTGATAAAAACTACTGAACATGAAAACTTAGTTCTCCATATCATCTGCTTCTTGAAAGAACAGAAAGAACTTGGGGGTAGCGAAGACCTCTGGTCCCGAAGAGACGACAGGCAGGTGAAATACAGCTTTTATCTCAAATTTTTCGTTGTAATCATAAAAGCTCGAAAGAAACATATGTAGCCTTGCCATGGATTGCTTACTGATTCAAGAAAATTCTCTCGTCAATTGAATCGAAGCGACAATGCGAGGATTTTGCTTAGTAAAACTCCTTGTTGTGAATTAAAACTTAAGTTCTCAACGTAACGTCAATGTAAGTGATAGCTAACGCTGTACGCCATCAGGTTCAAAATTTATCAAAGAGGAGAAAAATTAATTTTGGGAAAAATCTTGTTTCCCCCTCTTTTGTAGATATTTGTAATAATATTGTTTGACTATCAGCTAGAAATATTTGTAGATATGGTAATCGATGAGTGATTTGAAAAGAAAGACTTGAAAAACTGAATACTTCAAAAGACGTAAGTTTGAAGAAAGTTTATAAGGCCTATTTTTCAAAATGGCTGTTTTCCGTGCAATGGCATAAATGGTATTGATTAAAAAAGCACGGTTACATAAGAAGATATTAGACATTTTCTTCAATTTGGTGTCTTCTGAAACTCATAATTCATCGGAAAGCCGAAATGGAATATATTGACGCTTTATTTAATCTAGGTCAGTCATGCATTTAAGTTGGTTTGAATTAAAAACAAGAGAGTAAAACTGAGGATCAGAAATAATAACGAGCTCGATTCCATCAGTTATAACTAAAAAAGGATGAAGATGTTGTTCAATCTATACATTTTCCATTATAAATCGTATCAAGCCGGAAGTATTCTTGGTTTTCACCTACGCCATCATGAATTTCAAAGGCGTAAATTCGCATTATAATGAAATAGAAGTTTTATATTCTTGTAAAGTGGTCCAAACTAAATATTCTGGCCAAATTTCGAGGCTGTAAAGCATTTAGCTGCGGAACTATAGGCGAGTAAACATGACGCAATTGTTGGTTAAAATGTATCGAGCGGCCATCTTGGTGTTCCAAGGGCCACCATCATGGCGGACGAAATTCCAAAGGCTTAAAATGATGGAATATTTGATATGTTTGACTATTTTTCACTTAAATATACTTTGAATAGATATTTTAAACGTGTCCGAGGGAAAATATTTTATTTAAAGTGAATTATTTTACTATTTTGATCGCTATTTAGATAGACGTGACGGCATTGCGTGACACAAACTCAACCTTCATAACTCGGGAACCAAACATCGAAATGACTCGAGATTTTTTCTTGTGACTTATAACACTGACTTCTAAAACATACTTGAGAAATGTCTTTATACGATCTATAGCTTAGATTTTGATGTTTTGATGACGTCATGTGAAAACCAGCAATTGGTATATACTGCTTAATATGCGTTACATATTTCTGCAGGTTTTTAGTGGAGTGCTCCAAAATTCAATTTCTGATTACAAAGATTGCAACTTACCGGCAAGTAACAACACGTAATATTTACGTCCAATCGAATTACGTTCAAAACAGCCACTTATTTTACACTTTTCTGTTTATTTTCCAGCACAAAAATGTGACCTTGGATTTAATATTCACTTTGAAGTACTGTTATTAAGATACCGCTGAAGTTTATTTGATGATCATGAAATAAGACCCATGCCAGTACGCATCCAAAAGCTATATAGTGTTTGACCATAGTTAGGAAGACTACAAAATACTTTATATATCAAAGATATCCATCAAAATGTAGTGATCTCTCGAAGATTTGTAGTAAGTTTCTTAGCAAATTATCCGAAGCTCGACCCGAGAGTCTCGTTTTGATGCTACGTTCATCACGATACCGCTGGTTTGTTGGGGGTCGCGTGCTCAACTCAGTTATGAAACGTCACTCAAAACCGGTCTTTGCCCATGGTGAACATGGGGAATCAAACTACCGATTATTGGTCGTTTCTCACCATCACACAGTAAGACCAACAGACTAGTTTTTGAAACTACAAAAACAAAATGACGGACGGCCTTCGAGGAAGAATCGGTGTTTGAGTTTAGGCGAGTTCGCCACCATAAAAATTCCCCACTACTTCTAAACTTATAGCAGAGATTCATTGGCTTGTTGGCTCCCCAATATGGCGAAAATTCGAATACGTACCGTCAAGGAACCTCGGGCAAGGAAGAGTTTCAAGACGGACTAGCAAAAAAAAAAAAAAAAAAAACAAAAGGAGACTTTGCTAGCAGTGACAGGTTTCCTAAAATTATCCATTTCAGTTTTGAATAATTGCAACTATCTTTGAGCGCTAGTATGCTTCAAATAAAAGTTTATAAGATTTTAAACCCTACTACTAGTATTGTAGTTGCATAA
Source organism: Actinia equina (assembly GCA_011057435.1). Lineage (NCBI taxonomy): Eukaryota > Metazoa > Cnidaria > Anthozoa > Actiniaria > Actiniidae > Actinia > Actinia equina. The sequence continues at coordinate 115,757 of WHPX01001382.1, forward strand.
ATTTATACACCTTAACCTCACCTATAAGTAATTTTATTTATTAAATCGATCGTCGTCTATTTGAATTAGAAATATCAAAGGTAAATTATATCCGGATACGGGTCTAACTATCCTGGTCCCAGAGCTTTCTCGTATTTTTTTTTTCTCTGTAAAATCGCCGCGAAGCGGCAACAACGAGCTGCGAACCAGCTAGCCTCGAGAAACCTCTGGTCACGACCGTTGAGAACCTCACTTTCATGCCATCAACTTATGATCGTCGAATTCTGATTGGATGGCTATTTTAATCACTGCACGAGAAATATGATTGGCTGGATTAGATATCTATGGGGGTAGGGGCTGAATGATTTTGTCACGTCAATATTTTTGTTTGGGGGGAGGGGTCAGACTTTTCGTGCCATCGGACTATATCGTCATTATAGCGTCTTGTCAGCCTGAAGTTTGATCTTTAATACATCTTACAATCTTATCTAAAGTCTATAGTTTTATGAATATTGCTAGTTTATAGTTTCAATCATGGTTTTGATATCCAGAGAACTATTCGAGAGTATCTTGAAGTCAATTCTCGAAAGTCGTTTTCCCGAAATAGAACAGCTATCGGCTGAGCAAAGCAACGCTTTGTTTGGTCTGTTAAACCGAGAAGATGTCTTCGCCGTTTTGCCAACCGGTCATGGCAAGTCAATCATATTCCAACTACTGGTCGACTTCTGTAAGGAACTTTATCTCAGAGGCTTTCCTTACCCAAGGAACGCCATCGTCTTGGTGATTTTTCCGCTAAATTCGCTGGTGGAGTCTCATATCCGAGAGTTGAATTCCCGAGGCATGACAGCAAGCAGTTTAACAGGAGATATTGATGAATCGAAAATACGGCGAAGAAATTCTCGTTTATTTGCTCCAAAAATATTAATTTGCGAGCGCCCACTGATTTTTATACTTTCTCTGCAAGCTCTACAGAAGTCGTTTGGACGCTGTATAAATACCTTTACCGGTGTATTATAATCTTTCTGCATAACATAACTATTGAGTCGAATTAAGAAGAGTCGCACCTGTAGCACACTATTTTGACAGCTCCGCGCAAATATACAAAGTGTCTTCTCCCACCCCTACTTGAAAAAAATAGTGTTGGTATATAGCATTAAGCCTCCACACCCTTATGACAATTTGTAACACGATCATCCTTTTGTGATTGGTCGACTAGAAGTGATGGAATTGACAGCTATGATGGCATGAAAGTGAGGTTCTCAACGGTCGTGACCAGAGGTTTCTCGCGGCTCGCTCTTCGCAGCTCGTTGTTGCCGCTTCGCGGCGATTTTACAGAGAAAAAAAAATACGAGAAAGCTCTGGGACCAGGGTAGGGTCTAACCTAAATTCCGGTTATATTTTGTGTGTGGTATTTTTATAATTTCAACTTCAGCTAAACGATCTACAAATGTAAGCTTATATGCAAAACAGATTAATTCAATGTTCTGAAGGTAAACATTGACATTATTTCTGGGACTACCTTTTTTTAATTTTCAAAACTATTTATTTTCACGTGATAAGTGACATTTAGAGTGCTTCGTAGAACTACTTTACATACCTGCAAAACAGATTATCGCACATACTGTTTTAAAGTTTGATATATTGACATTATTTCTGGGAGTAGCTTCCTAATAACCCGCTTTGAAATGCATCCTATTGTTCCTCTAATTCCTGAGTGGCTTCATTGCTATGTGGCTACAATACAATCCATGCGTCCTCTACTTATACCCTATAGACTCGATGCAAAGGCTAAAATAATAAACAACCCCTACTCCAACCCACCCCTTGTGGTAGTCGACAGTGGAGAAAACGAATTATTAGTGTAACCATTAGCTGGTATTTTAAAGTAATACCCATTTTTGTCTTTATTTACTAAAACAGATCTTTCCATGTGATTTAGTGACATTCTCTTGTTCATCCTCTGATATTACAGTCAACTGAAGTCAGCATTGTTACGCTTTGCATCATACTCAGATCACCCTTGACAATTCCTAGACACTCCTTCCTGGTCAAACGAGCAAGGTCGGATAGGACTCAAAACAGGTGTACATGCACCATCTCACTTCCACCCACAAATTCAAAATCATTTTGCAATCCTGGTCAACTAAAGTCAACACTAAACTCACTTCATCATACTCAGATCAGCACTGACATTTCCAAGACACTCCTTTTTGGTCAACCCATCGTGGTCGGATAGGACTCAAAACAGGTACGCGTTCACCATCTCACTTCTACCCACAAACTCAAAGTCATTTCAAAATACTGGTGAACTGAAGTCAACTATAAATTCACTGCATCATACTCTGATTGGTATTAACAATTCATAGACACTCTTCCTGGTCAACCCATCGTGGTCGGATAGGACTCAAAACAGGTGCACATGCACCATCTCACTTCCACCCACAAATTCAAATTAATTTCGAAATCCAGGTCGACTGAAGTCAACACTATACCCATTGCATCATACTCAGATAAGCACTGACTATTCCTAGACACACCTTCCTGGTCAACTGAGCAAAACAGGTGCACATGCACCATAAATGTAAAACATCTTTCTATCATTCACTTCTCTCAAGTGCATGGCAGCCAATAAATTTCTCTTTCCTGGAAGGTATAGCAAACCATAATCTTAGATATACCATACTCCTGACAAAACGAAAAACAAGGATGATTTTATTTGGTGCATGGTTGGTTGTGCAAAAAGCAATGGGTGTAGTTTGACTTCAGTTGAAATGATTTTGAATTTATGGGTGGAGTTTGAGATGGTGCATGTGCACCTGTTTTGAGTCCTATCCCACCATGCTCGATTGACCAGGAAGGAGTGTCTATGAATTGTTAATACCGATCTGAGTATGATGCATTGGGTGTTGACTTCAGTTGATCAGTATTTCAAAATGGATTTGAATTTGCGGGTGAAAGTGAGATGGTGCATGTGCACCTGTCTTGAGTCCCATCCCACCGTGCTCAGTTGACCAGGAAGGAGTGTCTAGGAATAGTCAGTACCGATCTGAGTATGATGCCTGTGGTATAGTGTTGACTTCAGCTGACCAGTATTTTGAAATGATTTTGAATTTATGGGTGGGAGTGAGATGGTGCACGTGCACCTGTTTTGAGTCCTATCCCACCATGCTCGGTTGACCAGGAAGGTGTGTCTAGGAATAGTCATAACTGATCCGAGTATGATGCAGTGAATTTAGTGATGACTTTAGTTGACCAGGATTGCAAAATGATTTTGCATTTGTGGGTGGAAGTAAGATGGTGCATGTGCACGTGTCTTGTGTCCTGTCCCACCAGGCTCGGTTGACCAGGAAGGAGTGTCTATGAATTGTTAATACCAATCTGAGTATGATGCATTGGGTATAGTTTTGACTTCAGTTGACGAGTATTTTGAAATGATTTTGAATTTATGGGTGGAAGTGAGATAATGGTGCACGTGCACCTGTTTTGAGTCTTATCCCACCATGCTCGGCTGACCAGGAAGGTGTGTCTAGGAATAGTCATACCTGATCCGAGTATGATGCAGTGAATTTAGTGTTGACTTTAGTTGACCAGGATTGCAAAATGATTTTGCGTTTGTGGGTGGAAGTGAGATGGTGCATGTACACCTGTTTTGAGTCCTATCCGACCTTGCTCGTTTGACCAGGAAGGAGTGTCTAGGAATTGTCAAGGGTGATCTGAGTATGATGCAAAGCGTAACAATGATGACTTCAGTCGACTGTAATATCAGAGGATGAACAAGAGAATGTCACTAAATCACATGGAAAGATCTGTTTAAGTAAATAAAGACAAAAATGGCTACCACAAGGGGTGGGTTGGAGTAGGGGTTGTTTATTATTTTAGCCTTTGCATCGAGTCTATAGGGTATGAGTAGAGGGTACATGGATTGTATTGTAGCCACATAGCAATGAAGCCACTCAGGAATTAGAGACACGATAGGATGCATTTCAAAGCGGGTTATTGTGAAGCTACTCCCAGAAATAATGTCAATATATCAAACTTTAAAACAGTATGTGCGATAATCTGTTTTGCAGGAATGTAAATTAGTTCTACGAAGCACTCTAAATGTCACTTATCACGTGAAAATAAATGGTTTTGAAAATTAAAAAAAGGTAGTCACAGAAATAATGTCAATGTTTACCTTCAGAACATTGAATTAATCTGTTTTGCATATAAGCTTACATTTGTAGATCGTTTAGCTGAAGTTGAAATTATAAAAATACCACACAAAAAATATAACCGGAATTTAGGTTAGACCCTTATCCAGATATAATTTACCTTTGATATTTCTACTTCAAATAGAAGACGATCGATTTAATAAATAGAATTACTTATAGGTGAGGTTAAGGTGTATAAATTTATGCAACTACAATACTAGTAGTAAGGTTTAAAATCTTATAAACTTTTTTTGAAGCATACTAGCGCTCAAAGATAGCTACAATAAATAAAAAATGAAATGGATAATTTTAGGAAACCTGTCACTGCTAGCAAAGTCTCCTTTTGGTTTTTTTTTTTTTTTTTTTGCTAGTCCGTCTTGAAACTCTTCCTTGCCCGAGGTTCCTTGACGGTACTTATTCGAATTTTCGCCATATTGGGGAGCCAACAAGCCAATGAAACTCTGCTATAAGTTTAGAAGTAGTGGGGAATTTTTATGGTGGCGAACTCGCCTAAACTCAAACACCGATTCTTTCTCGAAGGCCGTCCGTCATTTTGTTTTTGTAGTTTCAAAAACTAGTCTGTTGGTCTCCCTGTGTGATGGTGAGAAACTTGGAATTAAATTCGGAAAAATTAATTTCCGACCTCGCTGGGATAAGAGCTGATTGGCTGATGAGTCACATGAGGAGCTTAGCTTAGTTCAGGATTGCACAGCGAGACTCCATGACGTCACACTAATCTATTATGACAGTATGTTTTGTGGTTAACGGAGGTGTAGTACAAAGTACCGGCTTAGAACACTTTCCTTTTTCCTCTGAAAATAATCAGTCATTGAAATTTGGCAGACCCTAGCTGTTGAAATTTTTTCCTTAATTATTTACTCTTGATGACGATGATATTGGCGGCAAATCCTAGAAGTAATCAACAGGGAAGCTCCGAGTAGACTTCGGCCATGGAGGATTTTCTCTCCAGCGATACAATTCCAGAAAGAGGTGGTACGCTTTATCGAGTAATCTTTGTGGCGATAAATCCATTTTCGAGAGATTTCCCTTATGAGTCATCGAAGTTATAAAGATAAGTAGTCTGTGGCGGGAAAATGGCGACTTAATAATTTCACATGGATATATGAAGATATGCGCAAATTGCGAAAAAACTGTGCTCTGGGGAAAGTTTTTGCCTCTACTCGGCGAATAAGTTTGAGCGGTCTGCCATTCTGCCTGTTTGTTTGTTGTGTTCTGGGGCAATGTTTTGCCTGGACTCGGCGAATAAGCTGGGGCGGTCTGCCATTCTGCCTGTTTGTTTGTTGTGTTCTGGGGCAATGTTTTGCCTGAACTCGGCGAATAAGCTGGGGCGGTCTGCCATTCTGCCTGTTTGTTTGTTGTGTTCTGGGGCAATGTTTTGCCTGGACTCGGCGAATAAGCTGGGGCGGTCTGCCATTCTGCCTGTTTGTTTGTTGTGTTTTGGGGCAATGTTTTGCCTGAACTCTGGCGAATAAGCTGGGGCGGTCTGCCATTCTGCCTGTTTGTTTGTTGTGTTTTGGAGCAATGTTTTGCCTGAACTCTGGCGAATAACCTGGGGCGGTCTGCCATTCTGCCTGTTTGTTTGTTGTGTTCTGGGGCAATGTTTTGCCTGAACTCGGCGAATAACCTGGGGCGGTCTGCCATTCTGCCTGTTTGTTTGTTGTGTTCTGGGGCAATGATTTGCCTGAACTCGGCGAATAAGCTGGGGCGGTCTGCCATTCTGCCTGTTTGTTTGTTGTGTTCTGGGGCAATGGTTTGCCTGAACTCGGCGAATAAGCTGGGGCGGTCTGCCATTCTGCCTGTGTGTTGGTTGTGTTCTGAGGCAATGTTTTGCCTGAATTCGAACTCGGCGATAAACTGGGGCGGTCTGCCATTCTGCCTAAGAATAAGTCACACGCTAAAGACTGACATGAGGCTGTATGTGAGCGAAAAGAACTGTCTAATGGTGTATTTGACTGTTTAGGGAAAAACTTAAAGTTTACTGAAAATTTAGGGTTGCTAACGAATTTTGATAGTATCGGTTCGGTTTTGTTTGATTAGTTTCTATTTCATGATATTTGAAGCAAGAACAGACTCATTTTAGTAGTTTACAGTATAAGATCATAAGGTATTATTATACTATTTATAATTGTTATACATCGTTATTTTGTTTATTAGTTATATTTCGTAAACAAAATTTAGGAAACTTTTCTATTGTAATCTTATCTAATATGTGGTTCAGTATCACTCCACCAAGGTGTTGCTACTTCTGACGCCATCTTGGATTAAATAAATAGACATCTAACCAACTAAAATGCTCAGGTTTCATAGTTCTTTGTTTTAGTAGGGACATAATTTGTACCAACACAACGGGGTGCCGCTTTCCTGAACTAAGCTAAGCTCCTCATTGAGAAAGATGGCCGTCGAAAGCGAGCGGTGACCGCCTGCATGGAGGAAAAAGCGAGGAAGATGACAAAGGCGCTGAGAACGTAACCCAACCAAAATTGCACAACCAAATGTTCTACATTCTTAAAATTTGACCAATTTATATTTAGTTTTGACTAATTCAAGATTTCGAAACTTTAATTTGACTGTATAATGCGAATTTACTCTTTTGAAATACGGGATGATGCCGTTGAATCAGTTGTGGCGTCCATTAGACGTAATACTACAAGTATTACTACTGATTGGAATTAAGAATTAAAAATACTTTTATCCTTGATTTTCTCCTTTGACTTATGCCCACGAAAATCAGTACACATGCTCGTTAAGCTTCAGTGACTGATTTTCGTCGTCCCAAGGAGCGCTTGAAATACGAGGTAAATTCGTGTCTTATCATGATAAGTTAGAGTGGCAAGAATATATAAAAGAATATAGACCAAGCTGTGCTTGATAAGTACTTGTAATATACTTACATCCACTGTTAATCCAGAGGAAGATATTCAGAAAAACCATTGTATGTTCCATCATCTTGAGTCTCGGGAGTGAATGGAGTGTCTTTACTAATACCATAGTTAATAAAGAGGACTATGCTAATACTAAGGTGTGCATGCGGATGCATCAGCCAATAAAATGCCGTCTTGCGTAGTCATGTGACTTTGAACAATTTTAGGAAATTTGACATACTTCCGCTCACGTGACTAACAAAATTTTGCAAGTAAAACTCAGTCTTAAGTTAGTCTATTTTTATATCCTAAAATTAGGTATTTGGCATACTTCACAGGTTGCCTGAATCAAAAGGCTTGCATGAAACATTACGTATTTTTAACAAGGAACATCACTATAGTAGCTAGAATTACCAAATTTGTAGTAAGCTCGTTGTTTTACTATAGTAGTTAACTTGTTTCTTCAGTTGACTCATGTGTAGGTGTTACAAGGAGCAACAAATAAGGAGCCGGTCATTAAGAATTAGAGATCATGAGATATAGTTCAAATTTGGAGGGAATTACCGATTAGTCATTATTGTCATTATTTCATTACTGTCATGCAAACTCAAAGGAGAGTCACAAAAATGTGTACAAGCTTTAGAAGGAGTTACTATTTTTTGTGCAATGTCTGAATATTTAATATCGAAACAGAAAAAAAACATTGAAAAGTCAGTGTCAGCATGCAGGGCCACACCATACTTCTAGCATATATGGCATAATCGATTATTTTGATCGTGATTTTCTTATTATTTTCTCTCTCAATTTGAAACAGCATCAGTGTCAGTATGACATAGTTAATGTACTGTCTCCTTCGCTTCCATTATCACTGCTTAGCACTTTTTTTCACTGTGGAGTTCATCCTTGAACAATTTATACACTAATATGGCCTGCAAACCTTCCAAAATTATAGGAATTCATTTCCTTTATAGCAGACTGTGCTGCCTTAGTTTGTTTGACAGTTAAATTAAATTGGCATTTCTTTGGAGGGATGCCGACATGTTAGACCTAGTCTAGTTTTGTCTTCAAGTTTATTCTACAAATCGTTATTTATTAGCACTCGTAACTTTCTATGCCTTTTCCGTTGCTGCATGTGTTGAACATTGCTATTGTTTTTTATTATTATTGCTTTATAAAGGTAGCGATTTCATTCTCAGAAATGGTTGTCATATATAGCTTTAAGTATAAGTACTAATTCTTCAGTCCGATAAATGTTGTTGTTATACATTTCTGTCCAGAACTGTGCTTACTGTAAGACCTCAGCTCACCCTAAACATAGTTAGTCTTTTTTTAAATGTTATTGCTGTCTATCTTAAGACTCTTTTAATGCTTTCATACTTTTCTATTAAAGTAAAATCTCTAAGTTTTTCGGTGTTTTTATTAAGATACATGTTTATCCAATAAGAAAATTCTAAAGTTTTAAAAGAAAGAACAAATTATCCCCTCACCTCCCTAGTGATTGATGAGCACGCAAAGGCTCAAGGGATTTCCCGCCATAGTCCAGTCTGAGCAATCTAGGATTTTAAGACACTGAGGTCCATAAAAACCTTCATCTTTCATCCAAATATATCCACTAAAAGTCCTCAATTCACTCCAAGATAGGTCAATAAGATATATACTTAACTCTAGCAGCTTGAAAAATGGGATTTAATTCCAAGACGTTTGTGAATTCATGTGATGAAAATATATAATATATGCGAGCAAATCGAGAATAGAGTTGAATATCTCGTCTCAAAAATCACTAAATGTACTCTATTTTTACTATATTTCTAGCCATGGTGTCTTCCAAGACCCTGCAAGTTTGAAAAATGGGCATACTGACAGTCTGCAGTAAGCTAGTGTATTGAACTGTGGCTGAAGACGAGCAAGAATTGTCCATTGGATAACACTATGATCACTGACAGCTTGGTTCGTAACTTGACTGTTTATAACATCGTGAATAATCTTTACGTCTACTGTTTGCTCAAGATGAGAAGAATGAGGATAATGGTGAATCAAAAGCAAAGAAAAGAAAAAAACTTGTAAGTAAGTCTTTCTTTTTCAGTTTGTTATCAGAGGATTCAATCTAATTCTTAACTGCTAGGTTTGGGGAGGGGGGGGGGGGGGGGGGTATTTGTATTGTGATTCAATCTAATGGTCTAAAGTGCAGATAATCCCTGATTTAATATTCCCAGTATCAATTCTACATAGAGTGAATAGTTCAATGATAAAAAATTTCTTAAGTTAAGTGCTTGAGCTAGTGTAGTTAATACTAAATGAATAATACTAAATGCTGGACATTAGTAGAAACAAAATTGCGACAACCTTCATGTAAACCGTGATTAAAATATTTTTCAAATGCTGTTTGCATTAACCAGTTAAGTCTTTGTATGTTTTAATAAGCCTCAAATGAGGTCACCTCCAGGTTTTAGGAGTTCATGTTTACACTTTTGACCTTGATAGAATTTGAATTTGAATTTTGCAAATAGAAAATATTTAGGTAGGTAACAATAGAACCATGAAAAAACCCTCCAAGCACAGGAGAGAACCTCTTATAGGATGGACAGTCCAGGAATCAAACCCCCCTTATTGGCCTCATATTTATTTATATTTACCAAATTACAAGCACACCCTCTCTTCGAGGCTAAGTGTAGGCCAGGATCAAAGTCATGGTTTTAATTTACAGACCCCACTTTTAAATGCATTAACATTTTGGGCTGTGACTCATTCAGATTGTTCCATTGTTTTGTCTATGGTAGAAAGCTGTATTGTATATAATGTTTTTTTTCTTGAGAGGAATTTTAAAGGATCTGTTGTGATTATTTCTGGAGTTTCTTGTCAGGGGTATAAGTTCATTACAGACATGTATCTAAGTATATATTTTAAGTATAAATTGTAGTACAAGGCGAAATAGCCCCTGCCTTCTAGGTGAGGTGTAGCTTATTGGTGTCTTAAGACAGTACTGATAGAGAGAAATGCAGTACTGTTTCCATGGCTACTATTCTTGTAACTGACAGGAAACTAAGTGTCTCAGTTTTGATTCCTGGTCTCGGCATCACATGTGTGTTGAAGTGGTTACATACAGTATGCCCCTTTACTCAAGGATTTTTCTGCATGTTCTTCTGACTTGAGGTTTCAGGGTTCCATCTGTAAGTGGTAGCATATGCATGCCCTGACTTTGATCAGCCCAGAAGTTGTTTCATTGCTCAACACTAATGCTGGTCCACTAGTCTGGGACTATATATGGGTGGCATGGTTGGTGTAGTGGTTTACCGCTCGCCTCTCACCACTGTGGTCCGGGTTCGAGCCCCAGCTCAGACTGGATCATATGTGAGTTGAGTTTGTTTGTTGTGTTGTTCTCTCCCTAATTGCCACAAGGGTTTTCTCCAGAATCTCCGGTTTCCTCCCTCCATAAAAAGCAACATGTGAGTTGAGTGTTGTATGTTGTAAATATAGAATGTAGTGGTAGTGCGTGTGGAGGGAACCTCATGAAAGAGCCCCTCATGGGGAGTGGTGGATGTAAAATATAAGTTTATTATTATTAATATTTTTTATAGCAAATCTTTCCTCTGGGCTAGTGAAAATCATTACTAGAGTTTTTGGATTACTTAATATCTGGACTAATCAGATTATTCTGCTGGCCTCCTGGATTCCTAGGCTTAATAGCCCATTGCCAAGCGAAACAGCACACAGGATTCCTTGTGCTGACCCCCAGCGTCGTTGAATGCTTATATACAATAGACTGTGATTGGCTGTATGCTAATTTATTCTTACAGCACACTTGTTGTTATTGGTCTGTGAGCTCGCATCTGATAACCTTTTGTCTTTTTGCCAAGGTTTGAATGCACTACTCTTATATACACTGTATAGTAACTCTGTCAACTGTAAAGAAATAGACAACAATTTATTATTCAAATCAAATTTCATGCTAAACTTGGACTTTCCTTCAACGAGATACCGATCATGATACTTTGATATATCATAAAAGCACTGAATACCTAATTATTATCATGATTATAGTAGTAATTAATAGAACGAGAAATAAGGTCAAGAAATAAATCTGAGTACCTGACATAATAATATAGATCAGCCCAGACATTGTTTCAGGGTTCTATCTGTGAGTTAGCTGTGCCCTGACGTAGATCATCCCTGAGGTGTTTCAGGGTTCCATCTGTGAGTTAGCTGTGCCCTGACTTAGATCAGCCCAGAGGTTGTTTCAGGATTCAATCTGTGATTTAGCCCTGCCCTGATTTAGATCAGCCCAGAGGTTGTTTCAAGGTTCCATCAGTGAGTTAGCAATGCCCTGACTTAGATCAGCCCAGAGGTTGTTTCGGGGTTCAATCTGTGAGTTAGCCGTGCCCTGACTTAGATCAGCCCAGAGGTTGTTTCAGGGTTCAATCTGTGAGTTAGCCATGCCCTGACTTAGATCAGCCCAGAGGTCGTTTCAGGGTTCAATCTGTGAGTTAGCCGTGCCCTGACTAAGAGGCCCAGAGGTTGTTTCAGGGTTCAATCTGTGAGTTAGCCATGCCCTGACTTAGATCAGCCCAGAGGTCGTTTCAGGGTTCAATCTGTGAGTTAGCCGTGCCCTGACTAAGAGGCCCAGAGGTTGTTTTAGAGATTGAACACTGGGGTTTGGTTCACATGTAGCTAAACAGAATAACAGAATAACAATATATTGATGTTTATAGCTGTAGTTACATTTCTTTTATTCACATTATTATTTTTATTTATGATTTGACAATGTATAGATGAAGGAGTCACAAAAGATGTATGTGATGACTTGAACCACAAGCTGCAATAGCTTAAAAAATGCTAACAGGTTTGTGCTTTCTACCAAGTACAATGTTCTCATGCAAACTGTATAGGCATGATGCAGAGAAGACATTACATGGCCTAATAGGATTTATACAAATCATGAAACAAGCAAGTTACAAAGGTACAGTATTATGAGAAATTTGTTCAATTCCAATTTTTTTATTTTTGTACAATTATTATTACAATTTCTGTAATTATATTTATAAAAATTGAACTATTATTACATTAATCATATCCTTTTTGTAATCACTACCAAATCCTGCAATCGAATTTTTTTTAAACAATAAAATAAAACAAAATAAAACAAAAAATAAAACAAAAAAATTTTTTAGATGTTTTTTGCATTTAGTTCTTCTACTAAATTAAATTGATTATTCTGCACTCTTTCTTGTGTCTTTTTCTTTTGTATGATCACAAAAAGGATATGATTAAGTGCATGGTAACTGAACTTTGTTGGGTGCAATTTTGGTCTGAAATCAAACTTGCAATTGCAAATCCACGACAGCTACGCGGTTGTGCGATTTTGTAATCGGGCGTTTGATTTCAGTCCAAATTGCACTCCACTCAGTTCAATTACCATCATTAATTACACAAAATTTTAAAGTTTAATAAATTTTATGATGCATGTAAATTATGCCTAGAACCTAAATAAACTGGGAAGTTATCTAGTTAGGCTCTGGCCATTTGAAGATACTTTTTGGTAATCAGGCCACGACAAAGTAATTCAGTAGGTATATAATTGCATAGAAAATATAAGGATGGGATTGTAACAAACAATGAAAACAAAGAAAAAATGAAAATGAAATTAGTATAGGAAATCGCATGATCTTCTCGTACAATTTGGAAATTAATAGACACGAGTAATGTATTGAAAGTTCTTGTAATTGCACGAGCCTTTAGGGGAGTGCAATTAAAGAACTTTCAAAACATTACGAGTGTCTATTAATTCCAAATTGTACGAGAAGATCGTGCAATTTTTTGTTTATAGTTCACTCAACAAAATTTCAGTAAAAAATGCGAAGCGACGCTTTTCATCTTTGTCAATTTGGCAACCGATTTTCAGTCCATCACGCAACTGAAATGCCTAAAAAAGATTAATTCTTACGGCTTTAAAATTTCATTCATATGTTTTTAAGTTCAAAATGATAGAAAATAATTGTTTTGACATTGTTTTGGCTGTGTTGTCATAGTGACTTAATTTGGTACTCCTACGAAGAACAATTAACTCTATAATTGTACTCCTCTTGACCAATCGGAGTTGAGTAATTTTGTTGAGTGTACTAAAAGGACATATTAGATAAGTTAAGGAAATACATATTACAGTGTTAAGAAAAGAAGTAATAAATACTTTTATGAGGAATTAAAATTCATGTTCATTGGTCTCTCAAAAGATGGTTTTTAACTTTTTTTTAAAAATGAAGGTTTTTTAAATGGTTAGGAATATCTTTCCTTAATTCTGTTGCTATATAACAAACTGTTTTCTTTCCAGTATTTAGTTTAACTTTTGTTTGTGTAAATATTGTTTTGATGCATATCTAGTGTTATAGGGAGGTACATCGATTTAAAAACAATTATAGAATACACTTGGAAGAACAAGGTTTTCAAGGTTTTTTTATTTCCCAGAATGAGAATTTATACTTTACATCACTATTAAGAAATTTAACTGGGAGGAGCAGAAGAAAACAACCCAAAAGGGTTAAGAGAATAATTCTGCACCTTGAAACTATATAATACTTTCAAATAAGAACTTATAAGGGGGAAAGTAGCAAACTAAAATAGATTCAATACATATAAAAAGTTAGAATAAAGTGAAGTTTGAAGTAAATTAAAGCAGGAAATAAAGATTTTCCCAAGCCAGTCATGAGTGAATGTAAGAATATGGAGTTTATAGATATTTTGAAGGATAAGAATGTATAATAGATTTTAATACTTTTTTAATAGATTTTAATAGATTTTACTCTTACACTTCTTAAAAGAAGTGTAAGAGTACTATCAGCATTTGGACCATAAAGTGTGGCAAAGAACACGATTCTTATAAGATGGTTCTGTTTTGTTTGAAGCTTTTTGATATGTGTTTGATAAGCACTGCCCCATGCTATAATAGCATAGGAAAGATAAGGGTACATGCATATAAGATCATCATATAACTTTCTTAACTGTACAAGGGGTAGATAATACCTTAATTTAGAGATTATACCAGTATTTCTTGAAATGTGTGACCTTACAGTACATAGGAGATGTGATAATTCCATGATAAGGTGTCGCAATATGGTCAGTTTTTGTAATAGATTGATTTGATATTTTTATGCCAACATTTCCATATTTTTTTCTTGATGATTTTGGTATTAGAGTGCACACTCTGAAACCATGAACATGAAATAGTACTAATTAGTACTATTTCATGCAGAATTATTTGTCTCCTATTGTTTAATCATCACTATTTAGTGCTAAAAATTTGTATTTGTTTTACGGATTTAGTGTGAGCACTCTATCATAAAGTTGGTCTTTTTAAAATTGATGGATAATTATTTGTTTGTATCACACCATTTGTTTTACTTCAATTGATTTTGTATTAACTAGGGTTTTTTATAGTTGGGAAATATTTTTTGAGGAGGCAAGAATAATTGTTGTCATCTTCAAATATTTTGAATGATAGCAGACTAGAACAATTTGGTAGACCATTTATTATATAAAGGAGGAATAGTAATGGCCCTAGTGCAGATCCTTGCGGAATTCCACATTTCATTTCTTGTTTGGAGGATTCCACATCTTCTGTTCTTATATACATGTATTGCATCCTGTTAGATAAATAATTTATAAACCAATCTACAGTAGTTCCTTGTTGGTTTTTGTTACATTCATGATAATTTGTATTATTAACCATAGACTTCATACATATGTTCCGAACTTTTGGCCTACTCGGCCATTCTCAGGGAAATGAAAATACCTTGTGTGCCATATCTTTCAATTTTTGGAATAGTATCTGATGTCTTACTGTATCGATTGAAGGCTTTCGAAAAGTCGAGAAAAATACCACAAGTAAATATTAAAATTATTATCAATTGCTTTTGCAGGATAAGATGTCTTCGCTTACAGCACACATTACAAATTAAAGTCTTGCTTTGCTCAGAGATGTGACAGGTTGATAAATGGAGTAGTTGCAATCAAGGAGGATTTGAAGACATTGAAGTCTACTTTGTTTGATGTAAAGGTACCTATGCATTAATACATTGATTTGTAACCTTAATAAGGGCCGTAACTAGGGGGAAGCACAGTTAGCACGTGCATCCCCCATAAGAGCTTAAGGTCTGCACATCCACCCCTCCTTTTTTGTTTCTGCTATCTTTTGGTTACCTTTATTATTATTATTTGTTTTGGTTCTGCTTTCTTAAAAGAAACAATCAATGGTCCGATTATATTCAATGTGCAGTCTCCCTGTAAAAGTTCTGGTTACGGCCCTGTTAATCTTTGGTCGTTTTCTTTCTCACTGTTTGCAGTGCAGACACTCTAACTAGGACCACTTTTACAAAGCTAACCAATCACTTCATAGAGTGACAACTGTAGCCAATTAGGCAGGAGATCCTAAGTTGACCACTGCCAATCACAATCTTTCATTCCCTAATTTTTTTCATTGACATCTAAGTATTTTCTAAGATATAGAATTCAGATCTAGGCATTTTTGCTTCTTCAAATTTTGTAAAATGAATCACAGTTAGTCTGTCCTGAAATGAAATTAATTTCTGAATTGGTATGATGAATATATAAATAAATAAATAAATTCCTCTTTTCTTTTGAAATTTCTTTTTAAAATATGCATTGTACTCAGTAAGTTGCCTCTGACTGGCTAAGATCAATTATTAGTCAATCATCAATAGCGTGTGAACTTGACATAATAAATGTATTATCTGTAGATTTTTTATCAATCTGAATTACTAATAATATTTTTAAGTTAAAACTTATTTTATTCATTTTTGATAATTATTGTTCATCGTTGTTTCTCAGAAAACTTTTAAAGATCAACTTGGCAGTGCCAATAGTTACACATGGACAATTCCTGACTACCCTTCTTCATGCAAGAAGTATACCTATACCTCAAGCTTCCAAAGCCCTTTTTTCTGGTTATGTGGTTACAGACTTAGATTATCAGTATCCCCTAATGGAGATAATAGAGAAACAAGTCGTTCATTCCTCTCTTTATACCTAAGATTATGCGAAGACCATTTGCAGACTTCTGGTGATGTTCATGTGGTATCCAGCAGTGGAGCCACTATAAGTTTCAGGTAGTGCTACACACCCACAGGTATCCAAACCTGCCTTTTAACGTGGGGCATGAGATACACCAGCTTCTCAGCAGACAATGTCTGTCCAACATTGTTCAAATGCCTCTTTTAGACTGGACACACCAATCACACCAAATCTAAGTCAGGGCACAGCCAACTCAAAGATTCAACCATAAAACAACCTCTGGGCTGATCTAAGTCAGGGCATGGCTAATAAACTCACAAATTGAACCCTGAAACAATCTCTGTGCTGATCTAAGTCATGGCACAGTCAACTCATTGAATTTGAATTTTCATGTCTAGGTTTATAAAGAGGTAGTAAAAAACTGAGAATTCAGAGGAAACCCAATCAAACTAAAACCCAATCAACCTGCATTAGTTATATTGTCGATAAATATCAAAAGCTAAAAAAATATACACCAGCTTCTCAGCAGACAATGTCTGTCTGTCCAACATTGGCACTTATCTGGCCAAATGCCTCTTTTAGACTTGACACACCAATGAGTCGCATGTGGACATTCTTATGGATGGCAGGGCAGACTCAACCTTAAAACAACCTCTGGGCTGATCTAAGTCAGGGCATAGCTAACTCAAAAATCGAGCCCTCAAACAACCTCTGGGCTGATCAAAGTCGGGCATGGCTAACTTCCAAATGAAACTGGGAAACAATTTCTTGGCTGATCAAAGTTGGTGCATGGTCAACTCATTGAATTTGAATGTGAGTTTATCATGTCTAGGTTTATAAGGAGGGAGTAAAAACCTGAGAATCCAGAGAAAACCCAATCAAAGGAGACACCTATAACAAACAACTCATATTTTACAACCACCACTCCTCATGCAGGGAACTTCAATAAGGTTCCCTCCACACGCACTACCACTACATTCTACATTTACAACATACAACACTCAAACTCATATGTACGGAGGGAGGAAACAGGAGATCCCGGAGAAAACCCTGGTAGCAATAGAGAGAGCAACACAACAAACAAACTCAACTCACATATGATCCAGTCTGAGCCAGGGCTTGAAACCTGGTCCAAAGTGGTAAGAGGTGAGCGGTAAACCACTACGCCACTCCAACAAACTTTTTGAAGTAAATGTTTTTTTTAAAATACCATTTACTAAACCGTTTTAACAGATTAACTGTGATGAGCTAAGTGCTCATTGGTGTCAATGATGTCGCTCAAAAAAGACTGGAAAGTGCTAATATGGTCACATTTTTTTACTATCCTATGTTAATCAAAGTACAGGAAACTAGCGTTTTTCATATACACCACATATGAAAATTAGCTTGCGTTTTTAACTAGGTAAATATCTTTAACTTTATGTATCATTGTATAATTATTGCACCTAAAGACATTTACCTAGTTAAAAGCACAAGCTAATTGCGACAGATATACTGATTTAAGCAATTAGCTGCAAAGGAGACTTTAGTTAAGCTTATGAAAAGCAAAAAATATGTGAAGATATGATTACAGGAGAACATATTTTGAGTTCTGTCAGATATTAGTTTAGGACACATAGATTTTGTGGCTCAGATTATGATTAACCAGCAGTTCATTAGTTAATTAAATTTTATGCTACATTAAAGCTTTAGATTAAATAAAGATTTCCAATAGCTAAGAGGGTTTTCCTTTTCGATTTTGTACATAATTCGATATACTTTATATTCAAAAAAAACTTTGTAAAATTTGTAATATACTTAAGCATCATTGATATTTTGTTATAGTTTTCATGTATCATATAACTGACTTTATGAGCATAATCGGCATTGTCCTACTCTAGTGCAATAGATAATTGACTATGATCAAACTTAAAAGATTTCCTGGGATTTCTCATCAGTCTCCTTTGAAACCTGAAGTTGGATATTGGATCAACCCCTTTGCAGTAGCTGTTTGGTGTAGTGGATCTCGACAGGATATTTTTTGCCTGCCATTCATAGCGAATATTTGTTAACTTTTTTTAGGATTCAGGAGGATGATCATTCATAATGTACTCTGTCACGAGAAGCCATGCATGAAAACGAACAATGAAATTCACGAATTTTTTTAAATTTTAAAATGAAAAGGCCGGGGAAAACGTAGCACTGTATTGCTATTGGAGGACGGGAGGGGGGACGCACTGCACTAGTGCCCAGTGTTCAGGGGAACGTAACACGGGGGGACGCAAAACGCTGTGAAAAAAAAGCTATGATATCATTGAATAAACCAAAATTAGTTCTCGCATATGGTAAAGAAAGTTTGAATTGGCTGTAAGTCTAGTGTTATAACTGTGTCTGCTATTGACGTGTAGAAAAAATGAGTTGAAAACGTTAGGAAGATTGCTGTGGTGAAAATCATGAAGGAATATGGCGGAAATGCAGAAATAAATTTGCTTATTGGTCTTCCTGTGGTACATAATTTCATTGATTTGTCTTCCTGTGGTATAGACGCGTATGCGGTTTTCTTAAAAGTCGCGCGGGCTCATAAGTACGAAAATATGGCGGATGATCTAGTAATGCGTCGTTTAGGCGGCCACGCTATATTTTTCGCGGAAAACTGTATTCGACAATACACCTCGATGCCACAGGAAGACCAATCAACAAATTTACTTCTGCCGTGCTCCCTTGAGTTAGCGACGTACATTTATTTGTATCGGTTGGTACTTCATGTAAGACTTAATGAAGAATGGCACCATTCGATTATTAATTATTGATCATCGCTAATACGTCGTCTCATCCGCCATATATATTTACAGTATACGTGTCTATACCTCAGGAAGACCAATAAATAATTTATTGCGTCGTGCCCCCTTGTCCAAAGCTATCTTCCTCAAATTCGTACCCAGATCCCACGTTCCTCTTGGTCAGCACCAAGAAATGTTCGTTCTCTTGTTTTTCGGTACTGACCAAAGGAAGGTGGGCTCTGGGTACGAGATTGCTATCTCACTCTGACATGAGTGGAAAACGTCTGCGCGTATGCTCTAAATCAGTATGCAAATTAGTCAAAACGCTCATGTAAAAATATGTTGTAAAACTTTGATCTTCAGGAATACAAAAAATACCAAAACTTAGTGCGATACTTGAAACTTAATAAGGCCAATTCTTTCATAATGTGTTTGTTAAGACAGTATCTTATATTAGTGCTTGGTCTCACAAAAGTTACACTCGGAGAAAACAAACATTTCTTTTGTCTCGCTGAAAACATAAACATTTTAGCCAATCAGAGTTATCAAGAAAATTCCCAATTTGCAAAGCCGGCTGAGGTGTCATGTAACCCACGTGAATAAAAACATTCCCGCCTTTGGAATAAAAATATAAAACTCATGAATTCACGCGGCGAGTAACTTTGCTAATACGTGTTTAATTGATTATTCAGTGACACGATATATATTTTTTCATTTGGTGGCCTGGAACATGGCCAAAAATCGAGGACAGTATGGCCGCCGAGCATGCGTCGTAACCGAATGTCTACAAGATTCAATATGGCGACGCTATAAAGAAATGTGTGGGCTAAATAACAAAATATAAGTTTACTTGCATCTGAAGAAGTTTTCCCTTGGTCTGCACGTCTAGATGTGCGTATCAACATGATTTCTACATCGCGATGTAACGTTTATGTTGCTCGAAGCGATAACCATTCTGCAAAACTCCTCCAAAAAAGACAACTTTGAAGTCTTATAATGCTCTGTTAATGCTCATGAATATTGGAGGTCATCTAATATATTTTCCAAAAGTTATACTGTCTGTTAAAAGAAGGACAGCGTCTGCACGTCCAGCTTCAGAGTTCGATAGATCACCAATAATTCCATACATTTTAGATAGAAAAAAGCATTAAACTCGGTCTGCAAAACCTTATTAAAGTTCATGTACTTTAAGCAAGTATCACTTGATATTTTGGCCATGTTTGGGTTCTAAATGTGCCCCAAAAGTCGTCCATTTCCCTTGATTTCTTTCCATGTTTTTCAGCTTGCCTTGTCCGCCATCTTGCTTTGTGTTACCGTGAAAGACTGGCTCTAGCATAGATTATTTTATTACTCGGGCTACCTGCAAGGTAGACCGAGTCTAGGTTTCGGTTTTCTATCTATCTATCTATCTATCTATCGACGTTGTCGAAAGTGTGTAAGCCTGCGATGCTCGGCGGTCTGCGGTGTTCCCCTGCAAGTATGAAAACGAGGCGGGTTACCACAAGTCATGTGACTTGCTTTGCTTTTCGAAGGTTCTGTAGGTCTCTTTCCTTTTGCTTATCTTGCTAGCTGCTTCTCGTGCTATATCTTGAAAACTTATTGGAAAGTAATGGCGACTTGCTGTTCTGCTGAGGCGCTCAAAATACATACAAAAGCACATGCCGTTCGCGGTAGACCCACTCTAAAAGATGTCGAGCGTCAGTTTAAATCTTCCAAGATAACATTTAATGCGTTTCCAGAATCAAGAAGCCTTGGACATATATCATTGACAGTGAGGATAAGTCTTTTATTTATTGTATTGTTTTCGTTTACGATTTTGAATATATTTTTCAATACTCTATCGTTCTTTGAACTATCAGTAGCGAGCGTGTTGATCGCTGCCCTGTGCATATTTCTTGTTGTACATTTCATAAATACCTCGACCAAGACTTTCGTAGATTCTTTACTAAATGACAGCGATGTGTTTGAAAAAGCTGTACAATTATCTGTATTTGTTTATCCCAATAAAGAGTCACATTTATTAGAGGAATGCAGGTCTCGTTATGCTAAATTTCATATTCATCAGTATGTTGAGCACAAGCCTCGTGTTGTTTCGCGTGATCGAGAGCTAAGTAGAGTCCCAGTTAAACGACTAACCCAACTTTTGCACAAAAGCAGAAAAATACAGGAAATGGTTCGTAAGTATGTGGTCAATAATGTACCCATGTTATCTAGAATTCATTGTTTTCTTAATAAATGTAATTTCAATCCCGAAAAAATTAAATCATATGTCAAAAGTTGTCATCGAAAGTTTAAGAGAAACACTGGCCATGGTAGTGCTTTACCCAGACGGAGTTAGTTATGTTCTAGAAAATCACTTTTTTACTTACACAAAAGAGCAATAAATGCAAGTCATAAGCTTATTTATTACTTGCCACTCTTGACAAATCCAGGTTCACAAAAATATGCTGGTTTATCCCATGTTTACAAAAGTCTCAATCACAGAATCAATCACAGTAAGTTTATCAACCCACTAACTTTTTGAAATGCGCTATTTTAACATCACTTGCACCATTCCAGTACCGTTTCCATTAACTAGTGCTCTCTGTTTTCCCTTTAAAGTTCTACATTCTATTATACACAGGTAGCCCGAGTATACGCCTTTAGGGCGTCTAGTTGAATATACTCGGCTATTGGCTCTACTCTTAGACCAATCCATTCCTACTCTTCAAACATTTCTACTAGCATCATCTTAATCAAAAGAAGAGTTTTTGGTCTAAAAAAGTGACATTTAATATATGAATAGGGGAAATTCATCAACCATTTGCATGGGTTCCCTTTGCCAATTTGTCTTGTAATTTTGGGCTACCTGTGGTTCTGTGAGTAAAATTCCCTGACAATTTTTAACTTCAATAAATCCTGCAATTATGTCGGATGTAACAATGTTTTCTTCGAAATTGAAAGATAAGTTAAGTATTGAATCTCCATCATTGAGCTATGCTGCCAAAGCAGTTACAAGGAGTATTATTAGACTAGAAGTTATGCGCCCGCGTATACATCCGCTGAACTGTCCTCGATTCTTGGCCATGCTCATACCATTTCGAGAGCAAAAGTAACACCTCAAACCTCACCCCAAAACCAACCTTCCTCGACCAATCGACACGGACAGACAGACGGACAGTGAACAAGGGAAATAGAGGAACTTAGCTCGTAGTCTAGATTCTGATTGGCCAACTATTTTTTTCAGATCAGCTATTACAAGTAGATTAGCTGGTGACGCGTAATAGCCAGAAAGAAATGAGGCTACCTGGTATGTAATGCCCATGCCTCGAAATAATGGCTTTTCAAATTCTAACCAATCATAGACTGCGTTGAATTCGGAAATTTTGTGTCAGATTGACGATTTCGGATGCCACGCAGATTAACCAATCACAGCTCTTGAAACTGGGTTTCTCGTTGAATGACATGGTATGTGAATGCTACGGTTTAGGGTAAACAAACCATAGAAAAACTTGCCCGGAACCAAATACAGTAAAACAAATAGCTAATAGAAAACTCAAAGCGCAATCAAGGCCTTGTTCGACTTTATTGAATAATTCCTTAGAAGATTAAAAATACGCAAATACACAAACACAGAGCTTGGGTTACCTGTGGTAAAAGAATATATTACGCTTGATCATCAGCATCATTCATCTACGTCATCATCTTTGCAGTATTTTGAATATTACTATTCTTCCGTGACTAGCTGTGTATATAATTTTGTCGGAAAATAATTATTAGCTTTGATCACACGCTTTGTAGTAAGCGAACATCTCTAAGCGAATGAAAATACTTGAATATTTGAGTTAATCCTATAAGTAGTTATATTCATTTTTGGTGGTGTAGCCGAATTTAAATGAAATCCATTACTAGATATATGTTTCAAAATATGGTTACTATGAATTACAATGAGCCTGGAAAAATTTTTTACGATATCATCTGCTTCGCTTTAATTTATTAATAACAATTTACGAGAAAATTAATGAGTCTGAGTAGTTTATATAAAAAAAAAATCTCACTTAAAAATTAAGAATTATTCACTGCTTTGCCACATATAAGACTCCAATAGATAATGCTTGAAGAACGCTGAATAAATTATTCTTATTATAAATACGTTAAATTGCCATATTCAAAATCCTCTAACATAGTTTTGAATCAGCTAAAAAAAATGAAAATTTTTGTGCTCCGATATTTCAAAATTTTTAAATATATACATTTTCAAATTACAAATAAACAGTGTATATTGAAAGCTCGGCAGCTGTTTTCGAATAATTTTAAAGTTAGGGTCATAATTTATGCTATTACAATACTTTCGGCACCCTCTATCTTCAATGAAAGCGAAACGAAACGACAAACAAACCTCCCAAGGCCCAACTGTAGTACACGCAATTTTAAATAAGAACAAATCAGTGAAAAATCTTTTATTTTGGGATAGAATTGACCAAAAAAAGATAACGCGTTGTGGATATATGTTTTTAAATCTTAATCATAGTGTAAATTTGACGGGATATTTCGTTGTAAGCTGAGTTCTGATTGGTTGAGGACAGGTCAGTAAGCAGGGGTCCACATTGGT
Source organism: Actinia equina (assembly GCA_011057435.1). Lineage (NCBI taxonomy): Eukaryota > Metazoa > Cnidaria > Anthozoa > Actiniaria > Actiniidae > Actinia > Actinia equina. The sequence goes on from WHPX01001382.1 coordinate 139,179, forward strand.
GACTCTATTGAATCTCTCGGCCAATCACAACCTTCGATCTGTTTTGCTCACATATGCAACTCGTACTCATTCAGTCTATAAAATTTATTGTCGCTGTAGGATTACCGTAGGGTTTACAACTCCACTATAAAAAAACTACCGATCTCTACGGTAAGGATATTTAAGACTAGTTTTGATGTTTGGTATATGAAACGGCTGGTTAAAATGTGGTAAATTATGCGGTTTTGATGTCGTCGGACGGCGTTGTCTTATAGTTTCGGCGTTTGGATTTCGTTTCGTCTTGAATACGTTCAAACTTGTTTATCGCCTTTAACCTCAACACAAAACACGCTTTCTAGCTCTTTATCAATTCCGCTTCTAGGGATGGGACTGAACAAGAACTACGAAGGATAATTCAGTGATCGGAGCTGTTGGCGAGCGACAATTTCTTCTCAAAGTTTCCTTCACTATCACCAACAAGACCACGGGCAAGTCTAGACCTATTTTTACTATTGTTTTGTAAGCCAAAAGAAAATTTTTCTTTCTGAACCATTCGTCCGTAGAATTTTCAAGCATATGACTTTTCTCGAATCCAGTCAACACTTATTCATCAATCGGTGGAATTTCTTCAAGTTGCTAGTAAAATCGGGGATATTTTCAGTTCAAAATCCGTAGGAAATTTTCATTCCTGAGTTATTTACAATCATGTCAGCTGGCAATGGCTTGGCTTTACGGATTTTAGCCATCGATTTATCGAGCTAAATCGTCCCAACAAGGTTAGATCTTCCTCGATCTGAATATTGATTGTTTGTTGGTATGTTTAGGGCGATTTTATAGGTTATTTCGAGGTGGGTTGTTGTTCCCGATTGACTCCATGTTGCTGATGCTATCCTGTACGACCGATTTTCGTTTTGCCAAGAGTTAATCGTTTTGAGTTCATATATTATGCATTCTGCTTGGACCCATCTCGATCATTATTTAGAATTTATACGGCTAAATTTTCATCTATTCTAAAAACTGATCTAAATCTGTCCTTCCTCTACAAAGCGAAAAAATATTTTCGTTCATCGATCGCTTCGCTTTCAGGTGTATTTTTGGCGAACGAGAAAAATTCTCACCGCTGTTGTCAACATTCTGGGTCACCGGACATAAATTTATTTTCTTGTTCGTAATTAGAAGTGACTCAATTCTTAATACTAGAAAATCTAGGTATTCAATTACGTCCATGTCGACGGTCAGAATTCTAGTTTTCTGGATTTAAATCTTACGAAAATTCCCATCCTTTTGAGTTTTAGAGATGTGGAATTCATAGCTTGATGGCAACCATTTCAAATACTACTACCATTTGTAAATATATACATTCGTGGAGTTTTCGTTTTCTTTTTCGGATTTTTTTTGATCAGATTTTTAAAAGCTGTCTTTATTTTAAATTTTAGGGCTAAATTTAAGCATGAATAGACGAATGGGATCCAGAATTAGACGGGTTACGAGTAAAGCTGTTGATTTAAAAACCACTTCGAGTCAACAACAACAACAACAGAAAGACAACGAACTTGAAGAAGAAAAGAAGAAAAATCCTGAGAACCGAGCCATACCAGTCAACCACCTTCAAAGAAACTCAGTTCAAAAACTACGAACGATCGACCTGAAGAAAACGCAAAAACACACTCTCGAAGCAGTGATAATAAATGTTCAAGTAAGGAGCTATTTTTGCCTCCTTTGTCTACAACTGCTTCCGCACACACTAATAACGACTTGAAATCTTCGCCAAGAAATGATGGAGGGAGACGAAAGGTTGGGCTCAGCAATTCAGGATCCATGGCAAAAAGACTGGAGTAAATACAGATGTAAATAAACTCTTTAATAACAGGAGTCTACTTTCGCCAACACTGGCTAAAAGGCAAGGTGTTGCTAGGCAGTTAGCTTTTCAAGAATCCTTTGATGGCAAGACAAAATTCAATGAGGATGAAAATACAGATAGTGCAATATCAGATGAGGAGATTGAAGGAGCTAGTGAGTTGTATTCTCAGAATAGAACTGGTATGAACAATAGTCAGCGGTCTTGGAGAACTTCTCCTTCTAAAGCATCTCACACTGAATTAGTTTCTCGGACCCCAACTCCTACCCAACAGAAGTATAAGAAAGGGGACATAGTCCAAATGCCGAATGGCATCCGTAAGAAGTTCAATGGAAAACAATGGAGACGGCTGTGTTCTCGGGATAATTGCAACAAGGAGTCACAACGAAGAGGATACTGCTCTCGGCACCTGTCTTTGAAGGGAAAGTCAATAAAAAGTTTAAGTTCTATTCCTGGTCGCAAGAAAGGAACGATGCATGGGAGAGAACTGGACTGGGAGTCAGGAGACAGCGAAGGCAGTGTTGAGGGTGAGGTTAATGCAACAAATGACGAGCGGAATCTAGATGACAAAGAGCAAGAAGCAGCAGCCATGTTAGTTTCATTAAGTAACTCAAGATGCGCAACACCCTTTTCAAACCCAGCAACACCATTACCAGTATCACCAGCTTTTGGAGGGTCTTTTTCACCATCGTTTAACTTTCAAGTCACACCTGGCACACATAAACCCAACATGAAGGCAAGCAAGTCTGGTCGATCATCAAGCACTGAATTATTATCGCCCTTTTTCAATGGCTCGGGATCTACCAATACTATTAGTCCAGATTCTGGTATCCATTGTCGAGAGGATGTACATAGTGCTACACCATCTATTACTTCCCCATCACCATTAGTTTCACCAAACACTCCTACAAAGAGAACATTTTCACCCATCTCACCACCTGCAGGGGGAGGAACTTCACCAGTTCCACCAACCCCACCAGCTATATCTTCAAAGAGGACCTTCTCTGTGTCACCGATTCCTGCTCCGTCTGCCATTACTCCACCAAAAGCTAAAGTCGCACGAGTCATGTATTCACCTATACCTCCTCAGTCACTCCCTGTAACATCTAGTAGTACATTTGTTCCTGTCACTCAAACGCAACCACGACAAGAAACTTGTAACTTAGATAAAAGACCTCTTCTGCCTGAAGTAAAGCTGACAGATTCTGAAAATTCTATTAAGGAATCATTTTTAACTTCAAAAGCAGTTTTAGAAACTGTAGAGGCAGCTAAAGTGGTTGAACATGTACCTACAGTGCAGATTCCAAGTACTCAAGTTAATATTATCCAAGTTGCAATCCACCCATGGGGTACTTTAATTCCTCATCTGTCATATACTGTATCAAATGAAAAACAGGACCAAGCTTGTTTAGCTGGAACAATGTCTTCTGAAAATGAAAGTGAAACTGTGAAGCTACAAAATGGTATCATCAACTCTTTGCTTGCTCATGAAGACTCCCAAGGTGAAGATGAAGAAATGCGGACTTCAGTATTACCTGATGAAAGCAGTATGCAACTGGATAATGATGCTGTTGGGACAGGAGCTTCGAGGAAGCGTACTCGATCAGAGGGCAAGGAAGAGGGCAAGGACTCCAAGGTAAGCTATAACAGTATGATAACAATAATTTATTATTGACATGAGAAACAATTGTTAGACTATAGTAGTACAAGATCCTTGCAAAATATAATGTAAGAGGATACTTTTAATCAAATTAGGAATTAAACCTAAGCTAATTATTATATTTTATTGCATTAACCTTTTAGAAATAGATCCAGATGAGCAGAGTCTTTGTAATAAATAGTATGTACATGTACCAACTAACTGTTTATTGACCTGTACTACAAGTAGCTGAAGCCTAACTCAGATATATTAGCTAATGCTGTTTCTAAGCCAAGTTATTCTCCTAGTCCTCCATTTATCTATTTTTATCTATTTATTAACAAATATATTGCAATTTCCTTTGCTATTGTAAATAGCTAATTATACCACTTTTAGTAGTGGTTAGTCATAGGTATCTATACATACAATAACATGGATAAATGATATGCAGAAATCTCTTAGAAATCATTCCGTTGATTCATATTCCTGGAATATCACTTTAAATGGAATATGCAATGCTTCGTTTATTTGATAATCCCAATAATTCATTATCAAAAGTTATGTTTAAAATGATAATTACATTTGGCTCAAATAAATTGGAAATACACACACATTAAGATGAAAAATGTCAAGATCTAAAAAAATAAAAAATATATAATGATACATAAATAAATAGATATATAATACAATGCTCTTGGCAGCATGTAAATGTGGTAAAGAGAATTAATGTATAAGAATAGGTGGCAGAGGTGAGAATGTTTGCCTCAAACCATTTTGACCAGGGTTTGCTTACCAAAATCAGTGTCATATGTAGTAAGTTGTTCTACTTTTACACAAGGTTTTCTTCGGTTTATCAAGCTCAGCAAAAATCAACATTCCTAAATTTCAATTTGAGCAGATATTCTCAATAGCATAAACAGGTCACTTATACCTCCTTTGATGCTTCGTGGATCCACACTTCTTTATTGACAATGTGAATTGTCATACTATAATGTGAATACATTATATTTAGTATAGCCCAAAGCATTATATAATTCAAATATATGTGCCAAACTGTCAATTATGCTTTTGGATTTTAGCACAACTGGGTATCAATATGCTGCCAGGAATAATAATCTATTATAATAGCCCAAGGTGGAATGAATATTTAAAAGATTCACAAAAAGCACTTGTCAGAAAAAATACAGGAAATTGGCTTTTTTCAAAGGTTATAGATTTTATGCGTTGATAATTTGCTTCTTGAATAAAATTTTTAGAGGGTACTCATATCATACATACATATATATATATATATATATATATATTATATATCTATCCATATTACCGGTACGTCAGCCCAAGGTGGAATGAAAACTTAAAATATTCATAAAGCACTTGTCAGAACAAATGCAGGAAATTGGTTTTCTCAACATTATAGATTTTATGTGCTGATTTGTTTCTTGAATTAAATTTTGAGAGTGTACATATATCATCCATATATTCATATATATACACCTATTTCAAAAAATGTTGTCAGTCGGAGATCTGAAATCTGAGACCGAAAGGAATTGTGGGTTGTAAGCTGTAAATTGTTTGTGGTTTGAATTAGTAGGACTTTTGCAAAAAACTGAATATCTTGAGAAATTAACTTTGACCCATGACAAACTATCTGAATAAGTGTATATTGAATTTTGAATGAGAAAACACACAGTCCCCCACAATTCCAATCGCTCTCAGATTTCCTATTTTAGTTATCCAACCGACAACGTTTTAAAAAATAGATGTATACAATATATATCTATCAATGAATAACAGCCCAAGTTGGAATGAATAGATTGAAATAGAATGAAAGATTCATGAACCACTTGTCAGAACAAATGCAGGAAATTGGTTTTTTCAAAGTTATAGATTTAGTGTATTGATTTGCTTCTTGAATAAAATTGCCAGAGTGTACATATATCACACATATAGTTATATATATATATATTATATATAGTAAAGATTGGATTAAAGACGAGACATGTTCACTGTAACTCCGAGTAGATTTGATTTTAGAATTACTGTGAGTAAAAAATACAGTATGTTGTTTAGATACAGTGCAGCTAAGCTATAGAATACAAATTTAAACTACTAGACTTTGAATTTACAGTCATACGAATGGAGAATGTTTTAGTTTGTTTAAATGTTGAAATAAAATAAGCATTGCACTTTTTAATAACAGGTGCATATTCAGGAACATTAAACATTGAAGAAAGTGAAAAAAATGAGATTCAATGAGTGTAAAAACGTTTATATATTTTTACAGGAAACAAATTTTTTTTGGCTTTATTTTTGTTTTTTTTAATTATAACTGATAACTTATAACTAATATCCAAAATTTGAAATGTTTGGTTTATTTTTAAAAAAATAGGATAAATTTGATACTGTATTTATTTTCCAAAATTTATTTGCAGAATAAAAATCTTGAATCTTTAGTGTAAATCAATGGCTTACATTTAAATTACATGCTAACCTATAGTGTATATATCTATAGCTAATTTGTTGTTCGAAATTTAGTATTACATTGTATATATACTGTATATTTAAAATATATATATATATATATATATATATATATATACCATAATTCTCAAATTAAATCTGGTTTCTGAATAACAAAATTATTTCAAAATTAAAAAAGGAATGACTACTATTTTATTATTCCATTATTCTCAAAATTATTCTTTAATTTATTTATTTGTGATTTTGAATTTGTTATGGTGGTTTTATATTACATATACATGTTATTTCGCCTATTTCTTAAGACTGCTGAAGTTGTAGAAAAATATTGTTTGAAATTTATAGTTGATTGATTTCACTATTCTGTTATTTGGCCTCAAGAGGGACAAAATATGTTCAAGTGCAAATCAGCATTATATTAAAAATGGTTTAAAAAACGTACATATATTATAGTTTAACTTTCTTTAATCACTCGTCTTGTACATTCAAGCACATCATTGATTAAGTTTTTGTATATTCTATTTCTATACTATTTGTTAATTTTTTTGCCAATGCTGAAATGAAGTTCACACAGAGTCAATGAGTCTGTTATCAAAGAATGCAACAATATTTTATTTGAAGAAAAGATCTATTTGTTATTCCTTTGGTGCCACTGTTCCTAGTTTCAAAAGGGTTTAGATCTACTTTTTAAACGTTGTAATAATTAAGCTACAGTATAGCTACAATAAAAACTAAGAGGTTGATGTAAATTAAATTTTCCTCTTTCTTCTTGAAATTACATTTGAGATTCTCATAAACTTATAATATACTTATTTAGTTAATAATTATAAATTGTATTGGATTACTAATGAAGTTTTTACGTTAAAGTCACTGTAATATCATGTTTATTCTTGCATAATCATGTTTTAATTCAGCAGATATCCACACACGATATAAATTTTGCATAATGATATAGTTTGTTAGGTTGATAAGATTCTGTCAAAAATTGAATTATTGATAACCTAGTTCTTTTCTTTTATATGTACAAGAGCTGAGATATTTAAAAAAAAAATAATTAAATATCAACTTTATTAATTGAATGATATCCTAAGATGTATATATAATAGCTAGCTTGTAGATCTTTTCTCTAAAATCTCTTTCTCTTTCTTTGATATTACTGTATTGCTTAATATTGATCAACTTTTGAATTAATGACTTTCTTAGAATGAAAATTCAAAGTATGAATTGGATTCCCTAAAGGTTTCTTGCTAAGAAAGTAGATCACCTTAATTTAATCAATATAATAATATGTTATAAAATAAAATATAATAGAATGTGCAAAGAGTACAACGGTTTCAGAAATTATGTTTGAAGTACGTGGTCATCATAAATCTGAAGAATCTGCATGGTTGTGATCTGATAGATTAATGACATTCTTTTTATGGAAAGAAAAACTTTATAGCTGGCATTGAACTTCAAAGCAACTGCCCAAACTCTAGCAGCATCATTCTTTATGTCTTTAGTGTCTCTGAAATTGTTTTCCTGCAGTCACAGTATTTTATTCTGAAATAAAAAAAATCAGGTGTGCAATGGCATTCATAACAACAGTTCGTATCGAGTCTTTTCTTTCCAATTCTTTTCTTAAAAACGAGTGAAATGATATTGTTCATATAATAAGTAATTTTGTATATTCTGGGTTTTTTTCCTTTGTTTTGTTTTTGCATTTCCTTTCCGAGTTAAAATTTTAATTGTCTGAAAGTTGATGCTAATCTTCATTCCTCCATTTAAAATGCTACAAAATGAGTTTCCATAATTTCATATTTGTATTTTTCAGGCATCAGGCATCTTTCAATTTCAAGTTTGAATTATTTACCTCTTTCGTTTATACACTTATTGTTATGACGGTCTCAAAAATAGCAAAAAACTACGATTCGTGTAGCTATCATGTACAACACTGCATAGACTAATGCTCCTTTTAAAAACACGATTCTCCAATTCTGATTTCACTTTTCATTACATTCACTACTCCTGCACATCTGCACAACACCTAAACTACATTAAAAAGATTGTAATTTGTGGCTTCGTTTGTCAACTAAAAGCGTGACATTAACAATTAAAATACAAATTTTCCCGAAGTGTTTGGCAGATTCATAGCTTGTCATCGACAGATAAGCTGTCAGCAATGTGTTTTTGGGATTATCTTATCACTGTATATATATTTTTTGCTTTTTAATAATGAATGAAATAGGAAAAGATAGGTTTTTTCTCTTCCTATTTTCAAAAGAATGGAGCATTTTTTATAATCTATGCATAATAGATATCGTTTCCGAGCAGTTTGATTGTAGATAATGAAAACATGCAATGTTAGACAAGTTTTTTTTTAAATTGAGACTTTTTTTGGTAATACATAATTAATTCGCCGACAATCTTCGTTAAAAAAAGGTTATTTTTGTTTGCTCGATATAATATTATTTGTAGTTTGTTGTAGAGACTGTTGATTTTAATGCGTTTTGTATATGATTCGTTTTTTACATTTTATAATTTATTCGTGGAATTAACTAACTAACCTATTAATGCCATCCATCTTTCTATTCATCACACCTGTGTATCCATCCCGTTTGTTCACCAATTCATACTTTCTATCCATCCATCCCGGTTCTATTTAATCTTATCCATCTGTTCATCCATCTATCCCTTCTATTTAATGCTATTCATCCATCCATCCATCCTATTCATACTTCCCATCCATCCATCCATCCTATTCATACTTCCTATCCATCCATCCATCCTATTCATACTTCCCATCCATCCATCCATCCATCCATCCAATTCATACTTTCCATCCATCAATAATATCTACTATACCATATCCTCCATCGGTTCCTTCTATCCCATTTCACCATTCATTTATTTAAATATATTGTAGGATTACGTCAGACGTCCCATGAACGCTTTTATGATCTTCAGTAAGCGTCACCGTGGTTTAGTCCACCAGCAGAACCCACATCAGGACAACAGGACAGTTAGCAAGATACTGGGCGAATGGTGGTATGCCCTTGGACCGGATAAAAAACAGATGTACAACCGATCTTGCTGCGCAGGTTTGTGTGACCAAAATCCTTTTGAATACGGGTAGCATGGGTCGCGTAAGCTGCTAATGCGTCGTCTTTAACCGCCAATATGAGGCTAACGGGTCGCTACTTTGAGCACTAGGTCTCCTCACGCGAATCGAGTTTGTTGTTCCTGTGCCACGAGGGTTTTTCTCCGGGTTCCAGATGCGGGTTTCCTCCCTCCGTAAAAATCAACATGTGAATTGAGTATTGTGTGCATAAAATATTAAATGTAGTGTTAGAGAGCGTGAGGGACAGGAGACTCACATCAGCGTAAGCTGCCAAAACAATCAGTCTGCTCTAACAAATAAAAGATTAATACCTTTTGTTATGCAAATGGTCATTGGTGTTTGCGATTCAATGGTGGTGTGGCTGAAGTATACGCATCCCTCACATCTGAGGACTCGGGGTTTGATTCCTGGACTCGGCATCACATGAATTTGTTGGGTATCTCTTGATTCCAGCGTCCAATTTTTGAGTTAGCCGTGTCCTGACTTAGATCAGCCCAGAGGTTGTTTCAGGGTTCAATCTGTGAGTTAGCCATGCCCTGACTTAGATCAGCCCAGAGGTTGTTTCAGGGTTCGATCTGTGAGTTAGCCATGCTCTGAATTAGATCAGCCCAGAGGTTGTTTCAAGGTTCTATCTGTGAGTTAGGCATGCCCTGACTTAGATCCGCCAGAGATTGTTTCAGGGTTTAATCTTATCAATGAGAACCCACATTATCGACATAGCGGCATCACACCACTATACCACTACCATCATCAGTTCTAATATTTGTCAAGCATAATTTTAGACTTGAATATAGACTTGAATGACAATGAAAAGTTTCTTGCGCTGTGATTGGTCCTGTGACCAGTGCATTTGAGAATATAATCACTGCTCGAGCGGTGATTATGAAGTTTTCCAAAGCGAAAGTAATACTACAAGGTTTTTTAATTCTAAAATTTGACTTTTTTCCGATATTCACGTCTAAACTTATACTAAAACGATTATTCCCCTCAGGCTCAGTGAATATGGTAATATTTACATCGCCGCGCGAAGACTCGCGGCTCGGCAAACATTCCACCGGTAATCCCTTCACCTTGGAGAATCATCGTTAAATATCGTATTACTCGTTTGAGCGCCGCCCGATTAAACCTGACTCGTCCCCAGTCGTCTCTCTCCATCGCTCTATCACACGCAAGGCATCCTTCCCTTGATGCTTTGCTTGCGATAGAGCGATGGAGAGAGACGACTGGGGACGAGTCAGCGTTTAAACACCGCCTCAAAAAAGCGCCGCATCTAAGTCCAAAGTTATTACGAGTAAACGCCGCCTTTGAATAAGCGCTGTCCCCGAATTAACGTCGCATATGAAACCCAGAAAATGAATAAGCGCCGCGGCGCTTAAAGTAGTTTTGGAACTTGTGGAACAATTACTCGTAGTTACTAATAACATGTTATTACTGCTATCTTCATAAACATGCGAACTCGCTAGTTGCGAGCTGCACGCTGAAATTTGGTTTTTCGTTGCCGTCAATCAATATAAATCAGTCGGTACCTTTATGTTCTAGACTGGCGGCAGCAACAAAACAGTGTGCAGCTCGCAGCTACAGAGTTCGCATGTTTATTAAAAATTGTATTAAAATGTATTGCTGCTAAATACGCTAGGTATTATTTCACGGGTTTTTGAAAACTTCTCTAAACGATTAAATACGTTTATGTGTATTTTTTGAACAATCGTATTCACTTTGTATTAAATCATTGATTACATATTGTCAAGAGAATATTAAGTAAGAGAGCACAACTCCCATACATGGGTCTGTAACCATGAAAGTTTCAGGGATATGCTCTCTTACTTCATATTCTCTTGATATTGTGTATATGGTAAACACAATTTGTGAATAAGCGCCGCCCTCTAATAAACGCCGTCCCTGAATTAGCGCCGCATATGAAACCCAAAAAATTTAATAAGCGGCGCCCTGCTTATTGCTTACTATCAATCACGTGACTTTTTGGAGTTGACTGGGGGGCAACTAGCGGATGCTAAGTCAAAACATATCAAAATAAGTCCTCAAACTATTGTATTTGACTATTTTTACGACATCAAACCAGTAAACAAGAGATCAAAACAACCTCCAGGATTCTACAAGCCATCAAAAAGAGTTATTACCGGAAGTGACGTCTATTGATAGCAACCTATTTGAGTAAATACGGTATAGAGGTTTGGAACCATCAAATGCCCATTCCATAATACTGCTTGGGCTGCCTGTGGTTAGATGGCAGTAAAAACCCTTTGCTCTTAGGAATTAACTTTTTTCTCATGTAAAACAATTGTATTGTTCCTGCCATCTAACATGGCTGCCGTCACGTGGTGGTGCAAAACCTTTTATTCCACCACAAGTGTATCTAAACCAGGCATACCTCATTCTTGGTCAACAGGTCAAAGAAGCTCACTACAAAGCGCACCCCGACTGGAAATGGTGTTCCAAGGACAGAAAGAAGTCTCCCAGGAAGACATCAGAACGAACAGACTCCACAGACTCTGCTTCAGGTAACGACAACAGACACGTAAGATTTATATATAACCAGGGAAAAAAGAGCTTTGGTTTCGCAAACTCTGCTATCCTGATTTTGCGTGTTCCCGCTCAAAATAATAAAAAGTTCAATTAAAAAACATTTATTTTATTTCGGCCATTCTTCTCCTTCCTTACCTATCCACAGTTACATCTGTTTCAAATTCTCTATAGCCCACGACAGCGAGCTAAACTACTGTTCATCCAATTGAAATGCTTACAGCAATTCTCGCGTAACTAAAAAAGCTTTGCCGTAAGCATGCCGTGCCGTGACCGCGATGCTTTCTAGAATTTTAATTGGCTGATATTTCCTCGGGGAATGTGATTGGTGTGACAGTGCCGTGACCTTGTCTCAGCCGTGTTTATACCGTGTTCCGGGAATTGGAAGGAGAGTAGATTCTCGTGATTAGTTTGTCACACACTATGATTTTCTTGGTGTAATTCTCAGTCCTATGACCTTGGTGTGGCCTAGTCCGCATGTGTTACACATATTATTTTGATTGGATGGAAAGTAAATTCTCGTGCACTGTGTTTAGTCTGGCTTATCCCTTGCCGTGTCACGGGTGTGTTCATGCCGTGAGCTTTTCACAGTCACGAAAATGACTGCTATATACACGGCAGCGTCACGCCAACGGCTCGACATGCATGTATACGTACCGTTAGTGCTCTTTCACTATCTATACGAAATTGTTTATCTCACAATCATTTATGATTTTTAACATTACAACAAGATTTTTATAACCGGTTGAACAAGCTTTGGTGTTTTGTTTTTAGGTTCGGGTTTGTCTAGTGGTTGTTTGGATTATGTTGAAGACGTGAAGGTAAATATCTCACTCGTCGGTTATAAACATGACGTGCATGCGCTGATACGATCTCTCACCGCTGTACAGTTCACGCCTGAGGTCGTTAAACGAGTTGTGTTTCGATGTGTTGTTCTTTGCTTTGCTATGAGGGTTTTACTCCAGATTCTCTGGTTTTCCTCCCTGAGCATTTTGTGTCGTAATAGTGAATGTAGTGAATAGTGAATGTAGTGAATAGTGAATGTAGTGAATAGTGAATGTAGTGAATAGTGAATGTAGTGAATAGTGAATGTAGTGAATAGTGAATGTAGTGAATAGTGAATGTAGTGAATAGTGAATGTTGTGCATAGTGAATGTAGTGAATAGTGAATGTAGTGAATAGTGAATGTAGTGCGTGTGGAGCAAACGTCTAAAAAAAATTTTTTTCCTGTCGTCTTTCCTTCCCTTCTCTTATTTCCATCATTTTATTGTCATTTTTAAAAAAATTCCACCTCCCCCTCCTTTCCTTTCCCTTCTCTTCACTTCTATTAACATTCATCATTTCCCATCCTTTTATCATTCTAAATAAATTAAACCCTATGTTAGCAGAGCATGGACGACATCAAACCAAAGATGCGGTGTAAGCGTTCACAGAGCACGCCTATCCACCAGGGGGAGTGTCATGAGTCTGTCCAAAGATCCTTCACCCCACAACCCAGGGGACTAGATTCGCCTCAGGCGCTAGTAGAACTTGCACAGGTAAAGTTTGCTTCTTCCAAGTCACGTGAACAAACTATGTGACTTTTTCTCTTCGCCACAAGATGGCCAAGTTCGCTTAAAGAAATTTGGCAGCATTTGATTTGACCACACATCGCCATGTTTTTTCCCCATGAAAATAAAAAATCTTTGTTTAATTGCGCGTTGCCTCGTCTCGAAACACTTAAATGCGATCCTACGTGGAGGAAAGTCTATACTTCCAGTCAACATGGCTGCCGTGTTAGAAAGGACCATTGCTTGATAATCGTTCGGGGTGAAATAAGGGCTTTGCAGCATCACGTGACGGCAGCCATGTTACATGGCAGGAACAATACAATCGTTTTACATGTAAAAGAATTCAAAGGTGGACGGAGTGGCCACCCTACTTATTTTCTTTTTACTAATAAGGAAATCAGACCGCGGGAATGTTTTTGCATTTGCACGTTAACGCAATCGGCGTAACCCCAATATTTAAAATTATTTCGTACTTAAAACACTGAACACTTTCGTAAAAAGTCGCTTTTTTGATGGAAACACTTGGCGGGAGGATTTAACGTTATCAGTAAAAAAAATAAGTTGGGCGGCGACGATAAGGCGCGTCCCACTGTAAGTGAGCGGGAAGTTTATCTTCATGTCAAATGTTTTTTCCCATTTATAGATGTGTTCCACACGATTAGCTGAACGAGAACAAAAACTTGATATAAATAAGCAAGAAACTCGGTCAGAAGTGCCTTGTTCTTCGTCCACGAATCCTGACGAGCATGCGCAGGACAGCGAAGATGAAGGATCCGTCGAGTTGGAATGTCGCGAGAATCTGGACGCAAACGAAGGAGCCTTTGACTCGTCCGACGATGATGACATTGAAAGTCGAGTGTTTCCACAACAACGATTTTCTCCAGCTATTACCGCGGGGTTTAACCAACGTAGTTTGACCCCTGACGTTAGTAAAGCTAAGTATTCTCCGATACCATTCACGAGACGAGCAAGAACACCTGACGTATTGTCCAAAGCTGGTTCAAACAGCACCACTGTACGATCGAAAACACCATCACGAGAGCATGACTCTAATAAGCAAACCCATAGAGTTGTCGAGCCAACGTTCAGAAGGCAGCTTTCGGACGATTCTGAGAAAAGTGCAGACTGTGACACCTTTGTACGACCAACGACTGCGCCGTCAACGAAGTCATCTTCCCCTGGATTGACAATCAGCGGGAATTTTAAACCCAAGGGATCGGTATTTAGGCCCAAGTCCTCACGACACCAGATCTTAGCAAGAGGACCTGGTGTTCTCTCGAATGGTGGTTTCAGTAAAGCGGGATCAAGTGGAGTCTTGAATTCTTCCACGGTCCATTCTACTGCCCAGCCTCGAAGGGTTCCGGACAACGACCAAGGTTCTGTTAGCAACGTTGGCAGTTCTATGTTACCCATCCGGCCAAATGTACACTCCGATAAGACACACTCGCAGTCCTTCAGCAATAATTTTCATCATCAAGCCACAAACAAAAGCCCCCTGTCCTCCCCTTCTAGAAAAACCCAGCTTAAACCCATTGCTCCTCTCCCTGGTGGAGTTTCAAGTACATCCACAGCAATAACAAACTTCTTGAAAACTGCAAAGCCAAAAGGGACATCAAGGATTATTCCTCTGGGTACTAAAACGTTTGGTGCTTCTGCGGCATTGCAAGGAATGGTCCAAAATTTACCCATTAACTATTCCCAAGATGGAAGGCCTGTTGTGTTCCCTAGAGTAGGGACCAACTCAAGTGAGGGCTCTGTGGCAACATCCTCAGTAGTTCCAGTGGGAACACAGGGACAAACACAGATAAGACCCTTGCAAATTGCCCCTTCAGTGCAAGGGCATTCCTACTCAGGTACCGTTTTTCAGAGCATGCCCCCGCAGATGTTTAAACCATTGATGTCCCCTCCTCTCGGGGTGACAAGAAGTACGTTTCACTTCTCTTCGCCTGTCATTTCTACAGGGGTCGAGAAGTCTTCTACCCTTGACACGCAAGTCAACGTTTCCCGCTCTGACTCTTCAAGACAACTTTCCAGCCCCAACTCAGGTCTTGACGCCACAGGAATAGCTCAAAACCCGAACCATCTCGCCTCAACTGGAACTGAGACTACGGTAGAAGGAGTCGGCGGCAAAAGCATGAGTACTCATGTAGACTCTCAGCCCGACGTTGACTCGACAAAGCAGATCAAAGAGACTGGGACAGATTTGCTAGAAACAGGAGCTGGACAAGGCCATGACAGAACCGAGACAAGCTCTCAACAGAAGACCATTCTCAAGAGATTTGTCAATGACGGAATGGAGGAGTAAGTTAACTTAAGATGTTTTTGTTAGTTTCTGCGTGAGCGCGTTCCTTTGTTCGTCCTTGCGTAGATCTTGGTTCAACGCGCTTGTTCATTTTTCAGCGACTCTTGACTGAAACGTGTGGGAGGTTGGCCACTTATTTCTAACGCAGGGACTGAGCAAAGCGATTGGGAAGACAGTACTCATAGAAGTACATAGAAGGTGCTGCCTTTGTAATGATATCTGCAAATGGTTAGATCTTCAAGATCTTCAAGGACTTTAAACCGTAGGCCCTGTCTCCCAACCCTTCCTAACCTACAAGCACCCCATATAAGCACCCCATTTATTATTGTTATTATTAATTTTCGTAAGGAAAGGCATCTTAAGATCTCTAATCGAAATGTAATGATATCTGCAAATGGTTAGATCTTCAAGATCTTCAAGAACTTTAAACCGTAGGCCCTGTCTCCCAACCCTTCCTAACCTACAGTAAAATGGAGGACATAAAAGAACCTGTTGAATTATTCGTGAAAGATTAGGGGATAGTCTCCCAGTTAAACCTCTAATCGAAATCTATGAAAATTAAAATGATAAATCGTATCTGAAAAATTCCGAATCAATGTCATATACCGGAGATATCTGCGAAAGCTAAAGTGCTGTATGAACTTCGGACCTTGGCTATCCTGACATTTACTGGGGGAGGGGTAAGTTAATCTTATCGTCACGATTAACTTGCTGTCTCCACAGGGGGAGGTGGTGAGTAAGTCTTGTCATCACGATAGTTCTCTGTGTTTACAGAGTTCTCGCCGACGTGGATTTCACGAGGCAATTTGCTGACCTTCCTGAATACAATCCCAGGAATCCTAAAGAAAAAGGACCAACCAAGCTTTCACCAAACCTTCCCAAACCACCACCACACAAGACTCGATACTCGTCTAGACAAGCCAAGTCGGCCGATGGACAGATGGATGAACCACAGGGTGATGGAGACAGGGCCTCCTCAAGTGCATCTAATCATTCAAGTCTAGACGCACTTGCCGAGGCTGCTGCGCTCCAAGGAAGCGGCCCAAAGGAACCCAGTGCATCGGAAACGAAGAACGATGCTACTGAGAGCTCTTCACGGAAGAACCAAGACCAGAGACGATCGCTGGTCCTAGAACTCTTAAATCAAACTGGGTACTTTCCACCAGACAGTGTGACTTCAGAGTTCCAGCAAGATCATTCTGAGCTCTTCCCGAACAAGAACAGTCTGCAACTAAAAATCCGAGAGGTGAGACAGAAGTGCATGAACACGCAGATGAACAGTAAGTTAAGTACGTAGTAACCAGATAACGAGAATCTCTAGTGGAGGGGAGGGAAGGGAATGTGAATGGAGGGTAGAATGGCAGAGTATTAATGGTAGTGTATAGTAAGATATTGTTAGTGTAGTTCAATTCCTTCTTATTGGCTGTATTTCAAATGTAAATATTACAGTGTTTGTTGGGTTACTAGTAGATATCTGCCGATTGCGTTAATGCCGGGTTCTTTTTTGGTCACAAATTCCATATTTGGTCATAAAAACTATTCTTATTTGGTCATGAAGATATGTCCTTTTTTGGTGTGCCGTTTCGTTATTTGGACATGCATTCCATATTTGGTAATTACTGTTGCATTGATTTAGATTTTAGTTTTTTTACATTTTTTTTCTCAAGTTTTTCACTGACTCTTTTTAAACGCAAAATATCAACTTCATATTCTTTAGTTTCGACTTAAAGTCATACAGAATGGAAGCCACAAAAATCGCTTTAATTTGATTTGAAAAGTTCATAAAAAATGCAACCTTTCTAGGAGTTTGCTCAAATTCACGCTAAAATAAATTAGGATTTTCTTTTTCGACATTTACCTGTTTTCCAGGTAAAAACCAAGTAAAATTTAGCTCTAGAATTAACTCAAAATACCGTTTCGCTTCAATTATTAGCTCGAACTATATTTTTAATATTCGAATAAGCTTGCTTGAAAAGCGTCCTCTTGAAAAATTTATTTTGTTTCCTCGCTCAGAAATTGTTGCGTTTTGCCGAACATTTCCCCCTCAACCTGTTTCCATTCATAAAGCTAACCATCAAATTAAAACCTTATGTTAAGTTTTTTCTTCGGATTTGATTTTGATATTCATGGCTGTAGCATTTGTACAACGCGTTTTAAACATTTTCCAAAAAAAAAAATCATTCCTAAATATTCATCTCGCTATACTTTTTGGGATGCCTTTGGTACATTTTCCCGCTTAAACTCGCACGACCTTTTTCCCGGAATTCAAACTCATTTTGAGTACGTGATTGGTCGGCAGTACGTTTCGTCGTCCATTAGGAAATCAGCTGTATTTGACAGACGAAAATTTCGATGTTAGTATTTTAGTTTTTGGGTCTAACGAGACTTGAGCGAGATTCACAAGCTTTCAATGATTCTCAAGAAATAAATCAGACGTTTTAGAGTAAAATTTCTAGAGTTTACCGGCATTTCTGTTAAAGTTATACATTGTAGTCATATCAGTATTTATCAAATACTGTTGGAGTTGAAAGTACATTTTTTGTATATCAAGGGTACGTAGTTGTAGTGGCGACATTTTCGAAGCATTCTTGCCATTAATGCAAAATTTATTCCAGGAATTTTGAGGAAACTTGTGATTCCTTTTTATGTGTGATCAAAACATTAATCTTTTCTTTTGGATTGCCGAGGAAGTTCATCCGAGGAAGTATATGGAAAAGACACTAAGTCGGTGGCCATATTGGAAACGACTCCAAAATATTAAAACCAAATTTTGGAATCGTCCTCAAAACGAATATCCGAGAATTTATTGTGCTGGATTTTAAAGAAATTCTTCGATGTATTGTCGTAAAGTTTTTATTATTTCGACAAAAAAGCTAAGATTTCAACGAATTTGAAAGAGTAGTAAGTTTTGAGTGTTCAATTCAATATGGCCGTCGACCTTGCCGCCTCTTTATGAACCCGCAAACCATTATATAAGTCACATGTATTTCTCTTGATCAGTGTCGCCAAAAGTTTTCCTCAACTAACAAGACTCAGTATTAACGGATAACTAAATACGTCACAGTTGATTTCTAAATGTATTCAAAATGGCGTCCAATTTGCAAGCCACAATAGATTTGTCTTTATTGTTGAACAAATATAAAAAGTAGATAGCAAATCCGCCTGCAGGTCTGGAACACTTACTCTTTTCTATCCAACCCAATGCTTACTATGAAATAACTCGCCATTTGTATATTCCATATAATCTTAAAATATTTATATATCTAGACTAGGGGTTCCATTCAAGTCGTATTCGCGTTCACTTTTTGCAGGATTTGCGTGAGTGGGAAACCTGTGTTACATGATTGGTTCTTTGGTTTAATCATGCTTTTTAATTGGTTAAGACGGGATATCATATGAGTGTAAATGTGCCTATGGTTACTGCTCACACGAATTCTGCTTCGCCAATTTTCAGGCGCTGTAAATAATAAAGTACGAAAATATGATTTTATTTCTAAATATAACTATATCATTCGTATAATATCCGAGTCTGGCGATTGTAAAGTTTGTGTGTGCTTTCAAGATCGAGTGAAAAAGTACGAGCAAATGCAAGCATTCCTGTTTTACCTGTTTTCCTGACAAAACGTAGAAAATGTTTTTATCTTGTAAAACCGGTTTTTCATTCACAAACAGGAAAAGCTGGCTTGCTTCTGTTTAGGGTAGAACGTAGTATTAGTGTTTTCATCCATTCATCACAAATTGTTAAATATTCATTACATTAATTGTTATTTAATTTAACTTGTAGAAAAAACCATTATATTCACTAATTCTTTAGTTTTATTACTTTCGTTTTGTAATTGATCAAGGGTGCCCAAAATGATTTTTTTCATTTTAAGATTTAAACAGCACATAATGTCGCATCCCATAGTCTTTGTTCTATTTTACTACTTATCTCAACCGAGTCGTATAGACGAAAAGTCGCTTGCGATTTACTATTTTCTCGCGACAAATCGAAAAAAGAGGACAGATAAAACCACTGCAAGCAACGTAAAGATTAAAAGGACAAGTTTGTGTTTCTTCTCCTACTTTCTACTCGCTTCTAGTAGAAATTTGGTCAGGATATTGTAGCGAATTTGAGCGAGATAATGTGCTGTCTAATGGAAACTTTTGTTTTTATACATTTTAAACCCTGTAAATTCAATCATACATTGTTTAGTTCAGTTTTATAAAATTTAGTTAAATTTAATAGATCGAAATACTGAAAAATACTCCTAAAACCCATGCCTACGCTTTGTTTAAAACGAGGGGACATAGTAACTAGTGGATGATTCGAAAATTTTGAAGACGTTTTTCTTACCGTGGTAACCGTAGAGGTGTGAAATTCATTCGTGTTTAGATATATTGTTTCGGGTGTATTTTTCAGTGACAGAGTATAAGATTAAAGAGAAAAAAGAAATACGGACTTAAGATATGGATATTTTCATTAGCCAAATTTATTGCTTATAGTAAAATATATCGAAATTGGGATTCCTGTGGTTATCGTTAACCGGGGATATTAAACCACAGAAAGCCCGCGCAGTTTGTTATGTGTGGTGTGACTTCGCTTATTTTTGATAAGACGAATGGTTTCACTCAGCTGGCACGTGGAAAATTTAAAAAAATCAATTTGCTGATTATTTGCTTTATTGATGTTGCTTTGTGGCATAACAGTGAAAGTTAATTGATATGTTGGTGTCTTTTTGACTTTCTGAGGTTGTATGGTTTTCAACTCATTTTGTCTGTCTGTCTGCCTTTGTCTCTCTTTCGTTGCCATAGGTTTTGACCAAACAAATCATTGTGATAATCTTAAAGTGCCTATTAACTTTCTGAATATTCACAGTATTGATTCTACTTGGGGTAAGATGGTGAAGAACCCGGAAAATATAGTTGGAGTCTGACTTCCTGAAGTTATAAGAGTTTGATTCTATTTGGGGTGAGATGGTGAATATTCCGGAAAAATATAGTTGGAGTCCGACTTCTTGAAGTTATAAGAGTCTGATTCTATTTGGGGTGAGATGGTGAATAACCCGGAAAAATATAGTTGGAGTCCGACTTCTTGAAGTTATAAGAGTTTTCCTACGTCATAATAATGCTAATGCTGTGACGTTTGAGGAGTTTTTTATTTAATAAACAAAACCTTACTGGCACAGATAAAAGAAAGTTGAAATACGTCATAGTTTTCCGTATTCATCTTATAGAAATGATTGCAAGTTAGTTTTTACACAGAAGCCGGTGTTTCGAATTACAGGGAACAACAACCATAAATAATGCCTTCTCATACGTCACAGCATTAGCATATATAACATGGAAAACCCTTTATAATCTCTAGAAGCCGCACTCAAACTATGAAATTTTATAGGGCTATTCAACATCTAACCTCATGTAGAATCAATACTGAGAATATTGTCAGGAGGGTGATAGGCACATTAAGTTTTAGAAACTGTTTTTTTCCTCTTAAAAATTAACGAAATAATGACTGTTGTTTACGATAAATTTCGCTAATGCCATAAAGTACTTCAAAATTTATATCAAATTACTTTACTTTGATAAAATCAGTAAATATTATCTGGCGTTCGACTTATAGATTAATCAAGAAGTAAGAAAGTTTTAACCTAATTTCCCCCACGTATCTTTCCCATGATGCCTTGCATTGAATTATGACGTAAGCGCTGCTTAAATTTTCTGTATAATTTCGCTATTATATACTTTTACCTTTACTTAAACTAGTTTCCAAAACAATAATATTTAGAAATCTGTCTTTTGGATAGAATAATCTATTATATGTATAGTTTTTTATTAGACCTCGAACACCAGATTATGTTTACCTGAACTTCAAGAAAAAATATATATGCATAAAATACAGGAAAAAAAAGATAAATTTGCACTAGTAAACAAGCAAGCAAAGTTATTATTTATTCAAGTTTTCTCGAAGTGAGATAAACTATAACCAAGATTAACTCATTCTTGATGTGAAATTTGATGACACGATGAAATAAACGCTTCCCTTTCTTGGGATAGAAACTATTGTCTGATTTTAGTTTTGGTTTGAGGGTTTTCGGCACAAAATAATAATAAATAATTTTTTTTTTGAACAAGCACTGCGAGGGAATTTCTATAGACCACTTGCACTGGGTCCCTCGAGGACTAGATTGTTCTGGGGGACAAAACGATTGATTTTTTTGCATAAGAAAAGACGCCCTATTGTTTTGTCCCCCAGAACAATTCCTCTAGGAATTCATTGCAAGAGGCCTATAGATTATAATACACTCACCAAAATAACTCGATTCTGATTGAACAATACGAGTAGCTTGCAAAGCAGGCGTTCTTATAAGGTTTGGGGGAAAACCTGTGGTTTTGGGGGAACTTTGGAACGAGCGAGAATAGGCCATTTGCATTATGGCGTCATTTACTAACACTACCAGACTCCATTGCACACTGTCTTTTGTTCAGTTTAATTTTGTTCGGTCAAACTACAAATTTGAATAAGAAAGAAAATTCACGAAGCATATTGGTAGTGGTAGTAAAATGACGCCATAATGCAAATGGCATATTGAAACCGAGCTAAAATGAAGCGTTTCCTTTTTTATTTTTTACTAGGTCCCATTTTTCTCGCGGGCACGTAGTCGAAACAGGAACCCCAAAACCCCGATTCTTCCTCAAACCCATTAAAAGAACGCCTGGAGGAGTACAAATAAATCCCAAATTGTACTATGTAGAGTCCAAGTGAGTGTCTCAATTTTGTTGCGTGTATTATATGATGGTAATTGAACTGAGTGGAGTGCAATTTATACCAAAATCATACGAGTGATTACAAAATTTGTTAATGATGATTTTGGTCCAAAATTGCACGACAAGAAGTTCAGTTACCACTTAATCATATGCTTTTTGTAATCATACACAAGAAAAAGACACAATAAAGAGTGCAGAATAATCAATTTAATGTAGTAGAAGTAAATCAATCAGGTTTTTCCCTGGTATAAAATAAACGATTTATCAACAAATCATTAAATATTCATAAATAATGTTAATTATTCTCTTTTCTGATTGGCTGAATATAAGAATTCTGTTCTGTGATTGGTTCTTTCAAAAAGATTAACAGCTCAAAAGGATCCGATTAAGAGCTCCTAAGGATGCTATTTGGGAATTAATCGCGCTCCTTTGAATCAATTAGATTGCAGGACTTGGTAGTGATTACAAAAAGGATGTGAGTAAAACAAAAATCGCACAATTTTCTATAGTAATAACATTCGAGAAGACTGGATCAATGAAAAATACGACGCCCATATGAATGTAGTGCCTTAAGGAAGTTTGCGGCCAAATTCAGTTGCAATCAGTGTTTTTTAAATTCGTCATAAAAATGGCCCCAACGCATTCTGGTTCAAAAAATAAGAAAGAATTCATGACCAACCAGCCAATCACTAACGAGTATTTTATGTAGCTGTGTTATAACTAAGTCAGCTATAGACTCCTTGGGAGAAGGACAAATCAAAATAATTTCAATATCCAGATAATTTGAAACCTATCGTTATGACTTACTTCCAATTTAAGCTGCATTCCGACGTGCTGCAACGTGTCTACTCATACCATGCCTCTAAAAGTCCGTTGGAATTATAAACAATCATTTCTAAGTGCTAAATGATTTACTCTTAAAGTGCATATGACACGAAATTTGAATGTTGAAAATGTGTAGTATATTTGTACTAATAAGAATATCACTGTTAAATTCGTTTCAAAAACGTATTTTTCTAGAAATTTAAGAAAATTTAGCACAAGTTGTGACGTCATTTTGTTTACACGGTCTCCAGATTTAGTTGCAAATATACGAAATATGTTGGAATGTAGAATCTTAATTTCAGGTAGTACACTTTTCAGTTTCCCAACATTTGGAGAGTACTACGTAAGCTATCAAATGAAGCTGAATAGAATATGCCTTTTGTTGTTATTTTATACGAATTACAATTTATATTTAGTTCATTACTACCGAATCTAGAGGACGTGTCCACAAGATGACGTCACAAATTGGGCTTAATTTTCTCACATATCTCAAGAAATAAGCTTTTGAAACAAATTCATTACGATATATTTATTATTACTAACAAACTGTACATTTTAAACTATCACTTTTTTCGTGTCATATACACTTTAAGCGAGGTTATTAGTCTTGTACAAATGAGCATTTTAAGTCATATAACACAGCGGTATTGATCGAATGAGGACTACACAAGCCGTACTCACCGAATCGAAATGTCGAAATTATTTTTATTCTGGATTGACTAGCTTCTCAAGTATGTACGCTTTAATATTTCCACGAGAACACGCGGGCAGTCAGGCCAGAACAATAGATGTTCAAATTGGCCGCCATTATTATGACCAGTAATCCAACTAAAAGATTTGTTCATATTCTGGTATCCAGGGCTCCTCGGTTTCGTTTCTACCCGTCGACGTCGGAGGAGCTCTGGGTATGAGAATGATTTGTTACCTTAAAGCAATGCAATGTGCGCGCGTCACGTTCAGACTATTCCTTTTGGATTCTCACGTGAAACGTGAAGAAAGCATGCAAGGTCACTGAACTGCGTTATTGCTGTGTACTGTACGCGGACCGGAAGGTCTTACACAAGAGTCTATCCAGAAACTTCCAGGTTTAAAAGCATTAAAGTAAGTATTCTATAATCTGTTTTCTATAATACATTTTGCTTTCCTTTAAGTATTTGTGAATATAGGATTAAAGTTGTAATTGCAATCGAAAGGGGAATGGACTTTTATACTATGTTACTCGAGTTAACAGATGTCGAATAAAGTCTTTGCACCATCACGCAATGGCAGCCATGACAGGATGCAGGAACAATCGAATCTGGTCTAAATTAATTTACATGGAAAAGAATCCAGTTTCCCAGGGAAGAAAGACAATTGTTGTGCCTCCAGTCATTGCTGCCATCTCGGTGATGGCCATGGCGCAAAACCTCTATAAATACATTTTTCAGTATAAGAAATGATGCATAGCTCTTTAGCTTCTGTAGTATTTAAAGTAGTTCAGTGCTCATGTGATTTTATCATGCGTTTCTCACTTTTTTCATTTAATTAAGAAGTAAAGAAGGTTTAGACAAAAGAAGGTGTCAAATATGCGATAAAATCGGATGCGCACGGAAAATCGTATTTCCCCCTGCGGCATTCTTATGGCGACCAGGTTGAGTTTTTGTCATCTCTTCGTGGTTTCTGTTCAGATAATGAAAACATTTGTTTGTCCAACCATATGTCAGCAAGGAAGAGCAAACGTAATCTGCTTAAAATACTTAAAAATGCCAAAGAGAAGGATGTTAAATATAGCATGTCTTACTTAAGATGAGTTGCTTTTTCTTCTTTTGCTTCCTTCCTTCTTTCTTTCCTTTTTTTAAAAAAAATCTTCATTCCGTTCATAGTAAAGTTCATTCAATACATTCAATTGAATTATCAATCATGGGCACTCATTGCGCAAACCGTAGTGCGCGGCGCGTCCCGGGCTATCCTATCTTCCTTCCTTCCATACTACATTCCTTCCTGTCATTCTTCAATCCTTTCTTCCTTCCATTCTTGCCTACATCATTTTTAGATATAACGAGACTGGCCTGCGGCGAAGAAGAGGGCTCTGGCAAAATCCATTTTTTGAGAACAGGCTTTCTTGGACTTCCTGTATAAGAGTGCTTGCTTCAAAGCCTTGTCAAAAATTTAACAAAAAATGTTCACGATTTCTTATTTTCATTTTGATGGAATATACACACAGGGCTCCGTTTTAAAGCAATTTTAAGGCATGTTTTTCATTGATTGTATTTCATTTCCGGAAAATTGCACATTAGCCAAGAATGGAATATGCCAGAGCCCTCGTTCTTCGCCGAAGGCCAGAAAAAACACAGGCTTTGGATACGAGATTGAAAAACATATGCCTCGTGCGCACCGGCCACTGCGCAAACCGTAGTGCGCGTGTGCTTCAAACGAATAGCCGCGGAAGACTTTGAACCGGAAGTAAAAAAGTTCCAATCCATGATATGCCATTCAATGTTAACAACTATCATAAATAAAAAGAGTCGGGTTCAAAGTTCTTTTCCTTAAAAAGCGAGAATGACACATGGAACAAAAAAAAGAAAAAAAAAATTTGGTTCCTCTTACCAAAACAAATTATTTAGACTGCTTAACATGATCTAAAGTGACCATCCGTATCTTGCACAAAAGACTCAACCTGCTATCTTCAAGTCTAAATCAATCGCTTATCGTAGGGCTTTCTATTCTATCTTGAAAACCAGACAACAATACCTCGGGCCGGGTTTGTTTAGAATGGACATTATAATTCGATAATCTTGATCCGTCGATAGCTCTCTCCCAGCGAGACCAGCCTTAGTTTACTTCGTCCAAACTTTTTTCACTGAGATACGATAAGCTTATAATCAGTTGACTGTAGTTTTTGATGTAAAACGATTCATAGTAAGATCGAGTGCTAAAGAACAAAGGCTAGCTAGCTAGAGTTTACAGAACTTATATGAGAAGGGCTAGGTTCGTACTTTTAGGCCTAGTGTTTTAGTAGGCCAGACAGAAAAGGAACCGACAGAGCTGAACTACACCCTCTTTAGTCTCATTCACATCCAAGTGTTTACAGCTTGAAGTCTTGCAATCCCAAGTAGAAATTAAGCCAAATTGAAGCGGTTAGCACAGCACTGAATATATACTAGTAAAAACTCGCGCATAAGAACCTAGTGGTTGTATATTCACGCAGTGTTTTTTAAAATATTTGCTTTTCAAAATGTTCGAATTCGCATAAAAGTAGGTTAAGAATATGAAAGAACAAATTGTCTAAGGGATGTACTGTGATAAGTCAAATAATTCAAGAAAGTGATTCCAGTTACTTTGCTGGAACTGTTCTGTAAATTAAATTCTACTTATCAGACTAAAATACAGAAACTTTAGATTATCCTGCATGTCAATTGTGGCTCAATAAGTCTCATTCTCCAGGGAATATATTCGCCTAGAAAATATTATTTCTGCAAATTGGAAGAGTTTGTTTTCATAAAGACAGGCAGTTGTGTCAAATCATTGCGGCTATATTGACAAGTAGTGCAATTCATAATAGAAATATTTGTATTAAAATATATTCAAGTTTGCAAGTTTCATTGTTAATTATTTGTTGTTTTTCGAGGGGAATACAAATTGGCCATATTAAGTCTTTAAAATATTTGAAAACCCTAGGCGAATTGGTTTACTGGATTATTTGACATCAGCAGTTAAGATTATTTCCAAAATCACTATACTATTTCCCCCTCGAGTATAGCTTAACAAAAACAGTTCGCATTCGATTGTTTTTGGCGAGTTTTAGCCATAAATATCGTTAATAATTCAAAGAAAACAGAGTTAGGCTTGTGTTGATACTGTATTCCTAAAAAAGACAATGCTAGAAAATTCCAATCTTTTGATTTCAAGTTGATACTCATTACTCACGCCTAAAAATCCAACTAATGATTTTCCAGTCAGACCAGAAAACGTTTAAATAATAAAGTTATTTGGATAATTGCTTTATTATTAAGATAATTTGAACTAGAATTTTTGTGATCTGTACACCACCGGCACAAAATTGAAATCCTCCATCTTGTTTTCTTTCTTTAAAGAAAAATTCAAAGTCGAATTTGCACACATCGCGTAAAATAAACTCTAGGAAAATTTAAGGACACGTATAAGCATTTTAAAGATGACTTAAACTTGTTAGAACAATAAATTGTTTTCTGAGACTAATTTGCTAATTTTGGACCAACTCAGTGCCATGAATTTGACTTGTCTGGCTTGGCTTGATCGGAGAGAATAAAGAGAGGCTAGCAGTAGCGACGCTACCATTTCCCCATACATTAAACGAGTTGCACTTAAACTACCGCACATAGACGCCTCTGAAATCTCAAACCTCTTTATCGAGCTTTCTAGAGGTTTTTTCGTCTATTATTTTTCTGATTTGCCGAGCTATGGAGCTACAGCTTTAAGTTGGCAACGCTTGAAGATGAGAAATATTAACAGTTTTCTTAGGACAGACAATTCAGTTATAAAACAGCAAGCTTCCCTCCTTGAACTCCTATTTTTTATTTGCTAGACAGCATGAAATATTCCAACTTCGGTTTATATCTGATGAAGAAAGAAAAATCCAAGAAAATAAAGTAAATATTTTAAAGTATTTGTATATCTTTCCTCTAGTGATAAGAGACTTGTGTTGCAAGCAAAGATGGCGGTTTGGAAGACGTTGCCAAACAATGAGGTAACTTTGTCGAAGGTACAAAATTTTTGAATGAAAATTCTACTACAATTTGTATACAATATATTTTAATATATTTTGTTTGCATGTGAAGCTCGCCTTTTATCATCATAAGCAATAAATTCTTTTTAAAGTGAAAATATTTCAGAGTTCAAAATAGCCTTCACTGACTCGCGATGACATGACGACAAACTAAGCCGGTGCCTTACAGTTTCAAACATCACGATTTCACAGGATAAAGTGATACAAAATAAAATACTTCAATATTGAAGAAAAAGTTTCCTCCACAATGTAGTAGACTACAAGTTTGTCCAACCACTTTTTGTATTTTCTTTGCAGCTAGTACTATGTTTCGTTTCCAAGTTTCCTCTTTTTTTAAGTCACAAATTGTAAACCTACTCTAAGGAAAACTAGTACCCCATTCACACCTAAACGTGTTTAGTTAAACTGTGTTTTCATTAGGAAAAAAATTGAGAAACTAGAAAAATACAATATAATAAAACTTCGTAAAATATTATCAGAGCAAGACAAAGGATAGTTTACATGCATTATCTTACCAAATATTGTGCTGTGTTAGTAGATAGTTTTTCAAACCTGTTTAGTTAAACCACTTTTAAACATGTTTAAGCCTTGGTGCGAATGGGGTATAGTACTCCATTCACACCAAGGTTTAACATGTTTTAAAGTGGATTAACTAAACAGGTTTGGAAAGCTTTCTACGAACACTGCACAATCTTTGGTAAAATAAGCAATGTAAACTGTCTTGCTCTGACAACATTTCAGAATGTTTCATTATGTATTGTTATCATTATTGTAGGTTTTTAGTTTCTCATTTTTTTCCTAATGAAAAAATAGCTTAACTAAACATTTTTAGGTGTGAATGAGGTTTTTTGGTTAAAGCTAAATAATATGCTAGATATATTTTATCACACATCTCGATTCTAGTGGAGGTGATGTGGCGAGATGCCCTCACACGACTACTTTGATGTGTTCAATATTATTTGCTAATTTCTTTCTCTCCTATGTCAATAATACGAATTTGCGGCAAAACCTGTAAAAACATGTTTTATCCTTCATATATTGATAGGAGTTTAAAATTTTGAAACAGAAACTGGACCGCTTTAAAAGCAAGAGAAGCTAATGAAAACTGTCCATGAAGTCCTGGGATCAAGAGGTGCGAAGATGTGACCTGGACGACTAATGTTGTCAATTGATTTCTGCAATACTTTAGAAAATAATTCTGAATCTTAAGACAATAAGGAAATAAGACAATATTTGTTTCTTCAACTCGGTTGAAATTCAATAAATAGAAACTAAAGATCTATAAACAGAGACACCCTTTCCCAATTGGGCGAATAAATAACACCATTGCAGAATTTACCAGTTACAAACGTCTTTATTTTCTAATAATTCTAAAGTATTAATTTAAACAAATACATAAATATTATTAGTTAAGTTATTCTTTTCCTTCCTCATTCTTAAGCAATTATGCATGATTATTTTCAATTACTATTACAATCCTTATAAACATAAAGTAAACATCAATCTTTAGTGTACGAAATGAAAATATATGAGTTTTAAGTGAAAGTGTTCTTTACTCTTATTAACTTCTAAGTAAAATTGTTTACTTAAAACGTTATACCACCGCTATCTTTAAACTCAGTTGCCAAAGGACGTTTAGTAAAACTGACATGCTTCTTGTAAAAAATGCTTCTTGTAGTTGGGCCAGGAAAATGCAGCTGTCTATAGTTAACACTTGAGTCCCAAAACAGAAAAAAATTTTTTTTTAATATATTGTAATTAAACTTTTCTTGGCTCTTCTTATCTTCTTTAAGGTAAACTCAAGGATGTACTTAATTGAATAAAAAGTTAGTTTGAAAGTTTCTTTACATCATGGACGTTGTGCTAGCTCCCCGCATTCAGGGATTCACCTTCAAGACATGCAGGCCATCGTCAAATTAATAATATAGAAAACTGACATATCACAAAGAAAGCAATTCAAAAACTAAAAGAAGTAGCATCAATACTACTTTAATTTTTACAACAAATATTTTCGATGAGTTAGGATTTCCTTAAGTCGGGGCAGTGAAGAAGAAAGAGTTGAGATTCATTTGGCGACCCAAGACAAGATCTAGCAGATATATCGAGATCCTTCACTTGACTATACATGAATTCCTTTACTTATTAAAAAGTTAAGAATTTCTTGTATGTCGAGTTAAAGCCTTTGAAAGTTTGGATGTTCCTTGTCATTATTGCGTTGTTTCTTGTTCCGTAGATTAAAACTTGGGGAGATGGACAACCACAAGTTCGGATCTACGGGTCGAAAAACAGTGCTATTACACGAGGCCCGAGGTATGGGCGTCTGTTTCTTGTGTGCATGTCCCATGCGCTCAAAACCATGTAAGAATGGACTGTTTCTCTGACTTTTTCCTCAGGCTTTCTGAAACATAATAATGATTTAACTTTTATTTAAGTATACGATTTTTTAGGGTTTTTATTTCAGGATAAAATAGAACGATTGGCGCTGATGTAGATACATAGTTGCAGTGAGTGCATTGTATTCGCTGAAGGAGTTGCAAAAGAGACGGTTCAAACACAATAAAACGATCAAGAAGGCACCAACAATTGTTTGGCATACCAATTAAAAATGAATGTTAAAAGTAAATCAGCTTTAAAATGATCTAATGTCAAGATTTACTGTAGGTGGTGCAATTGTCTTCGTTTAACACTAATTTTCTTTTACGAAGTTCAGAAAACTCAAGGATATTTGTAGCCTCTTACCGCGAAGAATGACCATCATGCAACCAGTAGATCTCAAGCTCGTGTAAAGTTTGTCATCTTAAAATGAAAAACAAATATCCATTTCACGGTAGAAATTATTAGTCTTATAAGTCGTACTGAACTGATTGTGTTTGTACTGTACGAGTGAGTGATAAGTCGGTTGTAATCAAGCCAGGTACCTGCTTAGACCTAAATACAAAATAAGAAAAACAAAATAACTTTTATCACGGAGTCAAAAACTTTTAACGAATTTGAAGCAGGCGCCGTGAGCTTTAGAAGACTGTTCACTGGATCACCGAGAAGTATTCCTTCTTGTATGTGGTCACGTATTTCGCGAAACGAAACAGTTTGAAACCAAAGTTCGTAGTGTGTCCCAGAACAGACCGCTTTGGCAAAATGCATCGCTCTTGAAGTCCTTTGAATCTATAGATTCCCAAGAAAATACAGTCAAATAATGTTCTCTAAAATACCTGAAGAAGAAAAGAGAGTTCCTTGGTACGAATCGAAGCTGATCATTCGTGATCGCCGGCTAACGCGTGGAAAGGACGCTCTCAGAGCATTTCGTCTGGCTTTTCTACATTCTGTCATGTGACCTTTGTTATCTAATGACGTCAGACGTCTTAACTATTGTCTGGAATAAAATCAACGCCTAGTTTAATCCCCCTCCCTCCCCCCTCGAGAATTTTTGCTCTTTCAAATATAGTCTTCATTGAGCAATTAAATGTTTTTAAATTATTTTATATAAAATTCAATCCTTCAGTTTCAATTTCTTTGAGATTTGTTAACATAGATAAAAATATTTCAATATACTATCTTGTACAAAAGCCTCTTAGTAAATCAACATATGCTTTGTGCTTTCTCTCTCCCTCTTTCTCTAAGAAAGTCACAATTTTCACAATTAAAGACCTACAACATGGTATAATTGAAAATTGATTCGAATACAGTCGAATCATAGTCATTCTTAATATTCATCATTGTTCAGGTATGTTCATGGCTTTAATTCGATCGTTGAGACTCAGAACAGTTCAACTTCAAAAAGGTCTTAAGCTTTTCTAATAAGCTAAATTAAAAATTGTTGAAAAGAAAATTCAACTTATGATAATCAATATTTTTTGATATTTTATTTGAATTTATTTGTAAAATTATAGATTTTCAACACTGAAATTTATCCCTCAATCTTTAGTGAAACTAGCTTTGAGACTGTAAAAAGTTAATATCTATATATCAAAAATATCTCTTCAGTTCAGCCTCAATTAAAGTCTGAATATCGAAGAACAAAAAAAGGCCAGGGCTGAAAATTTTAAACTCTGATTCAAACTTTGGCTGTCAGTCTCGTATTTAGTGGGAGCTCAAACCCATTTTAACTAAATGGTAAAAAAATATGTATATATTTAAAGGTAGCCTTAATGTGTCTTTAATGCATCTATAAGATATTAGATGTTTTATTAAGACTTTGGTAGTTTAGTTTTTGAGACAGTTCTATATGCAATTCATTAATAAAGTCGGCAAAAGCTTCAGAACAGCACGTCTTCTTCCGAGAGGATGCGAAAGAGCCGAAACCATACACAAAACACTGCATCAACAGTTAAAAGTATAATGATAATAAAATATTTTGTCGTTAGTGTTTTGAAAGCCATGGAAAAAACTTTTCCTTAACCTATTATCCTTGCTTTAATAATCGATAGATACCACTAATTCATTTGGTGCTAGACTTTGAATAGTTGTTCACACGTGAAAATCGAGTTTGAAAAAACAGAAATATTTTATAGGGCACAAAACCTCCACTAAAAACGAATAATTTTGCTATAAACATACATGAGCAAGCTTTCAATTTTGCGTTTACATTCATGGAACTAAAATTGTATGTATACTTTTTTCTTGCACAGTTTAAGATTTTCTCATGTTACAAGTGAAAGTCTCTTAAAAAATCATGTAAGCATCATGTAGAACTTTCTTCATTAAGAAATCATATTCAGTACGGTTCAAAATTGTGTTAACAACATATCCTTAAATTTTACGATCACAACTTCTAGTAAGTCTAGTTAGAGCTAAGAAAATGTTAGAGTGTAAGAGAAAGGATGTTTTTCAGGCCACGTTTTTGGAAGGAACGTAGTATAGAAACAATATGATCCACATTCATGGACTGACCATGATTCTCAGCTTGTGAAACTTGCACTCCTTTTAGATGAGAAAAACTTTAATGTTTAACTATATTAGCTTTAACACTCAATATCTAGAATGGCTACACCAAAAAAACTAGGTTAATTCACTTGCAGTTAATTGCTTCTTTAAGCCATGTTTTCTTCCTTAGATTAGAGTTTTAACTTTAAAGTTCTTCACTGGTAGCATCCTTGTCAGTGAATTTGCAACATATGGAATCTCAGAAAAAGACTTCAGTTAAAATATTACTTGGTGTTAAATTAAGTTCATTTGTGGTTAACAACACTACATATTCTTAACTTTATAAAGCCGGAAAAATTTATGCATTGCAACACCATTTGGAAGTTATATTTGTTCAAGAAATCGCCCAAGTCTTGTTCTTCCTTGAGTCTACTAAAGTAGGTTTATTAAATGGTTTGTTTTGTTCAATATTCTAAGGCTTTCATCCAATAAACCTTTCACTTTTTTAATACAGGTTTAGATATTTCCCTCTTCAAATACGGGAAAAGGTAGGGAAGATTTTCATCCATAAGAAGCCATTATATATTACTGCACTCACACATGCAAAACTGGCCTAGAAGAAAACTGACTTGAAGAATTATGTAGAACTTTCTCTTTCAAAATAATTATTAAATGAAATAGTTACCTGTTTTTCATTCTTAGATAAATGTGTAGATTGAAGCAAAGCCCTGGAAATTTTAGCGAGTTTATAATTTTTTCCAGTTAAATCCGCAATCAGTATCCCTAATTGAAGGCTCAACTCGGTCCAAAATTCAGTTTAACATGGTTACTTTGCTGATTAACTTTCTGTATCCTTTTAATAAAGATATTCCTTACTAAACGACACTTTTTAACCCTTAGTTAAAATGGAATTACAAAATTAAGAACTAGAATTTTTTAAAACGATATTTTTGGAGGGGTGATAAAGAATGTGAAGGACCAAGAAAACATGAACTGAGCTCGAAGGATTAAAATTCAACTGTATAAGCTGGCAGGCTTAACAGTAAGACATGAGCATTTTAGCCCATTTTCCCTTGATCTGAAGGTCCATTTTCTTAGATATGAAGATATATTTACAGCTATACTGTCGCATAAAAATCTAGAAGCATGCGATTCAAAAGCCAATTTTTCAGATCTCAAATTTTTAGAAGTTTCTAGTACTTGCAGAAGGATAGTCAGTCAACTTTTGTTATGTAATTCAAATTATGTTGCATGAAGAGTTATAATCTAGAAAAATTTCTGGACAACACTTAATACATTAGTTATACCTCGAAAGGTTTTGGAATCCTTATTTATGCTGATAGTTAAGACTTTGAGCAATCAAATAGCAAAGCTAAGTACGAATAGCATACAAGTCATTGGTACGAGTCTTCTTCATTCAACGTGTAAACTTTAGATAGCTAGCCTTCAAACTGAACGTTTAAACGGATTGCTCTTTCAATATGAACTCCTCAAAATATAACTTATTTATTTTTTAAAAATATGGAGATTAAATTAATTCTTTTTCTACGCTTTTAGTCCAATTATTCCAGTTTATATACAACTTTTTTTACAAACCTTGTTCAAACGCTGGCTGCATTCAAATACTCGTGGCCCTACCGCACTAACGGTCACGGACTGGGCACTATAGACCACTCCCTATAATAAATCTTACCTCCAAATTCAAACTGCATCAACGGGAGAATTTTGAGATGGAAATCTTATGAGAAACATCGCTTCGATAGCTCGCTTCGATCCTCTTCATGCTGATGGCTTCACAGTCTGCAGGCTTCTTTTGACCTTTGCCACTATTTTCGACAGTTTCGATGCAATTAAATTCCATGCTCTGTCTGTTTTAGTGTCGGGGTTCTGGCTTCATGTAATTCAGTCTAATGGAGAGTTGGAAAACGAGGCAATATATATAGGAAGATTTTATTTCTTTTTTTCGACTTCAATCGGACTAAAAGCAATTTAGCTTGATGCAGTTAAAATGATTGCCTTTGTATAATGTTGTACCTTAAACAATACCCAGTCGTATAGTAGTTATATGCTTATTTTTTTTCAGAATTTTTTTTGTGCGAATGAATTTTTTTTATAAGGAGTTAATGTTGGGCCATAATTAGCCAATTGGGTCAAAAAGTAAAATACCGACTTCTAGCTCAAACGAAATTTTTGGATATTTCGCAAATGAAACAAATAGAAAATTTTTCCTTACAGTTTATATAGGTAGAGAGCTGCCCGTCAAAAATGGCTTGATCGCTGTTGCAATTCAGCTCATGTCAGACAAACTACAAACATACACACACAAAATCAAGTCCCTTTAGTTTGTGTCCAAGTTGCTTTTTCACATAGTATTTTACTGTTTTCAAATGATTTTTAAAGCTAGAGGAACTTAGCTTCGCAAACTAAATCCAAGAATCATTTTGATTTTTTGTTTTCTCCAGAGCGATTAAAATGTAACACAGTACATTATGGATGAAGTCGTTCAGATTATCGCGAAAATGTGTCTTCATATGTCTTTCAGAGAAAAACTTGTCATAACTAACGAAGGAGCTATTCAGAGGATATCGTGATATACGGAAATAATATTCTGAAGGCTTAACAGCTCCCCACGGCGAGTTTGAAAGGATTTTATATTAATCACGCCATCTTTACGACTTGGTGTCAAATTCAAAAGCTCTTTGCATAAAAACTAGACACTCGACAGACACCAGCGCAAACACCACAAACCTAAGAAACCTCTCTAGCAGTTCAAATTTTCTTTCAAACCTAAAAAAAAAGAATCCTATGCTATATAACCTTCAAACCACTTCAATAAATCCTAAGAAATGATTTTGAGGTACAGAAAATTTAAATTTTTGTCTGGCTTCGCAATCTTATCAATATCATCCAATTGTACAAAACAATGGCTGGCTTTCATATTACTAATTCAAACTTAAAAACACAATTTTAAACCACTGGTTCAAAATGCACTTAGCTGGCTTATGCTTATATTAAGAATTTTCCAATATTTTTAGAAGATTTTATTTAA
Organism: Actinia equina; assembly: GCA_011057435.1. Taxonomy (NCBI): domain Eukaryota; kingdom Metazoa; phylum Cnidaria; class Anthozoa; order Actiniaria; family Actiniidae; genus Actinia; species Actinia equina. The sequence continues at coordinate 174,851 of WHPX01001382.1, forward strand.
TTCGAGAAATTGAGGAGAAAGTTCAGTCTACAAGCTGACCAAGCCACATGTGAAGGTCTTCAGCACGCGTGGGTAGGAAGGCACTTAATGCCGGCATACCTAAATTATGACTCTATACGTTAAGAAACTAAAATTAATTTATTACTGTATTTCAACACTAATATGTCTAAATCCACGCGCGACGACACATACCTTTTAGTAGAGCAGTTCCAGTCTCGTTATCAGCTCTTTTTATACTCCACATGTTGAGAAGATGAAAAACATTGTACTTTGAATAACCAGCCGCCACATTTGTTTACTGTACATGAAGTACAACTTAAGTAAAGCCATTTTTCATCCTAGATTTTGTGCACTAAAATAACGAAGACCACTGCCTTTGCAACTGGTAAAAAATTCTATGATTTGGAACAAGAAAAGCTCTAAAACTGAGATCCGGCATTTTAAAGACAGCTCTCATTCCAGCACTAATAAATTTCTCAACGAGCTGCTTAAACTGCCATTCTAGCTCATGGTGTAGCACCGTTGAAATATTTTCAAAGGTAAAAATACGTTCTATGTGCTTGCAAAATAATCTTCACTCTCGTACACCGAAACAAAATAGAATTTGTAGAATTATAGAGAATTGTGGTTATTTAAGACTTTGGTGACAGCTCTGTTAGGAAGATAAAAGAGATCACAGACTGTTAAAGCTAATCTGAATAATAAACATGTCGGTTTTAGCGTAAAAATAATATTTAAAAGAGCTAACGAAATCGCTTCATAATAGTTCTCTGTGTCTTATCGGTAGTAGCCATCAAATAAAAGCAAAACTTACCAGTTTGACCAAGGTTGAAAATTTGGATGTACTAGCTCCACAGCTAACAGCAAGGAAGCTGCCACAACTCTCCTGTTATAGAATATGCTCTGTATTACCGAATTGAGTCACAATCCGTTAACGTTTGGATTCTCGACAGATCCAGGTCCATGGTATAGTCTTGAAGCAAGAGAAATTTCTCGCTTGTAATCAGATACGACTTTCTTCCTCTGTCTGGGATCTTGACCGCGCGCTGCAAGCTGTAAATATATATATACATATTTCTGTATATATACATATATATTGACAGGTCTTAAAAACAAAGCACTATACTCGACGTATGTCTCGCAACCTTTTAAATATTGCTTTCATAGCTTATTAACTGTATTTTTGTCCATCGATATTTATTTGTACATATTTTGTTATGGTCTTGATTCGTGTCGTGGTCACATGACTTCATAATATGCAAATGAAGAAATCGATTCAGCATCAGTCCCTTGGCCAAAACATTCTGCAGAAACGCCATTGAATTTGAAGGAGTTTTTGATATTTTCGTGCTTTTTCCTGCATGCATGGTAAAACATGGTAACTTTTCGAGTGCCCAGATAAGAAATCGGATATCGTGATCTAACTTGTAACCTAATTGACCTTAAGTCTATTGTACTGCAGAAAATGACAAATGAATCATGATATCACCTCAATAATCATTACAATGAACCGCGACCCTTCACGTAAAAGAATTTTTAAAATAACAACAACATCCTACCAAGACCAAAGTTTAGAACTAAGAACTATGGTTCTCGTGCATTCTCTATATGTGCTCCTATGCTGTGGAATGATCTTCCGCTATACATAAGGAATGCACCATCCAGTGACAGTTTTAAAGAGAAACTTAAGACATCCTTATTTAATTCATATCTTTCTGACGCCTTTTAGTACTAAAAAGAGATACATTCATATGTACATATTCATTTAACATTATCCATATAGGCTAATGTTTATGTTTAAGGGCTCATCCCCCTACCCCCTCCCCCCTCCCTTCCCCCAGCTAAGTTTGTCTAGCTATCTAAAATATTTATTCTTTGTGTTATTCATGAGGTTTATATCTACTCTCCCACTGTTATTGCTGTAATTTAAAATTGTATGTATATATACATATAATAATATATAAAAATAATAATAATAATGATAATGATAATGATAATGATAATGATAATGATAATGATAATGATAATGATAATGATAATGATAATGATAATGATGATGATAATGATAATGATAATGATAATAATAATAATAATAATAAACAACTACGTGACGAAGCCCTGCAAAGCGCCTGTTGGCAATCTTTGGTCCTCTAATTCAGCTATTTGAGTTTAACATTTTTCTTCATAGTCTTGGAATATTTCATATAATGTTTTTGTCTTTAATGTCACGCTAGACGTGCAAACTACCTATTCTATGATCTGAGAATGATTGACAGCTATATGAACATAATATATTTGGTTTCCAGTCATAATCCTATGATTATTCTAACTAATTGATCCGATTGTAGGTCCATATCTCATAATATAGTGAGGAAGACTCTTGTTACGAGTGGCCGATTACTCCAGGATTATATTCTTTTTAGTCACGCGACGAGATAAGTATATAAGGGGTCGTGCACGCTTATTTGTCAGACTTTCGCGCACTCTTATTCATAATGCTTTTCTTATAAATTGGGATGCCTGTGGAAAAAATACCACAGGCTACCCAAGCGAACGGGTAAGCTACATAGAAAATTTCTTACGGTTTATTTATATTTATGTTTGTAATCTTGTATTTGGGTTTGTGTCGATTGCACCTATTGGCCACTGTAGATAAGTTTATAGGCAAACAACCTCAACACGAATGGAGTTTCAAATCTATTTGACTTCATTATGATAAAATCAATCTTTCGTAGTAACGCTGAGACATATTTTGGACTATTTTCACACCTTTTCATAAAATATCAATCATATATTAAATTTGAAAAAAAGTCATTTTTGGTCATTTTGTGGCAAAAAGCATGGACTATAGCCCATGGTTTTCATCGATTTTGGACTATTTTCACATCTTTTCATAAACTATCAATGATTTATAATGGTTCAAAAAAACTCATTTTTGGCAAAAAGCATGGACTATAGCCGGTGGTTTTCATCGATTTTGGACTATTTTCACACCTTTTCATAAAATATCAATCGTTTATAACGGTTAAAAAAAAGGTCATTTTTGGGCATTTTTGCCAAAATTCATGGACTATAGCCCATGGTTTTGATCGATTTTGGACTATTTTCACACTATTTCATAAAATATCAATCTCAGATATTAAAGTTGAATAAACTTCATTTTTGGCCATTTTGTGGCAAAAAGCATTATAGCCCATGGTTTTTATCGATTTTGGACTATTTTCACACTATTTCATAAAATATCAATCTCAGATATTAAAGTTGAATAAACTTCATTTTTGGCCATTTTGTGGCAAAAAGCATTATAGCCCATGGTTTTTATCGATTTTAGACTATTTTCACACCTTTTCATAAAATATCAATGATTTAAAATGGCTCAAAAAAAGTCATTTTTTGGCAAAAAGCATGGACTATAGCCCGTGGTTTTCATCGAGTTTGGACTATTTTCACACCTTTTCATAAAATATCAATCGTTTATAACGGTTAAAAAAAAGGTCATTTTTGGGCATTTTTTGCCAAAATTCATGGACTATAGCCCATGGTTTTGATCGAGTTTGGACTATTTTCACACTATTTCATAAAATATCAATCTCAGATATTAAAGTTGAATAAACTTCATTTTTGGCCATTTTGTGGCAAAAAGCATTATAGCCCATGGTTTTTATCGATTTTAGACTATTTTCACACCTTTTCATAAAATATCAATGATTTAAAATAGTTCAAAAAAAGTCATTTTTTGGCAAAAAGCATGGACTATATCCCGTGGTTTTCATCGAGTTTGGACTATTTTCTCACCTTTTCATAAAATATTAATGATTAATAATGGTTCAAAAAAGGTCATTTTTGGCCATTTTGTGGCAAAAAGCATGGACTATAGCCCATGGTTTTGATCGATTTTGGACTATTTTCACACTTTTTCAAAAATATCAATCTCAGATATAAAATTTGAATAAACTTCATTTATGGCTTTTTTCAGGCAAAAAGCATGGACTATAGCCCATGGTTTTCATCGATTTTGGACCATTTTCACACCTTTTCATAAAATATCAATGATTTCTAATGGTTAAAAAAAGGTCATTTTTGGCCATTTTTAGGCTAAAAGTATGGACTATAGCCCATGGTTTTCATCGATTTTGGAGCATTTTAACACCTTTTCATAAAATATCAATGATTTCTAATGGTTAAAAAAAAGGTCATTTTTGGCCATTTTGTGGCAACAAGCATGGACTATAGCCCATGGTTTTGATCGATTTTGGACTATTTTCACACCTTTTCATAAAATATCGATCGTTTATAACGGTTCAAAAAAAGGTCATTTTTGGGCATTTTTTGCCAAAATTCATGGACTATAGCCCATGGTTTTGATCGAGTTTGGACTATTTTCACACTTTTTCATAAAATATCAATCTCAGATATTAAAGTTGAATAAACTTCATTTTTGGCCATTTTGTGGCAAAAAGCATTATACCCCATGGTTTTGATCGATTTTGGACTATTTTTACACCTTTTCATAAAATATCAATGATTTAAAATGGCTCAAAAAAAGTCATTTTTTGGCAAAAAGCATGGACTATAGCCCGTGGTTTTCATCGATTTTGGACTATTTTCACACCTTTTCATAAAATATTAATGATTTATAATGGTTCAAAAAAAGTAATTTTTGGCCATTTTGTGGCAAAAAGCATGGACTATAGCCCATGGTTTTGATCGATTTTGGACTAATTTCACACTTTTTCATAAAATATCAATCTCAGATATTAAATTTGAATAAACTTCATTTATGGCCTTTTTCAGGCAAAAAGCATGGACTATAGCCCATGGTTTTGATCGAGTTTGGACTATTTTCACACTTTTTCATAAAATATCAATCTCAGATATTAAAGTTGAATAAACTTCATTTATGGCCTTTTTCAGGCAAAAAGCATGGACTATAGCCCATGGTTTTCATCGATTTTGGACCATTTTTACACCTTTTCATAAAATATCAATGATTTCTAATGGTTAAAAAAAAGGTCATTTTTGGCCATTTTTAGGCTAAAAGCATGGACTATAGCCCATGGTTTTAATCGATTTTGGAGCATTTTCACACCTTTTCATAAAATATCAACGATTTCTAATGGTTAAAAAAAAGGTCATTTTTGGCCATTTTTTGGCTAAAAGCATGGACTATAGCCCATGGTTTTCATCGATTTTGGACTATTTTCACACCTTTTCATAAAATATCAATGATTTATAATGGTTCAAAAAAGGTCATTTTTGGCCATTTTGTGGCAAAAAGCATGGACTATAGCCCATGGTTTTGATCGAGTTTGGACTATTTTCACACTTTTTCATAAAATATCAATCTCAGATATTAAATTTGAATAAACTTCATTTATGGCCTTTTTCAGGCAAAAAGCATGGACTATAGCCCATGGTTTTCATCGATTTTGGAGCATTTTCACACCTTTTCATAAAATATCAATGATTTCTAATGGTTAAAAAAAAGGTCATTTTTGGCCATTTTTAGGCTAAAAGCATGGACTATAGCCCATGGTTTTCATCGATTTTGGAGCATTTTCACACCTTTTCATAAAATATCAACGATTTCTAATGGTTAAAAAAAGGTCATTTTTGGCCATTTTTTGGCTAAAAGCATGGACTATAGCCCATGGTTTTCATCGATTTTGGACTATTTTCACACCTTTTCATAAAATATCAATGATTTATAATGGTTCAAAAAAGGTCATTTTTGGCCATTTTGTGGCAAAAAGCATGGACTATAGCCCATGGTTTTGATCGAGTTTGGACTATTTTCACACTTTTTCATAAAATATCAATCTCAGATATTAAATTTGAATAAACTTCATTTATGGCCTTTTTCAGGCAAAAAGCATGGACTATAGCCCATGGTTTTCATCGATTTTGGACCATTTTCACACCTTTTCATAAAATATCAATGATTTCTAATGGTTAAAAAAAGGTCATTTTTGGCCATTTTTAGGCTAAAAGCATGGACTATAGCCCATGGTTTTCATCGATTTTGGAGCATTTTCACACCTTTTCATAAAATATCAACGATTTCTATTGGTTAAAAAAAAGGTCATTTTTGGCCATTTTTTGGCTAAAAGCATGGACTATAGCCCATGGTTTTCATCGATTTTGGACCATTTTCACACCTTTTCATAAAATATCAATGATTTCTAATTGTTAAAAAGAGGTCATTTTTGGCCATTTTGTGGCAAAAAGCATGGACTATAGCCCATGGTTTTGATCGATTTTGGACTATTTTTACACCTTTTCATAAAATATCAATGATTTAAAATGGTTCAAAAAAAGTCATTTTTTGGCAAAAAGCATGGACTATAGCCCGTGGTTTTCATCGATTTTGGACTATGTTCACACCTTTTCATAAAATATTAATGATTTATAATGGTTCAAAAAAAGTAATTTTTGGCCATTTTGTGGCAAAAAGCATGGACTATAGCCCATGGTTTTCAACGATTTTGGACTAATTTCACACCTTTTCATAAAATATCGATCGTTTATAACGGTTCAAAAAAAGGTCATTTTTGGGCATTTTTTGCCAAAATTCATGGACTATAGCCCATGGTTTTGATCGAGTTTGGACTATTTTCACACTTTTTCATAAAATATCAATCTCAGATATTAAAGTTGAATAAACTTCATTTTTGGCCATTTTGTGGCAAAAAGCATTATAGCCCATGGTTTTTATCGATTTTGGACTATTTTACACCTTTTCATAAAATATCAATGATTTAAAATAGTTCAAAAAAAGTCATTTTTTGGCAAAAAGCATGGACTATAGCCCGTGGTTTTCATCGATGTTGGACTATTTTCACACCTTTTCATAAAATATTAATGATTTATAATGGTTCAAAAAAAGTAATTTTTGGCCATTTTGTGGCAAAAAGCATGGACTATAGCCCATGGTTTTGATCGATTTTGGACTAATTTCACACTTTTTCATAAAATATCAATCTCAGATATTAAATTTGAATAAACTTAATTTATGGCCTTTTTCAGGCAAAAAGCATGGACTATAGCCCATGGTTTTCATCGATTTTGGACCATTTTCACACCTTTTCATAAAATATCAATGATTTCTAATGGTTAAAAAAGGTCATCTTTGGCCATTTTTAGGCTAAAAGCATGGACTATAGCCCATGGTTTTCATCGATTTTGGAGCATTTTCACACCTTTTCATAAAATATCAACGATTTCTAATGGTTAAAAAAAAGGTTATTTTTGGCCATTTTTTGGCTAAAAGCATGGACTATAGCCCATGGTTTTCATCGATTTTGGACCATTTTCACACCTTTTCATAAAATATCAATGATTTCTAATGGTTAAAAAAAAGGTCATTTTTGGCCATTTTGTGGCAAAAAGCATGGACTATAGCCCATGGTTTTGATCGATTTTGGACTATTTTCACACCTTTTCATAAAATATCAATCGTTTAAGACGGTTAAAAAAAAGTTATTTTTTGGCAAAATTCATGGACTATAGCCCATGGTTTTGATCGATTTTGGACTATTTTCACACCTTTTATTAAAATATCAATGATTTAAAAAGGTTCAAAAAAAGTTATTTTTGGCCATTTTTTGGCTAAAAGCATGGACTATAGCCCGTGGTTTTCATCGATTTTGGACTATTTTCACACCTTTTCATAAAATATCAATGATTAATAATGGTTCAATAGGGAAGAGGTGTGGAATTATAAAATTATTATAATAGTGTTTCTCAATCTGTAGTCAAGGTAAATCACCCTCTGATGTTACTACCAGAGGCAACCCATACTGATAAGATAAATGATTTAAATTTTTTTAAATATTTTTTATGTCACTCGTAATAGTCCCTTTCACAGTTCCCTGCGCCATTTTGAAAGGAAGCCTTGCTTTTGCATCGAAGCGAGACGAAAGGTGAGCTTGAAATTATAAAGGCTGGTTTTCACTAGCGACCTAAGCGATGGAAGCATAAGCATAAGATCGTTATGTTCTAGTGTAAATAAATGTGACGGAAGCATAAAAGAAACAAAAGTAAGATAGAATTTGATTGGCTTACCACCTTGTGCTTCTGCATGTTAGCGACGGAAGCATAGAATCAGGTTTTCACTAGCGACATAAGGACGGAAGCAGAAGCATAGGCATAAGATAAAAGAAAGCTTCTGTTCCTTCTGCTTATGCTACCGTCGATGTTCTGCTTCTTCGTTATTAGATTTAAATCACCTAACCTTGTATAAATTCGATCAGATGTTAATATATCAATCCGCGATTAAACCTATGCTTTCCTATCTTTCCTGGGAATGTTTGCGGACCAGAAAATTTCGTCCACTTGGATCTCTATATCATATGCCCGCAAAGGACTAGTGGATGGTGCCGTGAAGACTTCTGGGTACTATTACGCAATTTCTGCATTTTCTCACATGGAAAATAAACAGTCACCCCAGTAAATCACATAATAACAAAGGATGGTAAAAAGATAAGAAAATTAATTGGTGATTCTGACTGAGAACATTGGGATATTCGATCTTGTTGCGTCACGGCGCAAGATCAAATTCACACCTAGTGTGACATGGATAACGCGAAAACATTTATTGTATATCCTACGAAAGGGCAGAACCTGCAATTATTTTAATATTATTCAGAGGACGCCTCCAGGGAGAAGATTCCCTTAGACGAGTTGAAATCATTCTTTTTTTGTGAAACATTCGGTTATCTTTTGGCTAACATTGCAAACGTCTTCTGCTGTATAAGGTCCCTGTGCATGATACAGGCAACCAGTGAGCGCTTATAGGGCGTCTTCTCTAGATAAAGTTTTAACATCTCCCACTCCCCCCCACCCCCCCCCCCCCCCCACCTCCACACCACCACCATCGACCTACCTAAAGACTAATTCAATTATGCATCATGCGGAGGTCATTACGAAATAGGTCGACTTCAATCAGAAATCATATGAGGTAGGTTTCATTCCTAGCTGGCTTAGCTTTCAATTAGTTTTTAATTCGAATTTAAGGTTGTCGAAACGTCAGTCACGCCAAACTGTCCTTCTCGGGACTACATCCACCCAGATGATTATAATACTTCGATTAACAGTTTTTAATTCATTAATATTTATCTTGTTTAAGTGGTGTGCACGAATAAATAGATAAAGGTTCAAACGCTAGGGCGAGGTTTTGCATTATAATTCAAGACCAAGGGCCGCACGTAGAACCGAGCCCGTGCGTTTGAACTGGTTTAAAATATCAACTTAGCCCTAAATTCCATTGTTTCGATGCAAAACACGAAAAACTAAATCATATTGAATTCAGAGAGGTACTTTTGGAAATAGAGTGCTTACAATATATCCGTGTAATTAAAAACTTATCTCGGGTTTATAATTCAGCCCTGTTCTCCCCTTATATCAATTCCGCCCCCGGCTTTAAGAATCTGGGTTTTCCGAAAAATATAAGAACCTACATCAAACAATGGATTTAGGGTGTGGTTGATTTTTAAATGTGGATATGAGCGAAATTCAATGAAGCGTGCAATGATGTAATGTATTACGGGACGCACCAATCGATGATAAACTTGGCGATGGAAGAAAAACGGCTCTGTAACACGATGAAACTTTTAGGTGAAACTTGTGTGCAACAGCGTTGCGAGACAATTTTCAGAAGCAATTGTACCGTTTAACACCCCAGATTTGTGAAACGTTTGTCGCTAGAACTGCTTTCTACTTCTGCAATCGAAACTTGTGTCGCGAACAAGTTTCAGGACGAAATTGCGCCGTGAAGCACCCCTGTAAAACTTGTCTCCCAATGCCGCTGCGCAGGAGTTTCACTTAAAAGTTTCAACGTGCAACAGGGCCTTAACTCTCTAATTAATACAAGAAACTTTGATTATTCACAACGCTCGTGTTTGTATTAGGAAAATATCGCTTTATGAACAGGGCAGGATTTGTGTGAGTCTTGAACATATGGTATATTGATTCGCAAGTGGTTAATTCCTACTCTGAACAAACAGTGCTGTCAGTGCTGACATTGACATCCAATACTATAGCATCACGACAAAACTATATCTATTGGCATTCAAATGTAAAGTTCAGGCACTAGGATAACGATGTGCGCATGCGCCCCTTTCACCACGTTTTCTAATAATCTATAAAGCTTTAGTGAGAAAATAAATGTTCGTTTTCTCCGAATGTAAGAAAAAATTGCAAGTATACTTCTTTGAGACCAAGATACTGTATTAATAAAATCATTATGAAAAGGCTAGCCTTAATACGTTTCAAACACTGGCTCTAAGGCTTGGCAATTTGTAAAGTCCATTTGTCGGACATGCTTGAAAGTCAATTATACATATTTCTACGATAGCTCGAAGACGTTTGGACTGATTTGCATATAAGGACTTGGAGCATGCGCAGACGTTTTTCACTCGTGACAAGTTCACATGCGAATCAGTCTGGTATCCAGAGTCTGCGTTTCTTCTGGCCTGCGGCGAAGAACGAAGACTCTGGCATAATCCAAATTTTGGCGTATATGCAATTTTCGAAAATTGATATATAACCGATCAAAGTAAAAATCAAAGTAAAGATCATAGAAAAAACTAGAAATCGGGAAAATATTCTTTAACTTTTGGCAAGTCTTTAAACGCATGCACTGGTCACAAAAAATGGATCATGCCAGAGCCCTTGTTCTTCGCCGAAGGCCATTAGAAACGCAGGCTCTGGGTACGAGATTACATGCGAACTGGAGGGAATATGCTATGCGCATGCTCAGAAGGCATTGGTATTATTTGTTAATATTGCGCTGATGAGGGAATTGTAAGGCGAAAAGAAGCTATGACGTCATTATTAACTACTGTATATGTGGCATCAGCACTCTAAGACAACGTAAAAAATTTTCTTCCCCTCCCTCCCTCAGTCTTTCTTATTAGCTTCAGTGTTACTTGTAGAAACTTGTGTAGATGCTGCCTTATCTCCTGAAGGTAAATCTGCCCCCTGGGGGGTGCCGGTACGGACGGCCTGTCCTCCATCTGTTGACGAGGATGACCATGAGGAGTCGTCGTTTGGCCGCACCTCGGTTGTGTCGCCTACGAAGTATTCTCTGACCAGCGGTTTTCTTGCTCTAGAGTGTTGCGCAAGCGCGACCTTGGGCAAAAACAAAAACAAAATTTGAAACAAAATGATTTTAAGTGCCTATAACATCTGATACAATGCTCTCAGTTTTGATTCTACATGAAGTGAATAGTTGATGGTGAAAGATATTTTTTTGTGTCTTCAAGGTTAGTCTCCTACGCAGCCACTATTAGTTTCGTCATGCAACGCTTACTCCTCTTAGTACTTAGGGGAGTGAGCATGGCGTGACGACACTAATAGCGTCTGCGTAGAATTAATTACTTCAAGGTCTAAAGGTTTTTACTTTCAATGTGTTAATGACCCTGAAGACAATAACTAGATAAAAGTATCAGGGGTTATAGGCCACATTTTAATGGCAATAAAATCAACTGGAATGGGGCATTTTGATTGGTACAAAGCCTTGCATTATAAGAAAGTATATCAGTTAATGACGTCATAAGTATACACGGTACTTCATTTTATGACGTCACTTATTAAAACCCACATAACTTATTAGTCGGTCGGTCGGTCTGTTCGTTCTTTCATTGATCGGTCAGTCGGTCAATGAGGTAAATAAGTCAGTCGGTCACAACCAGTCAGTTTTTTTATCGATTAGCTCTCTTACCCTCATTTGCGGTAAGTTAAGTCGGCTAAATGTTTCCTTGTCCATACCAAACACGATAGCGTTAAGGGCGCCTGAAACGACACTCTTGTTACCATGACTACTAAAAAACTCATCAAACAGTATAAAACCAGTGTGCAATCAAGGAACTTCTTCACATCCCACAGAATGTCGCCTCCAAGCAGATAAAGCACTAAATTTATTTCAGTATCATTTTCAGTTTATTTCTAACTACTTACCAACGATAGGGTTGGAAATGACGTGGAGAAGAAGAAGAGGAAAATTTGGTGTGCTGTTGGAAGCGTTATAGATCCTGCAAAAAGAGATATCCAAAAAGTTCTGTATGAATCAATGAAAAGGTTATCATATAAAACATTCGAGGTAACGAGGCTTTTTACTTGAAATTATCCCTTAGGGACAGCTTGTTCTTTACAGGCTGGTGTGATTTAGGAGAGCCACGTAAAAATATGGCATTAAGGTGGGAGGGGGGAGGGGTGGACACCCCACAAATAATTATTAAGATATAAAATTTATCTTAAAAATATATCCTGTTTTAATATGGGGCAGGTCAAATTTATTTTGCAATAATTAAAATAATAATATCAATAATAATAATATACGAACTATTATCAAGAATATTTTAGACAAACTATCTATATCAAAAAAAATAAATAATAATAATAATGATAATAATAATGATAATAATAATAAACTAAGTGACGAAGCCCTGCAAAGCGCCTGTTGGCAATCTTTGAGGATCCTCTAATTCGGCTATTAAAACAGAAATTCGAAGTAAGCTATTTCAGTGATTCTGCAGATGTGATCAAGTAATTTGAATGAGCAAGGGGAGCTTTTTACTATTTACCAGAAAAACCGAAAATATAGGTTGGAAAAACAAATGAATATCATTCCGGCCAAAATTTTTTGAAAAACTCGATCTTATGATTGAGGTACTGAACTTTTCCCGCTCTTTTCGGATCTTCTGGTAGACGCGAGTGCCATCTTTCGGAAGCCAAAATTTCCCGCCCTTTTTCAAACCGTATTAGCAAACGATTTTCCATCCAGATGATTGTTTTATGTGGTAAGCACTCAAAATTATCTTCGATTACTGAGGTGATAAATTCACTGAGAGCAAACGAATGAACATTTTGAATCCCACGCCGGGTGAAAGATACTGGTGAGCAAACACAATTTCTATAACCTATTTTGAGAGATCGTAATAATAAAACTGCATTTCGTAACACAATGGTTACACATCGTTTCATTCAGTTCTACAGTAGCTAAAAAATCACCAATTCAAAATAAAATAAAAGAGCTTGCTCACCAGTCGAAATTCAGGACAAAAAAGCGTTTTAGTATTATTTTGGCTCTGGCAAACTTAAAAATGACCTTTACCTGTGTATTAGTGGGAATATGGATGTGACCAGATAGATGCATGGATATGCCATCAATGGTTTTACGTTTTCCATCATTAAGGCCTTTGGAAATCAATAAAGACAAGGTTAGTTGGTATATGATGTTAACTCGTATGCTGTTTTATTGATTGGCATTCAAATAGAGTGGAACTTTTATAATACGGAAATCAGAAAAATATCTCCTTAATGTAGAGGTGTCTGTAATATAGAGGTGTCCGTAATATAGAGGTGCCTGTGAGATAGAGGTGCCGTTAAGGAGAGGTTCCACTGTAAAATTAAACAATCCATGAAAGGAATCAATAACCATTAAGAAACTTAACATCATCCTTGTTGCTTATCACCACCATCACCATCACCATCACCACCATCACCATCACCATCACCATCACCATCACCATCACCATCACCATCACCATCACCATCACCATCACCATCACCATCACCATCACCATCACCATCACCATCACCATCACCATCACCATCACCATCACCATCACCATCACCATCACCATCACCATCACCATCACCATCACCATCACCATCACCATCACCATCACCACCACTAGATGCATCCTAGCAAGTTTTTTGAACCTCACCCTGGACATGTTCAGTTGCTGATTAAAAGTAGAAAATAGCCAGTTTTCAAAAACTTTTTTCGTGATTATTTGGTATTTGACCAAAGATTTTGGCAGCAAGAGTTTGGCGGCTCACCACCTAATTTTGAGCTAGTAATCGAACTACAATGTTCAAATAGGTAAACTTTTGCCGCAAAAATCGAAAAAAATACTTTTTTTCAATTTTTCTCCAAAAATCGTGGAGATCCCTGGAGTACTCCTTATGCTGGTTCAACCTAGGATCTCCACCTTGTTTTGGTTTCACGTTAAATTTACGAGGCTTGCAAGTCTAGTGTAAGTTCTATAACTACTTGGAACCCTAGGTTTCGAAGTTATGTCAATTTTTGAAACTTGAAAAAAAGTTGCCTAAAACATGACGCAAAATTATGAAACTTGCTAGACATGGTTTTTGAAGGTTAAGAAGAAGGTTCGCAAAAGAATTTGCATGAATTTCGTAATTTTACGCAAAATACAGCTGATGGTAAACTTTTTGAACATGTTCAAAATTGTTCTTTGGCTCTTTTCGACTATAAAATATATCGAATAAACGACAATAGTCATGGAACAGATAAAAAGAAGCGTCCTCTAACAGCGTAAGAGATTTTCTATGCAAAACGAACGCATTTTGATTTCTTATTTAACATTTAAGGAGAAAAATTGGTAGTATATAAATTTTCAAAAAGTTGTTTAGAATGTTCAATAACTTGCGATACAGCTTAAAAATGAACAAATAGTCGGGACAAAGCATGATAAGTGACTAATTTTGGGATAATATTGAAAAAAAATCGAACTTATCCTCACATGGAAATGCATGCAAGAAAATACCATGCAATCGAATTTTAGCTGGCATAATGCATTGAGTAAACATCCAACGAAGTCTGTCTATACTTTTTGAAGTGCCTAATAGATATTCTGGGCATTTTAAATAAATTTACGAAACCCCCGTTTTGAAGGGGGGAGGGGGAGGGTTAGGGTTAGAGATACTTGGGATACCAGTTGTTTCGAGATTTTCAATTTTCAGATATTATTTATCAGGATTCAAGGCATTTTTACTAGGATCTATCTTCATCCCTTATTCTGATTTTTGATATAAAGGATCATCTACCTTATCGGCCAAGCCTATCTTCTGACATATACATGCTCTTGAAGAAGTACATCCTTTACTTGTAACAGAGAAAAAGTAGACAAAACGCCAGGCCTGTGTTTTTTTAGCAGTAACGGAGAGAAGTTTGATTCCTCTGCAGTAAGGCAAAGATCTGTCGAGTTTGTAAAGAAATTGGAATTGGCAGGAGAAGATCCTAAGACACAAGAAGGTGCATGCACAACTATTGGAACATAATCTGTCAACTGAGATACTCTTTTACCATTGACTGCACAAAGAAAATATATATTTGATTTTTTCCTAAATTTCCATCTCAAAGTAAGTTCGATTTATTTCAACATCAACCCAATATTAGTCATTTCTCATGCATTGTCCTGACTATTTGTTCACTTTTAAGCTGCATAGCAAAGTAGAAGCAAGTGTAGAGAACCATTTAAGGTTAGGAATCATATCTGATCTTGGACATGTAAACACCAAAACTGCTATGTAAAACGCAAAATAAAAAGGAGCAACTGAGTCACACAACAACGAGGAAAAGTCCATCAAAGTAAAACCTAACGAGCAGACTGTGTCACTAGCTGCAGAAGTGGAACAGATACCTTTGTGGAACAGATACCTATAATATTTGTCCTAGACTCACCTATATCAGTGCGAAAAACAAGTCAAATGATGACCTACAAAATTCAGCGAGAGAGCAGACGAAGAAAGTAAAGCCTTAACTTGTTTAAGACGTGTTTCTTTTAAATTACACCGAAGTATCAAGGAAATAAAATACATCAACAAGAAGTCAAAGATTTTGGGAATGCTTACTGTCGAAGAAAGAATGAGCAGAGTAGCATATATTATAAAAAAAGCCAGCCAGAATTACCACGAAGTACTATTGATCCGCAGAGCCTTGTTCATATCAGAACTGGTTTCCAAAATTATAGCAATTGAAACAAGGTCATCAGTTTCAGAACGACGTTCACAGATGAAATGGCGGTGCAGAAGACAGTGAAGTTATAAGAAATGCAACAGGAGAGGACATGAAATTCAGATAATTACAGCCAAGGAAATCTAGAATCCTTGAAGGTTTTGAAAACCAATTTGGATACTAAGAGTTAAAAGAAATCTGCACCAGCGAAGATGACAGTGCATGGCGACAATAGTACATCGAGAAGGTCCGCACAGAATGGAAAACAGTAAATGAAAAGCTGACAAGTTGGAAACCAACGCAAGCCATGACTAAGTGAGAAACGACAAAACCAAATTTTATTAAAAGGAGTATATCTACTATTAAAAACCAGGACATGAAACAAAACATGTTCAAAAAACTTACCTACAAACTAGGTAAACTTTTTGAACTTAGGCAAGAATGCATATGGCCATCACCATCACCATCACCATCACCATCACCATCACCATCACCATCACCATCACCATCACCATCACCATCACCATCACCATTACCATCACCACCATTGTCATAATCATCAACATAATTTTCAGTTTCATCATCACCAATAGACCTTATTCGTGGTGTGACAATGTTTTCCCAATTCAACGTGACAAACCTCTGGGGGAATGAAGAGCTGTTGTTTTGCAACTTGTGGGGATATCATCGTTATTCCTGTCGTATCCTTTGGGATACTCATGAATTTTTCGAAGAGTAAAAACAAAAGAAAATGAATCCTCTGGAGGTTTGTCACGCTGAATTGGGAAAACATTGTCACACCACGAATAAGGTCTATAGCACCGATAAAATCATCACCACTATGACTATTAGACTCCATGCAGCACGTTAGAACGCAGCTCAAGTTGGAGAGCAGAACAATAGGCTTGCAAATCTCAGGAGATTGAAATTCGTTTGTTTTGTCCTCCAAATTGAGCTCCTTTAACGTCACATGTAAGGGGTGTATTATTCAAGACGGAGAAGTCTTTCACCATCCACTTACTCTGTTTCTCTCTTCTTCGGCGTTATACGTCCCAGCCCAAGCTTTAGACTACAGAAGGAAAAAAAGATACACAGAAATATGTTGTAAGAGGAACTAAAAACCTACTGCTACTCCCGTGTCAGGGAATAAGAATGAATAGGCCCGCTTTTGCAACAACAGGTCACCCGACCCTAACCAGGGCCGTAAGCAGAACTTTTACAGGGAGGGTGCACATCGAATAAAATTGGACCATTGATCGTTTCTTTTAAGAAAACAGAACAAAAAAAAGGTAACCGAAAGAAAGCAGAACCAAAATAAAAAAGGAGATTGATGAACGGACCTTAACCTTTTATGGGGGGGGGGGGGGGGGGGGGTGCACGTGCACCCTGTCCTCCCCCCTAGTTACGGCTCTGCTACCCCCGGTAAAAAGAGGCGATGTGTCGAAATGAACGCCAGAAATGGAAAGAGCATCTCAATGTCATTAAGAAGACAAAGTTTTAGGGTTGACTAATATGTTGACTTATATTTAATAAGGATTTGTATGGGAAAATATGCTGGCAAGCTTTGCCATACATATATATATATATTTAAAATCTGTTGTTGTACAAGGCCTATTGGGGAAACGCGTCGATGCTCTTAGACGTCAGATATGGAGGTGATACTAACCTGCCTTCTGTAGACGATGAAGATGTAAGCATAGACTGCGTATAAGGCAATGACGATGACAAACAATGGGACATACCAACTGAGAGGAAATACGAAAAATATTTAGCTTGTGTTAATTTTCTTTGAAACCAAACTGTTCTTTTCTCATTCCAAGTTCATTTCCACACTTATTATCTATGGGGGCCTGAAGAACCCAACAAAAATGACCGCTCGCCAACATGATTGGCTTCATAGCTCAGTTGGCAGAGCATCGCACCGGCATCGCGGAGGTCATGGGTTCGATTCCCGTTGAAGCTTGAAATCACTTTTTCAAGTCTTTCTTTACAGCGTTCGCTTAGATCGCTCATTCACTGTGATGATCAACACATCTATCTTCATTGGTCTGGTGAAGGAAATGTCGTTTTTCAGTACTTACGTCATAAATCGCCATACAACACTATGTGGACTGTTCTCTTTGATCCAGCTTTGATTAAGAATAGAGAATAAACATTCATAAGTGACATCATTTTCATCACCACTACTGACATATTCTTTATCATTATCATCAACATCATCATCATCATCGTCTCCATCACCATCATGAACACCATTATCCTCATCTTCATCACCTTTATCACCATTTTCATCTTTAATAATCACTATCTTCTTCATCATCTTGTTTATCATTATCATCACCATTATCAGCAACAGCATCATCACGATCATCAGCATTATCACCATCATTATCATCAACACCACACTCAGCAACTTTAAATCACTAGCACCAGCATCAGAAGCATCTTCCTCACCATCACCAGCACCACCATCTTTTTCAACTGTCATAATCTCCATAAGCATCAGCATCATCACCAGCACCTATTCCAAAACTCCTACCACCCTCAGCATCTTTATCATCATCAGCAGCATCATTTATACTAAGCTTGAAACCCATAAAACTTTATTTATATCTATTTGTCTTGTGATTACCATGTGGGTTTGCCCTCGACTCTGGGTGTTCTGAACTACACCATGTTGTGTTGGTTAGAGCGCTCATAGTGAGGAGTAGACCCACATGGTATCATTATTCTAATTTATCTATGTCACCTAGATAGATAGATCGATTAGTTTGCATTTGTGTGGGTCTTAAAAATTATTGTAAAGAGCATAGAGACTCTTTTTATGCACTTTTAAGAATTTATTATTATTATTATTACCTCATGATATTTAAATAATTATTAATAACTCACCACCATGCCCCAGCTGGTCCATAATGATTATTAATGAACGGAAGACAAGACATTACTAAAGCTATCCCCCATGAACACAGATGGTACCACCTAAAAAGAAATAACATCTCACCTTTGAACTTATACCATGGGCAAACCTTACTGTGGCAATACTACTAACATGGTTGGCGTGAAATGTGATCGTCCGGGTTTTGTGTAGTCTTGAGAAAGACTGTTGTTGATAGTGACTGTCTTTCTCAAGACTACACTCACCCGTATGATCACATTTCACACCAAACTTCAACACCTGGGTTTAAACCATTTACTCTTATACTATTAACATGTATGGAGAGTACGACATAGTGGTTCCGATGGTTGGGCCCCTTATTTCATTATTTGATATTAAAGGTACTGTTATGGCCAATTTTTAAGAAGAAATTCTTGTAATAAAGAAATGAGGTGCTGAACAGAGCTTTTTACCTTGGGCAAATGTTTACTCATTGCAGACCACGTGTTGTCATTCCCTAGAGTTGCACTTTTTTGCTTAACGGTCGTGCATGGCAAAACACATAAATATGGTATTCAACTCAAACAAAGGATCAATTCTCAAGAGAATGACACACGGTCTGAAATAGGAAAATATTATGCACAAGCTCGATCAGGAGGTCTATGATAAGCATCAGATTAAAATGCCATCACATGCTACCAAAATTAATCCTACCAAAATATACACAGCAAGCAGCTATATATTGAAGAATTGATAGGGCTATCTGATAGATAAATCCAATCTAGTTGTGGATAAATTTACTGGATTGTAACAACCACTTGTCCATTGGATATCCACTATTTGTACAAGCAGGCTAAGATCTTTAATTGAACTTCTGAGACCGAGACAAATGCATGGCTTACTTCTCAAATTTTTCAGTTCTGATTTTCTTGATGGCATTCCAGTACAAGTTGAATGTGATGCAGGTCACCCAGATTAGCATAGAGAATTCTGTAAAGAGTAAAAGATAAAAATAGAAATGGTTTTACAGTAATAATATTTGGAAAGAATACATTTCTAAAAGGTTGACAATAAGGTAGATGAGGTTAAAATTAGGAGTTATAGCTGAGGCACGCTTAGCCCCAATTTAGTAAGTGGTTCTTATAAATAATAAATAAATCACTTTATTTAAGTGTCTAGTCGTTCTAGCGCTTTCACACTAATTGGGGACACTTTTTCGCTCACACACACTACCACTACATTTAATATTCTATGCACACAACGCTCAACTCACATGTTGATTTTTACTGAGGGAGAAAACCGGAGAACCCAGAGAAAACCCTCGTAGCATAGGAGAGAACAACACATCAAACAAACTCAATTCACATGTGGCGACCGCAGGGCTCGAACCAGCGACCTGACCCGTTGGACTCACAGTGGTGAAAGACGACGCATTAGCCGCGAACGCCACCCATGCTACCCCAATGCTACCCATGCTCTTATCTAAATATTATTGTTTCCCTCTGCCATATAAGTTATTGTATCAATGGTGTTATTATGTTTAAACTGTTACTATGCTTTTCAGGCACTGCCCCTGAAGTTTGTATTATAAAGCATAGATGAGAGTATGTGGACCGCGTGGCACTAATGAAATAGTTGATATAGAAATATAGGTAAGTTGTAGTGGTTGGGAACGAGGTTATTCCAGGCGAAAGCCCTTGGAATTAAATTTGGAAAAATTAATTTTCGACCTCGCTGGGATGTTAGGTCGCGGTAACATCTATTTCACCACGGCCTACTCTCAGTCTGACCTCTAGCTCAGCTGGAACAGCATCGGTAGTACAATTCCGAAGGTCGTGGGTTCGAATCCCAGAAATAATCCCGGAAATTAATTTTTCTGAATTTCTGAATTCTGAATCGCCCGGAATAACCTCGTTCCCAAGCACTACAACTTACCTATATTTCTATATCAATTATAAAGCATACTATATTATACCAAAAAATGAGAGCCACCATGCTTGGAATGTGCATGCTGCTCCTTCCTCAGGGTGCAACTCTCCCTGAAACAAATGTATAAATAATGTAGTAGCCATAGTAGTGATGATGATGATGATAGTATGATAATTATGTTATGATCATGATAATATAATGATGATAATATGTGATAGTTATGCATATGGCAACATGCATGGCGATAGTTATTATGCATATGGCTGCCAAAAGTCATGACTGCCATACACAATGATGATTATGATGACTTGAGTGATTGATAGAGATAGTGATGATGACTGATGACCAGATATAATGATGCTTTGATCAATGATGAATCTACTCACCATCATGTAAGCAATAGAGTCAAGAAATGCTGCTACACTCAATGCCAATATAAGTCTCTAAAACAATATCATTATTTTGATAAATAACACAGTTAGATCATTCATCATTATCTAAAGGAAGTGACAAGCAAAGATCGATAGCGACATAAGCAGGGTCCCCAGTCACTTTGAAAATAAAAATTCCCTGACGTTTCCCTGACTAAATAACAGTTTTCACTGACCTCGTTTAAGCTAGCCTGCATCACATCAGTATTGGTGAGCATGGGCCACGTGCCTAACTTTTACCTAGGTCCAACTCTCATATTACACAGGATACCCAACGTAATTAAACTGTCCGGCATAAACGATACTTAATACTTTTTAATTACTTGAAAAGATTTATCAGTCTATTCGAAAATAGCAAACAGTATAAGTATCACACAGATACTCATGGTTAACTTTAAACAAAATTCCCTGACTTTCCCCTGACTTAAGGTGAAAATTGCAATTATTTCCCTTACTAAATAAAAAATTCCCTGACTGTTAATGGTAATAAGAGTTAAGTATTTTGAATAAATCCAAAATAAAATGCTCAAAACAATGGGAAACCATTTAAATCTTATGGCACAGTGTACAAATATTATGTGTGCTGTAAGTCCGTACTGTAAGTTTCCCATTCATACGACTAATTCCACTCTATTTGGGACCTTCTCCATGTACCACAAACTGATTGTATTCTTCGTTAACTTAGTCGTATTGTATAACTTGGGGTTTTTTGATGTTTTTATCAAATTATTTAAAATGTGTCGTTTACCCTAAGAAGGAACCAGTAATGATGAAAAGGTAAATTATACACCGTGAAAAAGATGAAAAAACTTACTGACGTTTCGGACGCTAGTCCTTCGTCGGAGTAAAATTTCTTTTACTCCGACGAAGGAGTAGCGTCCGAAACGTCAGTAAGTTTTTTCATCTTTTTCACGGTGTATAATTTACCTTTTCATCATTACTGTTTCATTAGAAACACCGACACAGCTCACACTAGTTTTTAGCTAGTTATATCTAAGAAGGAACCCTCTATTTCAGGGCAAATGATAATTAATGTTCCAAAAATATTCCCCAGACTCACCTGTACAAAATATTTGTACTTTTTGAACAGCCAAATAATGAAGATGATAAACAAACTGTAAATGAAAATACACTATCACTGTAACTTCATGAATAATTAATGTTCAATGAGAAATAATAACATATGATATAGGTAGTGTAAATAACATAAATAAATGCCTTCACAATGCATTTTTAATGGTTTATAGGTTAAGTTGTGAATAAATATTAGGTGTATGGCTTTCTAGGTTGAGATGATTATCTTTAAGCATTAGAATTTGGAGTATAGTTTATACCACAGGAAATATTTTGGTTTTTGATCTGATGTTGTTTTGCCTCAAACATATTGTGCTGATTGACAAAAACAGCTTAATATGAACTGTACTGTTCTTAACTTCACACCTTTAAGCTAAAAATTACTAAATATGAAACTAAAACACGTATTAAAGTTAAAGGAAACTGGCATTTTGAATTATTTTGATTTTATCTTTGATTAAAAAGTCGGAATTTAAGTCTAAAGAAGGCATCTTTATGAGCTTACAGTATGCTTAAAACGTTAGAAAAACTAATATTTTGCTGGTTTTGAGTCGTTATGGTCTTAATCTACAGAATGCTAAGCCTTGTAGGTTTTTCTGAGTTATTTTTAAAGTAGAAAAACGAAAAGAAAACAGAGAGAAAATGTCAAGATGCTTACCAACCAACCATCGAAAGAGCAGCTACAAGTCGCTTTAGCACGACAATCGTCGTCTGTCAAAAAGAAAAAATATATATTTGACTCGAATCTCGAAAGAGACATTAAAGAAGGCCTTTGTGGATGTACTTACACAGTAATCGGGGTTGTCAGGGAAGATTGAACAAGTTTTTGCCATCTTTTGTCGAGAAACACAAGTTCTTGTCGATCGAAGCAAAACATTCAGATGACAGACTAGTGACAATGCAATACTCACAGGGGAGGGGAAAGACTTTTTGTATAATTTTAAAAAGTATTCAAAAACACAACAGAAAATATATGTTATCTTTAAAAAGGCTAATTAAGGTTGCTTTAGTTTATTATGTCTTCTGATAATAATTTTAATGTATCTCAATATTTTAATTGGAAAAAAAAGATTTGGAGTGATTTGTCCTCCACCCCCAAGGGAGTGAACCGGAAGTATCACGGGCTCATAATCATTCCAATATGGCGGACAAATGAAGAAGAAAAAAGACGTAAAAGGTCAACCAAAATAAACCACAAAAATCTAAACAATTGTTAAATTCAAGTTTAACTTGAATAGTCCTCTAGAGTCACATGGTTTAGAGAACTGAAAGCATGGCGCTTCGTCTGGAGTTCTGGCAAAAGGCAACTCTTCTTCTCTGTCTTTATGGGTTCTTCAAAGAAATGAAGCCTTCTGAGCCATTCTTGACTCCTTATCTCAAAGCACCTCCGAAAAACTTCACCGACAAACAGCTCGAAAACGAAGTATATCCCGTGTGGACGTACTCCTATCTCGTAGCTCTATTCTTGGTTTTTCTTTTCACTGATGTTTTAAGGTACAAGCCTGTCATCGTTGTCGAAGGTTTGGCGTATTTGACAACGAGAGTTTTATTAATATGGGCGACAGGCGTGCTTGCTATGCAGTTCATGCAGTTTGCTTACGGTGTAGCTACAGGAGCAGAGGTTGCTTATTACTCGTATATATACGCAGTTGTAGAGGCAGAGCATTATCTTCGAGTTACTGGCTTTACGAGAGCAGCAGTGCTGGTTGGTAGGATGATGTCTGGGGTGGTAGGTCAACTGCTCATCTCACTCAATGTTACTGATTTCCTCACATTGAACTATATTTCCATGGCAAGTGTTTGTATTGCACTGGTTATTACCTTCTTCTTGCCATCAGCAAGCGGAAACGTGTTCGGTATTGTCAAACCTGGAGAAAATCAAAACGAAGTGCAAGTTCATGGAGCTACCAATCACAGTGATGATAGTCCCATAGCAACCGAAAATGCTTCCAACTGCTTCCTTAAATGTTTCAGTTCCTGGAAATTATCATTACGCTTGATGTGGCATGATTTTAAGGAGTGTTATTCCAAAAACGAGCTGTTAAAATGGTCTCTATGGTGGGCCTTTGGCACATGTGGTGAATTCATGGTCGAAAATTATGTCCAAAATCTCTGGGATGACATTTATTCCGCACGCAAGCACAAGAAGATTTACAATGGTGGTGTCACTGCCTTATCTAACGTTTTTGGTGCTGCTGTTGCTCTTCTGTTAGGTTACCTCAAGGTGAACTGGTCAGTGTTTGGTGAGCTGATTCTTGGTGTGGTCAGTGTTGCTGATGCATTCTTTCTGTACATCAGTGCTCATACTTCTAGTATATGGTTGGCATACTTGATGTATATTCTCTTTAGAATGGCGTACACATTTTTGGTTACCATTGCAAGGTAGGTCACTTTATTTATAGGAAGGGTACATTTTTTTAATCATGGGGGTACTCATTAATACTTCTTATTGGAGGGTGAGAATATGATTACCACTACCTAACATCTATTTCACCCCAGCCTGCTCTCAGTCTGACCTCTAGCTCAGCTGGTAGAGCATCGGTAGTACAATTCCAAAGTTTGTGGGTTTGATTCCCAGAGAGGTTGGAAATTAATTTTTCTGAATTTAATTAAGCACTATAACTTATCTATATTTCTATATCTTCATATTGGAGGGTGTTAATTTAACAAGGTTCAATTAGAAGGCAGACTTAAATTTGCTGCAAATTCCCCAACCCTTCCCTTGCAATAAAAAAATCCCTACTCCCCTTCTGAGCTATTGTTGTCCCTAGATTGTATTTTTCCTCTGCCACAGGTATCCCAGTCATAAATGTTTAGGAATGATTTGTTCTTCTAGTTTTCAGATCGCAAAGAATGTTGGTATGGACAGGTATGCACTGGTGTTTGGGTGCAACATGTTTGTCGCTCTACTATTACAGACTATTCTAACTGTTATAGTGGTGGATGAGAGAGGACTGGCACTAGATGTAATAACACAGGTAACCCAGTAGTATAACATATATATAGTCAGTAGTGGCATGCAGTCATACAGTACATGATGAGCAGCTTTCATGTTACTGTGAAAAGGATGGTGACATATACGCATGCAAAATTTCTAAAATTTTGATTGGCTGATTTCTTTCTTGAACACTTTAACTGGTTTGGTGTACTTAGACAGTGCTGTGACCTTGGTGTGACCCAGTCGGCATGTGTGTCAAGTATTTGATCAGAAGGAGAGTAAATTCATGCTCAGTATGATTAATTTGGCATATGCATTGCCATTTCATGACCGAGTTTGAAAACTGCTCGGCATGTATTTCAAGCATGAAAATTACTTGAAATGACTTATACTGATTGGCTGATTGGCTTAGCAACCTTCTCACCTGGTAACCTACACAACCCAAGAGAACCTACCAATCCTTTAGCTTAGATCCAATTCTGATGCACTTGGGAGGTTGCTTAAGCACTCAAGAAGTGTTCAATAAGTCACACGAGTACAACTCTAGATTCTTCAGTGTTTAAGCAACATCCCAAGTCCATCCCAGTGCCAGATCCAGGGGGGGTCAAAGGGGTCCACGGAACCCCCATTGAAGGTTTGATCTTTTAGGTAATAGAAATATGTCTTACATAAATTTTGCTTAAAAGTTTCCATAAAGATAATGTTGAACACGAAGTGATATATTTTTGCTGTTATACTGTTTAATTTACCTTTACGTTCCATTACTAGATAGTAAATTAGGTGATTAGAGCCAATTTTTCTGTCAAACATTGACTAAACAAAAGAGAATTATACACAGTTTAAGAAACGGAACCCCCCTTTGAAAAATCCTGGATCCGCCTCTGCATCCAGAACTGGATATGCACACAACTAAGCATTGGTCATTGCTTTTATAACATAGCAAACCTGAAAAAAGTGTTGATCAAAAAAGTTGAAATTTTGTTCTAATGAAATCTTCATTACATAGCAATCCAGCTGCTCATTCAGCCTCACTCAATCAGTTAGTGGCACAACCAGCCAACTTAGTTACCAACTTGTTGATTTAGAATATTTGCCTTCCAACCATTTCAGACCCATAGAAACATTACTGAATGTTTGAACTACAACCCTAATGTTTAATTTTTGTAGTTTGTAGTATATGGTAGTTTCTTCTTCATCCTCGGAGCAGTATTCTTGGGCAAAGCAATGTACACCATGACAAGAATCGGATGGAGGACATGTTGGAACCAACGATATGTGATAGACGATAGGCAAGAGTTGATTGAACAGTCTCATGGGAATGATGGAGACACAGAAGACAATACAGACCATCATGGTGTCAGTACTGACGATCCTGGCCAAAGCCAGAATGCTGTTGTGTGAAAACTCTCTTGAACTATTTTTAGATACAAGCAAGCTATAGTAGAGAAGGCATAAGGTCGAGATGGGGGAATGGTGAGCTTATAAAATACAATGGAATCACAGTTGTCCATCTGTCCTAAGTGCTGCTCACCTCGTGATATCCTCTCCAAAAAACTTTGCTTCTTTTAGTTTGTGGATTAGTCTGTATCCATTCTACTTCGAAGAACAATGAAAATCAATTAACTTTAATGAACTACTAATAATTATGATTGCAAAATCCTAGATGTACTACTGATATTATCTTAAACTGCCACTTAATATAGAATTACGTAAGATATTATCGATAAATAGATCGGACTACTTTTTGCCATACTCTTAGCCTCTAAATTAGCTACTATTATCTAAGTATAACTGGTAAATCTTCGCTCGATTTTTTCACTTAGAGTTTATTATTCGTATTTTGTTGTTATTATAATTAAAATTTTTGTTAGGATGCACTTAATTTGGAGCCAAGTTCTGTTGTGCTTACCCTTCATTCCATGATAGCTGCGGAACTTAGATAATTGTCTTGGATAAAGTTAATATGCAAAAAAAGAAGTGCAAATCATATATGAATAAATTACCAATCTAAGGTGGATGTAACATGTTGCGCTTGTTTCTATGGTGACATGTAACATGTTGACGTTGTTTCTATGGTGACATGTAACATGTTGAGGTTGTTTCTATGATGATGTAACATGCTGCGCTTGTTTCTATGATGTATCATGCTGCGCTTGTTTCTATGATGATGTAACAGGTTGCAGGTTGCGCTTGTTTCTACGTGATGATGTAACATGTTAAGCTTGTTTCTATGGTGACATGTAACATGTTGCGCTTTTTTCTATGGTGACATGTAACATGTTGCGCTTGTTTCTATGGTGACATGTAACATGTTGCGCTTGTTTCTATGGTGACATGTAACATGTTGCGCTTGTTTCTATGGTGACGTAACATGTTGCGCTTGTTTCTATGGTGACATGTAACATGTTGGGCTTGTTTCTATGGTGACATGTAACATGTTGCGCTTGTTTCCATGGTGACCTGTAACATGTTGCGCTTGTTTCTACGGTGATATGTAACGTTGCGCTTGTTTCCATGGTGACCTGTAACATGTTGCGCTTGTTTCTACGGTGATATGTAACGTTGCGCTTGTTTCTATGGTGACATGTAACATGTTGCGCTTGTTTCTATGGTGACATGTAACAAGTTGCGCTTGTTTCTATAGTAATGTGTATCATCATGCGCTTATTTCTATCGAGATATGTAGCAATGCCCGATTGTGATGTTAAGCACAATGGGTAGATGGAGCATAGTGTGATTGGCAAGCAAGACGACACCCTCCCCCTCCTGCCCAACCCCAAAACAACCTTTTTTACACCTTTTAAAAAAATATAATTTTATTACAAATTAAAAATATCTTAAACTGAGATAACTTAGCATAATGGCCGTATCAGTTTAATAATGGAGTGAAGTCACTAAACCCGTGAAATAGATATTAGTACGGATTTCATTGAAGTGTGGCGCGCAATAAAAAATCCGTCTGCGAATTTGCCTACGAGACGCTGTGACTCCACCCACTTGAAGGTGTGATTTTCTCTGCATTCCTTTCTTCGCTATTCCCGTGCAACGTTCAATTCGAAATTATGGCGGCGGTTAATTAAGGTTCGAGTTCAAAGTTGAGTATGGAGGCAGGGGAAGTTTTCGAGAAATTTCTGCAAATTGTGCAGGAAAGAATGTTATGACATCCCCACCAATTTCAACAATCTCATCTATAACGAGAGATCTCAAATCACTACTTAAGCTCCTCTGCTGTAAACACGACCAGGTTCGCTGATGCCCATTGTGCATTTCACAAGAAAGGAATGCAGACAAAATCACACCTCCGTGGGCGGAGTCACAGCGTCTCGTAAGCAAATTCGCAGACGAATTTTTTAATGGGCGCCACACTTCATTAGACCCTAATCAAAAACTCATAAGGGGGTCGGAACGTGTAACGCTATACAGCTATTTGCATTAGAGTGTGCACCATTCACTTTTTTCGTATTTGTTTTGTGCCGCGACAACACTGTGTTTCTAACATCTGAACAACAGGCTTCCAAGAAAAACGTTTGACGTTTTTAGGGGCAACCGCAATATTTTTGGCGGCTTGACTTTACATTCTTAAAGTCCCGTGCATACATTCCTGGCATATAACGACTAATTAGCTTTAAACATAATTAATCGATTAAGGCCCTGGCTAAACGAGGAAACATGTTCCCAGAAACATGTTTTCTTAAATGTTTCCATAGGTAGCAAAACTGTCATGAAACATCGGGAAACATGTTTGCCGCCCTACGTCAGGAATGTATGCATGGGACTTTAGGAATGTAAAGAGCCTTCAAATTTACCCGTGAGAACCCGTTGTTTAGACCACGTTAGAAACACACGGTTGTCGCGCCACAAACAAAGACGAAAAAAGTGCACGGTGCATACCCTAATGCAAATAACTGTAACCATGCTCCGGAATCTGAGATGGCGGCTAATTAGCTTTGAACATAGTTAATCGATTAGGATTTTTTAGGAAATTAGGAGTTTTGACACCATATTTGGAATTCCAGGCTTGATTCAAGATGGCCGCTTCTAACACCATATAAAACTTTTCGGTGAATTTCCTGACGTTCAGAGCAGATTTACTGAATCTTTCAATCATACATTTGGGATATCTGTCTTTAATTTAGTTTTGGTAATCTTTAAAGCAAGAGGAAGTGATTTACTGGAAAGAGATTTGTCAAGAATCAATGTCGATGTCCGGAACATCGCGCTAAAGTAAAAAAATGGCTGTTACGCGCTTCAACTTCCTTATGAGTTTCTGCCCTAATTCCATTGTTTTCTTTAGGGTCTATTTGACTAGAGTGAAGTCACTAAACCCGTGAAATAGATATTAGACTAATACACATTAATAGACCCTAATTCCATTGTTTTCTTTAGGGTCTTTCGAATAGCACACGTTGACTGGCATTTATTTCACGGGTTAATTGCCTTCACTCTAGCTTTTTTTTATCATATGTTAACTCGATAATTTCATAATTTTTAGATAAGTTTAAATTTATATTAAAAAATACTGCGCGGCATTCTAGTATTTTGTGCAATGATAAAAACCTTTTAAAATGTCATATATACATAACTAAAAAAAGTAAATACAAAATGTTCCTGAATAGAATAGAATAGAATAGAATAGAATAGAATACTGAATGTTAATTTTCTATGAAAAATATATTTGTTTTAGTGACATAAACTATATCTCTCCTAAAGCATTACGACCGTTTCTGTTGCAAAAATGTTTTAACAGTGAATAATATAGAAGTAAAATGCTGCGTAATTTCAATAATATGCACTTGATTATTTCTAGTTCCTTGGAGAATGGAAAAGATCTACATTAGGTATATTGTGTAATTCCAGAAAATATCCATACCTCCACAATGGAGGGGGATCGAAATTTCTAAGGGGTGGGGAGGGTCTGAGGAGGGTATATTGTGTAATCCAGACAATATCTATACCTCCACAATGGAGTTGGAAGGGTTAGAAACGGTATAAAAATGAAATATCCATACCTCTTCCATCTAAGGGATCAGAATGTTTTGATAGCGGGGAAATTATTTTTGGCTGTTTTAGGAATTTCTATGTAATTCATTTTAGGCCTAATCAAGTCAATGGAGCTACACCAGAATTTTATATAATTATAATGTTTCTTCCAACGAAACAGCTGTGGAAAGCAACGTAAAAATCTTATACAATTTTTAATTTACAGCTGAGTGACATCGCTGCACATGTAAGGTCCAGCTCCTTATGTGCCCAGGTATTTGTTGCTTCTAAACCGAAGGGATTGAATGAATTTCTTCGTCATATTTTTCTTCTATTTCGTACCAACTTATGTATTTGGTAGGTTCTTCACCACTGCCCGAATTGCTGAAATAAGCTGTAAATAACAGTGATAATGATTAATATAATAATCGATAAATTAATGAATGAATAAACAGTGAACAACGAAAATTGCATCATCGCCAGTGTCATCTCATTATGACACCAACATTCCCATCATCACAAGTGTCATCAACATCATCATCATCATTACCCACATCAGTATATCCAGTGTCATCAATATCAACATCATTATTAACATCATCATCATCATGTGTCATCATCATCATGTGTTGTGTCATCATCATCATGTGTCATCATCATCATGTGTCATCATCATGTGTCATCATCATCATGTGTCGTCATCATCATGTGTCATCATCATCATGTGTCATCATCATCATCATGTGTCATCATCATCATCATGTGTCATCATCATCATGTGTCATCATCATCATCATGTGTCATCATCATCATGTGTCATCATCATCATGTGTCATCATCATGTGTCATCATCATCATGTGTCATCATCATCATGTGTCATCATCATCATGTGTCATCATCATCATGTGTCATCATCATCATGTGTCATCATCATTATGTGTCATCATCATCATGTGTCATCATCATCATGTGTCATCATCATTATGTGTCATCATCATCATGTGTCATCATCATCATGTTTCATCATCATCAACATCTCCATTATCACCAAAATCACCATCGTCAATGTCATTATCATCTTGGTTGTTGTCCGAAAAACCTGCTTCATTACTAAAACAAATCATACAATTTTGCACCTAGAAAACCTCAAATTAGGAGCGCTTACCCGGAAAAACCCGAAATTCCTGTTGGAAAACAAATGGGATGTATCATTCCGACCAAAAGTTCCGAAAAACTCGGTCTTCCGATAATCCACTATTCCCGCTCTTTTTGGTACTTCCGGTAGACGCGTGTACCATTTTTGAAAGTCAAAGTCTCCAACGTTTTTCTTATTATTAGCAAAAGAAATTCCAACCAGTTGGATTGGTTTAAGTAGTTAGCTCTCCAAATCTCATACAATATCCATAATTTCAAGTTTTATAATACACTCAACCAAAATTACTCGATTCTGATTGGACAAGAGGAGTACAATTAAATCACAAACTGCACTCTGTAGAGTACCAAATAAGTTGTTCAATTTTGTTGAATATATTATAAACAAAAAATCCCACCATTCGGAATTTATAGATACTCGAAGTTTTGAAAGTTCTCAAATTGAACTCGCATAAAGACTCGTCCAATTGCCGTATTTCACTATGACGTCACATCAAAACAATCCAATGTTTAAACGCAAAGGATCATGGTCGTCGGAGGGCGTCAAATCAACGCAAATTCACCGGAAATTGTTCTAAGACCCTTATCAATTCACGAAGAGAAGTAAAATAGCCAGCAAACGATTAGAATATTTTCTAGTACTTATTAACACGATTCTATCCCCCACATAAATAAGCAGTGACGTCATAGTGACATAGGGCAATTACAAAAACTTTCCAAACATCACTCGTACCTATAAGTTCCGAATTGTACTCGAGATAGTGCGATTTCCTATACGAATTTCCTACCCTTTGTCTTTCCTGTGGTGGTATGCCACTGCCTTCAAGATCGTCTTCAGAAATTCCTCTTAAGAAATCTACACGATCGTAGCCATTTTTGACCAGGACACTGTAGTACTGTGAACATTTTATTCTCTCTAGCAACTCCATTACAGTCTGAGGATTGAATCTCTGTAAAAGAATTTTTTTAATATGTTGCTTTCTTTGAATGAATAGTGCAGCACGTCGGAATGTAGCTCAATTTGGAGGACATAGTACTAAACCTTTTCGGCTTGAGATAATGTTTTCCTATTTCAGACCACGTGTCATTCCCTTAAGAATAAGATCCTTTGTTTGAGCTGTATCCATATTCATGTATCTTCTCATGTGCAACCGAGCGCAAACCTTAAACAAAGAAATGATATTCTAGGGAATGACATGTGGTCTGAAACGGGAAAACGTCAGAGCCGAAGAGGACTCCACTTCTCATAAGATTGAAATTCTTTTGTTTTTGTCCCCCAAATTGGGCTGCTTTGACGTCACATGCAAGGGGTCTATTATAAAGCAGCACGTTTCAATATCATTGGCAACATTTTTGAATAATGTCAAGTGTGTGAGCATTGTGTTGTAGTCAATAACTCGAATACTTTGTGAGTATTTGGAGATTTAAGGAGTTTAAGGATACCGTGAATCTGAAACCACGTTATAATTGGATAAAAAACCAAACAATTTGCATTACATGGAGAAGAAGTTGTAAAGTCAAAAGATAATTGTCCCACGCGCAACCCGAAAGGTAGCCGTGCCTTTGAATTGAAGGGGGACGGACGGTAAGCTTGCAATAATAGAACTTTTTTCGACGATTATTCAATATAGTTGAAAGTTCACCGTTTGTCTCAGCTTAATGCAAAGACACGGTTACCTTTCAAGATGGCAACGGGTCAAAATTTCAAAGCAATCATTTTTTGATAGACAGACACTCTATTTTGAGTTTGGAGATATTAAACTAATTACATATAACCATGTATTTTCTCGTTATTCAGCTGTAAAATGATATTATACCATAATGATCTGTCCAGAGACAGGGTTTCAAAGTTTCAAAGTTTCAATCAAATTGGAAGGATTTGTAAGGAGATGGACTTTCGGGAGCCTTCAAACTTCAAAGCCCTACTAGGTCAACGATGTATGAGAGAGCAGACTGGATTTATAGTCCTTACCTTTGCTGGTAAAGGTGGCGGGGGACCTCCACTGCCACTCTAATGAAAATGAACGAATAAATAAATAAATATTGATATTGATATCAAAGATTTATAAATAAATAAATAATTAATTAATTAAATAAACAAACAAACAAACAAACAAACAAACAAACAAACAAACAAACAAACAAATTTTTCACCAGGGTTCCCACATATTTTGAAAATATAAAAATTCCCTGACTTTTCCCTGACTAAATAACAGTTTTTACTGTCCTTGTGACGTTGAGCCACATGGGCAAGCATGGGACAAATGCCTAACTTTTACCTAGGCCCCGCTCTTATCATATTACACAGGATACCCAACGCAATTAAACTGTCCAGCATAACTGATACTAAATACTTCAATATTTTCGGGTAACACACAACAGGCAGAACGAAGCCTGGGAGTGGGTGAACAAACAATGAATGGTGAGATGAAACAAAGAACACAGCTCACATGTAGAACAATACACATTGTTCACCATAATCCATGCTTTCTTTGTTTTTGTTATTTTTTCCAATATCAAGCTTCGTTCTACCAGTGGACACCGACCCATATTTTTTCATTATTCAACAGGATTATCAGTCTATCCGATAATTGCAAACAGTATGAGTATTACACAGATACTCATCGTTAACTTTAAACAAAATTCCCTGACTGTGTTTTCCCTGACTGTTTTTCCCTGACTTTTCCCTGACTGTGTTTTCCCTGACTTTTCCCTGACTGTGTTTTTCCCTGACTTTTCCCTGACTGTGTTTTTCCCTGACTTTTCCCTGATTGTGTTTTCCCTGACTTTTCCCTGACTGTGTTTTTCCCTGACTTTTCCCTGACCCCTGGGAACCCTGTTCCACACTATGCTGATTTTATTATTTTTACAAAATATGAAATACTTTACTCATTAAGATAAGAATGACGTAAAAGAAAGTGTGTTGTGTGTATTATGTGCTCTCATCAAGCTCGCCCTCACATTCAATCAGAAAGAGAGTTATGTAGAATATGGTAGTTACTTCATCATTTGTAGTAGAGTAAAAACACTAACAGCATGCAACCCTAAATAGTACTAACATAGCGGTCAATTATACTAGAGTGCAAACCATTATAACCGTGAAGTACTAACTAATTAGTACAAAATAGCACCAATGAAACAATAATTATCGTATTTAGTGCTGTTTAGCATTTGTGCTATTTCATGGTTTATGGTTTGCACTCTAAATCTATTGTTAAATTGGTGCTATTTAGTGCAAAATATTGCCCATTTTTTAGTGTTTGTCATCTAAACAAAGCCTACTGTCTGCTCCTCATACCTTTACTTCAAATTATGGCGACCGTGCTTTCTCAGTTGCTGCATGGTCCTAACTATGGAACTCACTACCGGACTTTATCAGGAAGTCTGACAGCCTTCCCGAATTTTTAAAGTCATTACTGAAAACTCTACTCTTGCAATCAGCCTATTTAATTTAAAACTTTTGAACCTATACAAGTACTGTTATATTATTATTATTATTATTATTATTATTATTATTATTATTATTATTATTATTATTATTATTAT
Organism: Actinia equina; assembly: GCA_011057435.1. NCBI lineage: Eukaryota > Metazoa > Cnidaria > Anthozoa > Actiniaria > Actiniidae > Actinia > Actinia equina. The sequence goes on from WHPX01001382.1 coordinate 209,543, forward strand.
TATTATTATTATTATTTGTACACTGATTAATGTTGCCATCACAAAAAAAGGCGTCCTCTTTTTACTCCAAAAGTTAGTTTTAGTAAGTTGTGTATTTCTAACATACCCGCCGATATTTTCCACAGTCTTCCGCATGACTTCCAGGAGTTTCAATCGCTTTCTTCCCCTCAACCTAAAGGAGTGCCGTAAAAGTGCCGTTAGCCCAAAAACTTGTCGCATAGTTGATCTATTTGTGAGAATGTGCGAGCGTTGGACAGTGCAGTAGTGTTTAGTGACGTAGCAACTTTTAAAAGCTTCATAATAAATAGTAGGGTAATAAAATAAAAAAAACTGTGAGCGTGGCCTGGCTTTGGGTAATGGTGCTGGGTAACAATCCCAGGTGACGTGGTATCCACCCCCTAGATTTACTACTGCAGTGTCATTACTAACCTGTGAGCGTGGTCTGGCTTTGGGTAATGGTGCTGGGTCACGATCCCTTACAGAATGACCTGAGAATCTACTATTATAATAAAATTAAAATAAAAACTTTGTTTCACTAATCTATGAACATAATGACATACCGTAGGGAGACATTTTATACTTCATACCCATCATCCCACGAAGCTAAAATAAATACCACAGTTAAACCTTCACCAGAATGAACCTTCCAGAATTCTTACAAATTTTACTGCAATTCAGTTGGAAAAGGTTATCTATCCCACATCACTTGAAATTTGAGACCCCCGCTCCACAGGCTTGTGCTCCGCAATAAGTGGCAGGGTTTTTTTGAGAATAATTGTACTATTTTCCAATAATGATCCCACTGTAATAAACCCATCAAAAAAATCATTGATAAAGGACAGACACTGAGGGTGGTCACTGCAAGGGTTTCTTTACTACTAGGGAGGGGTGCGCACCCCCTGCACCCCTCCCCTGGATCTGCCCCTGCAATGTAGCTGAAGGCCTTTGGGGTTGTGGCCTCCAATCGATCAAACAAATATTATCTTAATAGACAAATGGAAATTTTAATTGCCTAAAGCCAAAGTCAAAGACTTGTGGTTAGGAATAATAGCTAGTTGTTTGGGTTTGGTATTAATATATTCAAACATCTCACCTCTCTGTATTTACAGGTGTATCTAGGCTTGTTACCGTGGGTACTTTACAGGACTTCCTTCTGGCAGCCTTGCCTGGTTTAACAGCAAGCTTGTTAATGTTAACTGAAACAAAACCGGCGGTTATAAGCTCAGGGAATCAAGGGTGGTGTAGCAATATTGCACTTGCTTGTGCCCTGACTTTGATCAGGCCAAAGGTTTTTACAGGACCATCATTGTCATCGCCATCATCAACTTTATTAACAACAGCATCATCATCAACAGCATCATCACCATCACCATCACCATCACCATCACCATCACCATCATCAACAGCATCACCATTATCATTATCATCACCATCACCATCATCATCATCAGCATCACCATTATCATCACCATCACCATCACTATCACCATTATCATCACCATCACCATCATCATCATCAACATCATCATCACCATCACCATCACCATCACCATCACCATTATCATCACCATCATCATCATCAGCATCACCATTATCATCACCATCACCATCACCATCACTATCACTATCACCATTATCATCACCATCACCATCATCATCATCAACATCACCATCACCATCACCATCACCATCACCATCACCATCACCATTATCATCACCATCACCATCATCATCAGCAGCATCACCATCATCATCAGCCATCACCATCACCATCACCATCACCATCACCATCACCATCACCATCACCATTATCATCACCATCACCATCATCATCATCAGCATCACCATTATCATCACCATCACCATCACCATTTTCATCATCATCACCATTATCATCACCATCACCATCACCATCACCATCACCATCACCATCACCATCACCATCACCATTATCATCACCATCATCATCAACAGCACCATCAACAGCACCATCACCATCACCATCACCATCACCATCACCATCACCATCACCATCACCATCACCATCACCATCACCATCACCATCACCACCACCATCACCACCATCATCACCACCATCACCATCACCACCACCATCACCATCACCAACACCACATCACTGCCTTAACCATCACCAATATTATTTCATATTATATCAGTCATTAGCAACTGCACTAATCCTTAAATCTTACCATCACCATCATCATCTTCCTTGATAAGCCCTGTAAAAGATATTACATAATGTAACATTTTTACAATAAATAAATAAGTGATATTCAAATTATTGATATTATAAAGAGAGTAGACAAGTATGAAATATGCCATTACCTCTGCTGTTAGAAGCTGTGCCATCTCCTGCATTTAGCAGTTTTACATGCATCTCTGCACTACAAAGGACAGAAAAATGCTAAATGTTAATCCCTGGAATGTCTGACTTGAATACCATGCCCTCCAACTGTGCAATTTTTCGATTGCACGTTACGTCATCGCGACCATGTTGGTGCCTTTTAACAAAATATTTGTTAACTGCACCACAATGGCAGCCATGCTTTTGTCTTTAAACTCTCTTGGGAATGCTTGCAACCGATCAATGCTTAACCAAGCCACAGCCAATACTACAATAAAACAATGGCTGAATCTGTGCCCTCCCATACAACAGTCCAATACCCAAGAATTACCGAGGTCTACAACTAATAGTGATAATGATAGATGTGTTGATAATAGTGATAATATTTAGAGAGGGTGGTCATTACTTGAAAATATACAACAGAAATAAAGATAGACAAGGTGTACGTAACTACAATCGATGCACAACTCATGACATGATGATAATTCGGTAGTGTGTATTTTTCGACGCCATGTGGTGAGACTGACATTTTAATTAGAGAAAATACTTATCGTTTAGATACTTTCGTACTTAATACGTAATAGGTATATCGCACCCAAATAACTATTTATAAGGTCTCTATGTGCATAACACCTAAACGATAGGCAAGTAGTCGACTCCTTACTATTCGCTAGGTATCACGTAACCCCATACCTATCAAATAGGCGAAACAACAACATGCCAGAATCAGAGATAAACATGCCACTTGATATTTCGACATTTGTTAACTGAGCTGCGTTTCGCCCTTTATAATTAGGGTTTTTAGAATAATTGGGATACTACGCGCGCTATGATTGGTCGAAAACCATGTTTGATGAGAGTATCAAAACGCTATATTGCAACTGTCAGATTTTAATCTATCGCGCGCGCTCATTGGTCAGTTTGAAAAATACGGCTCGTATGGAGAATTTACTCAGGCTTAGGGTTTCTTCGATCTTTTCACGCGTTTGTTATTTTATAAAACAAATCAAAAGCAGTTTTTCCTGTTTGATACTCTGATCAAAATACTTGGGATGTTGGAAGAACACTTGAGAAGCTGGAAACCACTCCGCTACGAGTTGAACTAATATTCTTCATTAAATATCTTCAACTAGGAATTATCCGTTATCAATTTACTGGACGGATTTTCGTGCATGAATTGCCTCTGTGATAAGTAGATAATATCTCAATATTGTGTGCTTACTCTCTTTCTTACCTCAGACTGCCTGTTTCTTCGCCGGAATGAGTCAACTTCGCTGTGAATGTCTGAGGAGTGTCAGCTATCATTGCCTTCAGAGAGATACAGCATTCCCCTGTGAAAATGACAGGCTTAGCTACATGCTATCAAGATAAAGACTTGGATGACGTGAGGGTACACCTATGTGTTATAGGTGACGGGTTACGACAGTGTTTCTTGTGAAATAGATTTCTTTACTTACCATAGGACTCATCACTATCTACTGATTTGATAGCAAGTAATAAATGTTGATTTTGAAGATAGTCTCTGTCTGCGATGATTGGATAGAGCTGAAAATAAAAATGAATTAATGATTAAGGGAGCTGTCAAGACAAAGATATTAAGAATAAGATGGGTTTTGGAGCAGAATGGTTGAAATAGTACAACATCTGGAGAAAAGGTTTGTGGGAAACACCCATAGTGTTGAAAGGAAGAGTATACAGAATGGAAAGGAAAAATGATATTTGACATGGTGTAGATTTTGGGCTACAGGGTGGGGTGGAGGAAGGGGTACAGGGTGGAGTGGAGGAATGGGTAAAGGGTGGGTGAGCAGGAAGGGGTACAGGGTGAGATGGAGGAAGGGTACAGGGTTGTGCGGAGGAAATGGTAAAGGGTGGGGTGGAGAATGGGGTAAAGGGAGGAACGGAGGAAGGAAAACAGGGTTGGTTGGAGGGTGGGGTGAAGTAAAGGATATATGGTAACGTACTTTTGGAAGTACATGACGACCCCATTCCGGTGAAGCATAGAGAATCTTGTTACCAGATGCTCTGGAATACCCTGGAATAGAGTTCTGGTTGCTCTTCCCCATTTCTAAAATAAATTCAAAACACAAATATATTTTTTAACTGCAACTTGAAACTGGTGCTTTCAACAGTATGTGAATTACAGTGAAACTACATTAACCAAGACCAGCTGAACAAATTTTCTACAAATCAACCAATCAAAAGTAGGTATCTGAACAATAGAATTGCTACAAATCGGACATATCCATGGGTTTACACGGTTTAGAAGACTGCTGGCACCTTTGTTGTCGAAAATAAAAGTGCTGTCGCATAGCAACAATGTGATAAGATCTTACAGTGTCAGCCTGATAATATCTTTGTCTGCAAGAAACAAACTGTAATCATAAAGACTGTGTTTTATACGGTTTCAAATTTGCTTTCCTGTCGTGTCAAAAGGCATACTTTAATATTTTCCTATACATATTTTTTATTTATCACTAATTTGCGAAGAAAATATATTACAATTTCTTGTTTGTCATTTAGTTTTGGCAATCTGAATGACGGAAGAATATCTAAGTTAAAAATTTGTCGCTAATCTATTGTCTAAGTACTTACCACCGTCTGCATTGCTACGCGGCCACCCCAGACAAAAATCGCGACGTGCACTTTGCAATAGACTGGCGTCAATCAAACACGTTGACGTCATTTACACGCATGTGTGATTCAAAAGGCGCCAAAACTTGTCGATTATTTACAAGTATTGTACGCGTGTTATTAAACATTTTCTAACCCTTCCTTTAGATAAATTCTGTATTAATTGTTCATTTTGACTTACTTTCTAAGCAGCTGGAATGGAATTCAATGACGAAAAGAGGTTTGCTGTTTGTCTTGATCTGTGAGTGAAATTCAAAGTGTGAAATTATTAGTGTTGACTTCATGTAGCTACGATATTCTACATTTTATTTAATTTTTGAGAAGATATTTCACATTAGTTTCTCTTTAATTTCTTCAAGACAATCTGGCACCACTATTCATCTCCTCACTTAAACATCATTTTGTTTTCCTGGTGCTTGAAATTAAAGATAAAGCTAAAGAGAGCACACTAACCAAACCAACCCAAACCCCATTTATTTAGTCTTACTCCTTAAAACAAGTGTGAGGTCACTGAGGATCAAACTATGGACCTCTTGCTTAGCAGGTAACACAATAACCAACCAAGTCCCACTTGCTCCTTAAAACAAGTGAGTGAAGTCACTGAGGATCAAACTATGGACCTCTTGCTTAGCAGACAGCACACTAACCAACCAAAACACACTTGCTCCTTAAAACAAGTGTGTGAGGTCACTGAGGATCAAACTATGGACCTCTTGCTTAGCAGACAGCACACTAACCAACCAAAACACACTTACTCCTTAAAACAAGTGTGAGGTCACTGAGGATCAAACTATGGACCTCTTGCTTAGCAGGTAACACAATAACCAACCAAAACACACTTGCTCCTTAAAACAAGTGTGTGAGGTCACTGAGGATCAAACTATGGACCTCTTGCTTAGCAGGTAACACAATAACCAACCAAAACACACTTGCTCCTTAAAACAAATGTCAGGTCATTGAGGATTCAAACTATGGACCTCTTGCTTAGCAGGTAACACAATAACCAACCAAAACACACTTGCTCCTTAAAACAAGTGTGTGAGGTCACTGATGATCAAACTATGGACCTCTTGCTTAGCAGGTAACACAATAACCAACCAAGCCCCACTTGCTCCTTAAAACAAGTGTGTGAGGTCACTTATGATCAAACTATGGACATCTTGCTTAGCAGGTAACACAATAACCAACCAAGCCCCACTTGCTCCTTAAAACAAGTGAGTGAAGTCACTGAGGATCAAACTATGGACCTCTTGCTTAGCAGACAGCACACTAACCAACCAAAACACACTTGCTCCTTAAAACAAGTGAGTGAGGTCACTGATGATCAAACTATGGACATCTTGCTTAGCAGGCAGCACACTAACCAACCAAAACACACTTGCTCCTTAAAACAAGTGTGTGAGGTCACTGATGATCAAACTATGGACATCTTGCTTAGCAGGCAGCACACTAACCAACCAAAACACACTTGCTCCTTAAAACAAGTGTGTGAGGTCACTGATGATCAAACTATGGACATCTTGCTTAGCAGGTAACACAATAACCAACCAAGTCCCACTTGCTCCTTAAAACAAGTGAGTGAAGTCACTGAGGATCAAACTATGGACCTCTTGCTTAGCAGACAGCACACTAACCAACCAAGCCACACTTGCTCCTTAAAACAAGTGAGTGAAGTCACTGAGGATCAAACTATGGACCTCTTGCTTAGCAGACAGCACACTAACCAACCAAAACACACTTGCTCCTTAAAACAAGTGTGAAGTCACTGAGGATCAAACTATGGACCTCTTGCTTAGCAGGTAACACAATAACCAACCAAGTCCCACTTGCTCCTTAAAACAAGTGAGTGAAGTCACTGAGGATCAAACTATGGACCTCTTGCTTAGCAGACAGCACACTAACCAACCAAAACACACTGCTCCTTAAAACAAGTGTGTGAGGTCACTGAGGATCAAACTATGGACCTCTTGCTTAGCAGAGAGCACAGCCTACGGCAAAATCATAGCCACTGAACAACACTTCATTTTACAGCAATCATTTATCATGATGATATGCACAATTATCATAACCCTTTCAAGCACCCATACTTTATAGTAATGCTTACCTTTGCCTCAATCTTATGGAAAATAATTTCGCAGCCCTCTTTTGAAGACTGACTTCCATTTTTCTCTGAAAAAAGTGAACACCAATAAATGTGCATTGCAACACAGTTTATGCCAGTTCTCTCTCTATACCATGTCACACTCAACATGTTTCATCTCACCATACCTCACTACACTAGTACACCATATTGAACCTTAGCTTACTATACCATATAACCACACTCAACATGTTTCATCTCACCATACCTCACTACACTAGTACACCATATTGAACCTTAGCTTACTATACCATATAATCACACTCAACATGTTTCATCTCACCATACCTCACTACACTAGTACACCATATTTAACCTTAGCTTACTATACCATATAATCACACTCAACATGTTTCATCTCACCATACCTCACTACACTAGTACACCATATTGAACATTAGCTTACTATACCATATAATCACACTCAACATGTTTCATCTCACCATACCTCACTACACTAGTACACCATATTGATCCTTAGCTTACTATACCATATAATCACACTCAACATGTTTCATCTCACCATACCTCACTACACTAGTACACCATAATGCACCACAATATCCATGTAACACTTCAACTTGACATATACATATATAGTTCATCTCAAATATCTCACTTTAATACTATTTAGACTATCACCATACCACCCCCACCTCATCTATCTCATCTCACCACAACTCAATACATCACATTGCATCTCACTACACCATGGCATATCAGACCACAGAACACCACACCACAATACAATGCAATACAACAGATCACACCATACCATGCCCAACTACATAGAGTGACAAGCAAATACCAAAATTGCATTGCAACATCAAATTTAAAAACGATTAATATACCTTAAATACATCACCTCCCCGAAAACAAATCATACCACACCATCATTTGACATACCAGGTTTAGCAGCATACTGGGAGACAATACCAACATCAAAAGTACTGAATACTGGCCAGTGATCACTTGTTCTTATGTTTTCTGTACAACCTGGGTCAATAATATAAGGCCAAACAAAAAAATAAGTGTGTTGAATGAAAAACATTATTGGGGTCAGTGGGTCGGTAGGTTGCATTATTTTCTTACTGATACAACAGTGGAAATTAGCTTACTGGGAACCCTGTGGTGCATTTAAGAATGGAAAAAATTATAGGGTCGGCAAAAAAATTAGGGTTGGTTGCACAACAGGAAACACACCTATTTTTATCTTTGGCCTAAACACACTTTGTATCAAACTACGAGGAAATTAAGGGCTGCTTACTATAATTATCAACCACAGATTGAAGCATTGAAGGATAACAGGAAAAGCTGGAAAGAACCTTTGAACTAAGGAAGAGATTTAACAAAATCTGCTCATGTGTGATGCCATTAAAAAATCGAACATAAGACCTCAGAGTTTAGTGAGCTTACCTGCTATATTACTAAATCATAATTTAAAAATAAAATGTATATTTGTGAATAAGTGTCTAGTCGTTCTAGCGCTTTCACACTAATTGGGGCCACTTTTCACTTACACACACTACCACTTCATTCAATATCCTGTCACACAACTCACATGTTGATTTTTACAGAGGGAGAAAACCGGAGAACCCGGAGAATACCATCATAGCATGGGAGAGGACAATATGTCAACCAATGCAAACTAAATTAGCATAGGAGAGAACAACTCATCAAACAAACTCAATTCACATGTGGCAACCAGTGATTGAACCAGCAACCTGTTGGGCTCACAGTGGTGAAAGGCGAGGTGTTAGCTGTGAACCCCACCCATGTAACCCAAATTCAAATTCAAATTCATGGCACTGCAAACTGCTCAGCAACCAAGGAGGTGGATCAACTAACTTTTGTACTTTCACGGAAATATAGAGGATTCAAGACATGCAAAAATTATCTTAAAATTGAATGGTTATTAGTTTGCACTTACCATACGAGGTGCAGACAATCTTTGTGTCAGGGAAAGAATGACACAGAACACGGTCACACCATGAAGGAACATTGATTAAAATCTAAAAAAAGGACAATACAATTATGAAAACATGGTACATAATTTACGGGATTCCACTGATTTTTCTTAGGAGTAAATGCAAGAAAATGTATGCTTGTACTCTTTATGCAAAAGATTAAACCCCAAAAAACATCTTAATAAATCTATTGTAAAAAAAAATCACATACAAACTTGCCTGACAAATGTTTCCACAAATGCCAAAGGTTTCAGTCTATTCTCAAGAATAATTTCTTGCTTAATAATTTAAGGACTTAGCAATGCAGTTGGTTGCTTCCAACGACAATTGCAATTTTATGATTATATAGCGCTCTTTTCCATATGGATATGTTCAAAGGCGCTTTACAATGATTCATGAATGAGAGATAGTTAGTATGAGGTGTAGGCACTGATTGATGTCACTGCAATTTTTGTTTTCCATAAAAAAAAGTAAAATTATGATAGAGAACTGGAAAGTTTCTCCAAGTTTGAGGAATTCTTATACGTGATATCATCATTTTTTATTATTCAGCTTTGTGATTTATTATTGACAAAAAATATCAATATCTATTTATTATGTTACCCCTGATCTTTTGGTCTTCTCCCAGACATATTCTTTCCCACCACGCTTGTGACGATATGTTGGAAGAAAGTTTATTTGTTCTTCCTCTGTTGAAAAGGAATGAGAATATGTGATATAAAGAGGAATGTATTTATAAACAAGATTTACTTATCATTGAGGCAGTGTGTGCCTGTCGTTGTAGGTTGGTAATGAGATTCATGAGATTCTTCAAGCATATTCTCATATTGCTTGGTATCAATCAGCTGAATGATTCTCGTGAATCTCATTACCAGCCTACAATGATAGGCAAACACTGCCCGCCATGTGCTATCAACAAGAGAATATTCTATTGCTTGGTATCAATTAGCTATGAATCTCATGAATCTCTCTACCAGCCTAAAATGATAGGCAAACACTGCCCGTCATGTGCTATCAACCAGAGAGTATTCTATCGCTTGGTATCAATTAGCTGAATGAATCTCATGAATCTCATTACCAGCCTACACTGCCCGTCATGTGCTATCAACCAGAGAGTATTCTATCGCTTGGTATCAATCAGCTGAATGAATCTGACTCGTGAATCTCATTACCATTATACAATGACCTTTGAGGGCGGATCCAGGGGTGAAAAGGGGGGCTGAAGCCCTCCTTCAGCAGTAAAAAACAAAACAAAATTAGATGCTTATTTAATCGTTTTCCGTTGTGTTAAATGTAAGAAACTCAATTAGCCCCCCCTAAACTCAATTGGCCCTCCCCTAAAATTTTGGCTGGATCTGCCCTTGCTTGTAAACATTTCCTGTCATGTGCTATCAACCAGAGAGTATTCTATTACTTGGCATCAATCATTTGAATCTCAGGAATCTCACTACCAGCCTACACTTACTATACACCACACAGTATTCTATTGCTGCTGATTGATACTGACAACAAGACTTCATTACAGAATAGTACTTACTAAATCCAACAAAGACATTGCCCTTCTGGATTTCTTGTTTCAGTTGATCATATTCCCTCATCTTTGATAGATTATTGGTTTTAATATTATCTAATACATCCTATTGTAAATATGAGAATCAATCAATTAATTAATGTTTAAGAGACTGATCAGTGACTGTAGGAGGGTGTCACTAATGAAAAATTGCATATTGTGTATTCCAGAAATCATCCAAACCTACCCCACAGAGGAATTTGGAATTTCCAAAGAGTAGGGGGCCAGAGAAAGAACAAAAATTACAGAGTTTGTATGGAAGAAAAATGGAATTTCCAGGGGGTAGGGGGTCTCTTTAAAAAATTCCTCCGTGGGGGGGGGGGTATGGTTAATTTTTGGCACTACACAATATTATAGAAATATTATAAATCACTTTAAAAAAGAACAAGAGTAATGACAGCATTAGGGGGTGTACTGCAGGACCCCCCTGTATCCACTCCTGATAAATAATTGAACCCCCAGGAGCTGTCCTCCAACATGGATCCAGCACATGATCATGGAAAATCTCTATATCATCCATGAAACAAAAAAAGTTACAAAAAGCTGGCTTACTATATATATATTTTTTAATAAATGGTTTTCTCATTGGATGTGAAATTGGCCTGGCAGTGATATGACTTTGGTGTGACTGTGTCTGCACTGTGTTCATTCCATGTTCTGGGCATTTGATTAAGTGAAGAGTAAGTATTCTCATGCAATGTGATATGTCTGGTGTATATGCATTGCCAAGTCACGGCCCTGTTTGTGCCTGAAGCTTCTGAAAGACTTATGAAAACTGCTCTAAAAATATATATTTGTTGAATATCACTATGGCCATCATGATGACTTAGCTTGGCATGTATGTTGGAACACCCTATTGTATATGATAATAATTATTCCATAAACTCAGGGACTGTATACACCTAATTGAAAAAACGTAGTTGGGTTTAAGAAGAGCATACTGTTGAAGCTAAGGCCAAAAAGGATTTTGGGTACTCCGAAATGTGTATTATATTAATTTTGCATATAGACATGTAAAAATGCAAAGTAGAGCAAAGTCAGTCGCCCTAGATTAACAACATGCCAAAGCCATGATGTATAAAATGTGCACAGGAAGGGAAAACTGCAATATGCATGAAATTAGTAGAATTGTTTGTCTTCCCATGCTTCCCTCCGGTCTTAGCTTTGATGATATAACCATTTTTTTAGCCCGACAACATCTTTTCAATTAGATTTAAAATATATATATTAACCTAAAACATGGCTTTTAAAATACTAGTATACAATAGGGTAAAAGTGAGGGAGGGGCCTTAGATCTAAAAAAAGGCAATGCATATTAGCAAGAAAGTGTGCTTCCCAATACTCTTCCTCTGCAGCCCCTTAAGGTCTGTAACAGTGACTTACCATAACTTGTAAGTCAATTCTGTAGTTTAAATCACCAAACCAAAATACATGGTTAAACTGGTTGGTCAGGTCAAACACGTTTTTCTGGCCAAGATTAAGTCCCTTCAGAATGTCATGGTAGTTTTGGTTTCTCCTGGAAATTTAAAGAAAGAAGTTAGTTGAGTAATGGTCTTCTCCACACAATAACTATGGCTACAACAGACACTTCACTCCTCTTAGATACTGCCTCCCCTTAGTTACCGTTGCTATGTCCCACAAACTTAACAAATAATCTAGAAAAAAAATCTTTCAACAGTTTACTGTTGTGTGAAAATAATTAGAAAATTGCCTCATTATCCTTGTAGTACTGTTCAAAACAGATACTCTGTACTACTTGCTTGTGGGACAAGATTTTAATATCATTGAGAAAACTGACATTGCAATGGTGCTTCGTTTGCTATTGACTGAGTTGGAGCTAAGGATACGGCTTTATCCATGCTTCATTGAGTAATACAGGAATAGGGAATGACAAATCATAATTATAAAAGTAGGAAGTTAAGACAAGCTCAGAGAAGACTTATTAAAATTGCTGTATTACTAAAAGGAACATGAAAAATGCTGTCGTTTTATTCCATTAAATAATAAAATATACACATTAATTCAGGAAGAAATTTTTTAAACTTTTTTTATTTCAGCACTTTTTTGTAAACCAGGTTGTCATGCAGAGATGGCATCTGCAACTTGCGATATTCACTAAGGTACTAGGAAATATTGGCTGCGATTTGTTGATCAAAATCATCGCCCCAACACAATCAGGAAGCACATTGTGAAACATAGTTTAGAGCCTAGCCTCCTTAAGGAGGTTTATAGAGCATCTTTTAAGCATCATGATAATTTAGAAAAATAGAGCCCAATTTACAAACTCTGTAGCAGTCACAGATGTTAGACTTATATATGGGACTGATTTATACGGAGTACAGCATTCAAATTGTGCTTGAATCAAACAATAAACTACTTGCACGATTTGCTTCCTGAAATGTCAAATCCTCTTGACAAACCACATTGCATAGACAAAGCCATATGAGAGCACAGTTTACAGCCAATCAGAGTATATTGTGTTAAAATATGAGGCTATTAAGCTCTGTTACCTCAAGACCCTTGTACTCCTTGCAGCCAAGTGACAGTTAATAAAACACAGCGAAGTAGCGCTAAACATAAATGAGATGCCAACAGCACCCTTGTTACCTAGCAACACAAACAGACAGTCATGTCAAATAAAAAACAACACCTTTAGGTAGAGGTGGTGATGAGTGACAGTTGCAGAGAAGGACTAGCTTAAGTTGTGGTAGTGAAGTGTAGGTGAAGTGACGGTCAAGTGTTGGACAAGTGTTGGTCAACCGGTGACTGTCAACCAACAGTTGGACGATAGTTGACCAACATGTGTAGCCTGGTCATGAAGTACACGATTACCCATTCATACCGTGAGTAGAGTTTGTAAGATCTCTTTCTTGATTCACAGGTTTTTCTATGGGTTCTCCAGTTTTTGTCCTCATGCTAAATTTCCCCCAACAATCTAAGTTCTAATATGATCTAGATGAGTTAGCTGTGCCCTGACTTTGATCATGAGCCCACAGGCTTTTTCAATTAATTTTTGATTTTGAAGATTTTTGCAGGTTTGAAGAAGGTTTTCCCATGCATTGCAGCTCTCTTTCCAGCTTTCCTTCCGTGTTGGTGTCTTTCTGTACTCCAGTTTTCCTCTCTCAATGAAAGCTAAGCAACATTGACAACAATGTGCTTTATGCTTACAATGTGAGAGCTGTGCACAGAGTATTGAATGTAGTGGTAGTGTGTGTAGGTGGGCTAAATTGTACTTAATTGATATTACAGTGATATTTTATGATATTATTGATATTACAGTGCTGTGTGCAGAACTGTGAACAATGAACAAAGTTTTATACAAGTTTTGACAAGTTTTAATCAATCTCTTTACCACTAACCAATACTGTTTGGCGCTTTAACTCAATGTTTCGCTATAATTACATCGATGTACGAACTCTGCCTATCCAAACACCAAGGTGAAGCACTGATGTCTAATTGGTTAACGGTTAAGATAGCACAATTAAAACTTGTCAAAAAGAAATAAAAAACTTGTAGAAGTGTTAACAGTATGGCACATAGCACTGTAATCCTACCTAATGCATTTGCTAAGCCAGTCTTCACAGAAGACTGTTGAACATGACTGATTAGATTCTGGTGGGCTGTTTTAACCAAAATGACAATACGAATACCCCATAAAGAACAAACACCAACCTGAAAAAAAATATAATAATAATAATAAGTGAATGAATGAATGAATTGAATGAGTGAATAAAATGGATGAATGAATGAATGAGAAATCAATAAATGGATGAATGAGTTAGTGAATGGAAGGGCAGATATTTTATTAAGAAAGGTACTAGAAGGATGAATGAATAAACCAACAAAAAGGGATGGATGTAATGAAAAAGGGATGGATAAATAAAGAATGAATGGAATGAAAGATGAATGGAAGGATGGAAGGAGGTACTAGATGGATGAATGAATGAACAAACAAAAAGAAAGAAAAAGTTATGAATGGATTGATGGGTGGGTGGGTGGGTGGATGGATGGATGAAATGAATAAGGCATGGACAGATGGATTGATAAGCAAATGGGTAAATGGATGAGAATGAATGGAAAGTAGAAAAAAACAAAAATTACCAAAATAAATAAATAATTCAAAAATAAAATTACTAGATGGATAGCTTAAATCAATGAATAAAAATAGGTAATAAAATACAAGAAAAATGTACAAACAATGAATGAAAATGAAATGGGTGGAAGGGAATAAATATATTGATCAATGAACTAATAAGATACTTTAACTTACCGTTTTAAATTCAATTTGAAACAAATTATGAAGGTCGTTTTTTATCTTTGAAATCCAATTACTTTCACTATATGAGCATTCCTAAAATAAACGAAAATGTACTGTTATATAGGTGCTAGAGAATGAGAAAGCAATGGGAGGATTGCAAACATTCACAAGAATGAATGTACATGTAATAACGAAAGTTGGCTTTGATAGACATTTCTCAAAACAATCTTGAATACAAGATCGACAGTAAATAAATAGAAATACTTCAAAAAGTGTTATTCTTCCATTTCCTTTTTGCACTTATTTTTTCAACCAACATGGTTGCCATGACACAAATACCACCAATACCTGGACACCAGCAATTATACCAACAGACCTCTTTGACTGGGGAGCAAATTTTTTTAAAGATTTCAGACCATGTATCATTCTCTAGAGCACCATTTCTTGTTCAACAGTTGTGAATGAGACGATGACACATGGAAATGTATATAACTCAAACAAAGGATCTTATTACCTAGAGATTGACATGTGGTCTGAAATGGGAAAACATTAGGCCCAAGCTATAGCGGTGTGAATGTGGGAATTCATACACACGACATCAATGCATCATACATCATACATCATTAAGAGAACATAATTACATCTATTTCAAGAAATGTTGCTGGTCGGAGATATGGAATCTTAAAACTGAGACCGAGTAGCATGCTACAAATTGTAATCTATTCACAGCCTAACAATTCTGTTTTCTTTTAGATTGGAATATGAAGCAAGACCTTTGAGTTAGAAACGTATAAACGTTTTTAGTATTTTAACTTGAAAACATGAAACTACAAAAATTCAGTTAAGTCTCAGATCGCCTATTTCACATCTTCAACCAACAATGTTTTTTGAAATTGGCATGTACCTGGGTGCCTATAGCATAAATATCATGTGCAAAGTGTGCAACATCAGTATCTCGTGTAGACCCATGACCCTGACACTTGTACCAGGAAGAAAGGTTTTCAGGAGGGCTTGCGTCACCTGGGAACAATGAGTGACGTCATTTATCATGTAAACATTAAACACCTTCACACTCATAGCCTTATATTCGAGGGCTTTTCTCTGGGTTCTACAATTTTCTTCCCTCGCTACAATACGCTATTAATACCTATTCTATTTTTGAGTCAGCCATACTCTGACTTTGATCAGCACAGAGGCAAAGTTTTGTAGACGTCTCAAATTGCAATGATTTTTACTTTATGTTTTACTGAACAAAGAAAACAATACTGATGTAGAAAACACCATAGTTTATTGAGAAAAACCTGATGGCAATAGAAATACCAAACTAATATTCTAATAGTACTAATACTGACCCATGTTCCATGTTCCAACAAAGACAGAAATCTGCTCCAAAGCTAAGTCTTTTGAGTTCTGGTTCTTGACTTGTTGAACAAGTTGACAGAACACTTCACGAGACTAAAAAATAGATATATTAACGCATTCAAAGAAACTAGACAAAGGTAAAGAATCAAGTTTCAATTTATTTTGATAAGATGTAAGGGACTGGTAAGGTGTGATGTGCATAACATTAGCACAATGTGTTAGTGTGTAGCAGGGTTTTATCTGTGTCAAGTTAGTGTAGTAAGTAAGTAAGTGTAGTGCAGTGTGGTGAAGAATGGTGTGGTGTGGTATGGTATGGTGGAGTGTAGTGTGATATGGTGTGATGTAGTGTAGTGTAGTGAGGTAAGGTGTAGTGTGGTGTGGTGTGGTGTGGTGGAGTGTGGTATGGTGGAGTGCAGTGTGATATGGTGTGGTGTAGTGTAGTGTAGTGTAGTGTAGTGTGGTGTGGTGTAGTGTAGTGTAGTGTAGTGTAGCAATGTAAAATGTGGTATGGTGAGGTTTGGTATGGTGAGGTGAGCTGTATTGCAGCGGGAATATTTTTCACTTTGGACCCTTATCACTACCTTTCCATCATCAAATTCAAATTCTTTTATAGGCTTGGACTCAATCTTCATGCTTAGTCTTTTGATGTTTGTTCTTGATTTAATCAACTGAGTAACTGAAAAAGAAGGAACAGTACTGTGGATAAGTCCACTGCACTACCTACCTCACCCAGAAGAAGCATTCTTTACAACAATGCCCTACCACCCATCCAGTAGTGGAATGTGTGTACCCATGCATATAGAGAACAGACTGTGCATCTTCTTTACCAATAATGCCCTCTTTCACCCACCCCTCTACCACCCATCCAGTAGTGGGATATGTACCCATTATATACACACCAGACAGTGCATCTTCTTTACCAATAATGCCCTCTTTCACCCACCCCTCTACCACCCATCCAGTAGTGGGATGTACCCTTGATGTAGAGACCAGACTGTGCATCTTCTTTACCAATAATCTCCTTTGTCACCCACCCCCTACCACCCACCCAGTAGTGGGATGTACCCTTGACGTAGAGACCAGACTGTGCATCTTCTTTACCAAAAATCTCCTTTGTCACCCACCCCCTACCACCCATCCAGTAGTGGGATGAATCCATTGACCAGACTGTGCATCTTCTTTAGCAAACAAATCCTTCAATTGAAGAGGCCAACCTGGATATTTAAACTTACTTTTGATATGATCAATGGTGTTGCCTGTGTCTGGAGCTTCTCTTTCACTCTTTAAGAAGGAAATTGTCCCTGAAATGTATCATTCAGTTACTATATGATGGTGCAAGTTATTAATGATAATGGCTGATGATGAATGATGATGATGATATGGTGATGATGGTGGTGATGATGATGTTGGTTGTGGTGAAAATGATGAAGATAGCTGATGATAGTTGGTGGTTGATGATGATGAATGGTAATCAAGATATGATCATTATATCATTATTATATCCCAGCGAGGTCGGAAATTAATTTTTCCGAATTCAATTCCAAGGGCTTTCGCCAGGAATAACCTAGTTCCCAAGCACTATAACTTACTTCTATATCTTTGACTATTTCATTAGTGCCCACGGTCCATATACTATGATCATTATAGACCGTTTTCGAATTAATCAAATGCTGCTGTGTTTCTTGATAACAGACTTTTTTACTCAGATTTTGCCTCATTTCAGTTTACAAATATTCACAACTAAGAAAGTAAAGTAAAGAATCTCAAACGATTACTAACAATTACAAATTTCATGGTGTCACAATAGACGTCACTTCTGGTAATAGCTATTTTTGATGGCTTGTACTAGAATCCTGGAGGTTGTTTTGATCTCTTATTTTTAGGATTGATGTCATGAAGATAGTCAAATACAATAGTTTGAGGACTTATTATGATATGATTTGACTTAGCATCCGCTAGTTGCCCCCCAGCAAACCTCTTGTTTGCCCCCCAGTGAACTCCAAAAAGTCACGTAATTGATAGTAAGCAATAAAACAGATGAATATTCAAAATATTTCATACAACAACTTGAGTATTGTTGATGATGTTGGAAGCTGGCAATGATGATGATGACTGTTTCTGCTGCTGATAATGATAAATATTTGTCCACAAAGCTGGCCTTACCTTGAATATAGTCGACAGACAGATAACTCTTGCTTCTGAAACTTACACTCTTTTCAGCAACCTTAAAGAAATATGAAATAAATAGTTTTAAATTGAAACATGCTTGGGCGTTGAGTATCAAACAACAAATATTTTTTGTCAATAAAATTTTTGGTAGGCGGTTATGAAATTAAAATAGGCGGTAAACTGGAAATCACTGGAGTATGTCACCATTCCCACTCGTCTCACAAGAATTCAAGATGGCCAACAACTATTGTCGTAGTTTTGTTTCCCCCCAGGTTTTGATTGCATTGCAGTTTTTCGTAGTACAGCAACAAAGATTGTGTTAAAATTTATTTTATTCACACATTTTGCAAGTTTAAAGAACTTTAATCAAGATTTACAATTACGTTAGGAAGTGGCTGAGCAGATGGCTGAATCAGCAAGCTTGGAGTAGATGGTGGAATCTACCAGTTGCCTGCTTCTATTGACAACCCTCACTGGTCAATTTTGTTACAGACAAACCAAGAGGTCCTTGCCAATGCTATTTCTTCTTTATTCCCTATCTTCTGCCCTCTCTCTTCATCTCTGCCTTACTTCATCTGCTCCTTTATCTTCTTTCTTGAGCCACACCTCTCTTCCCTATTTTGCTCCTACCTCCTTCATCTTCTCCCTCCTCATATTCCTCCATGTCCTTCCTTCTCTCACTCTCTCTTATCTCTTCTCCTTTCCCCCATTTTTCTCCTTCCATCTACTTTATAAAGGGCAACTTTCTTCTCCTTACTTATCTTCTTCCTTATCCTCTCCTTCCTCATCTTCTCCTTCCTCATATCCCTCCCTGTCCTTCCTTCTCTTCCTCTCTCTTACCCCTTCTCCTTTCCCTTTTTTTCTCCTTTCATCTACTTTTTACATAGTATTTTCCTTTTCCTTCCTCATCTTCTCCTTCCCCATCTCCCTCTCTGTCCTTCCTTCTCTCACTTTTTTTTAACCCTTCTCCTTTCCCTTCTAATTCCTAAGGACAACCTGCTATACTCACCTCAAACACTCTGTTTTGTGGTTTCTCTGGCTGATTGTCTGTTCCTTCTTGTATTTTCACAAGGTATTCAATGGACTTTAGAGCCTGAAAAAAGTGATACACTGTTATCTTAAGTTTGTATTTCAAAATGACTGACTCTCCAATAAGAATGTCATGTACTATCAATGGGTTACCTGTGTGTGGACTGTTGATACACCAGCGATTGAGTCAGCTAATAGTCGACACAGTTTCTCATAATCTGACATACTCTGCAATCAAGCAACACAACAGAATATAAATATTATAAATTATATATTAATATACGTCTTTTTTTTGGTGGGTGTCAAATAAGTACACTGTTAAAACCCCTGGTTTCCAAGGTGTGAGTTTCACTCACACTTACTAAAAGTATTCTATACACACAACACTCAACTCACATGTTGATTTTTACAGAGGGGTGGAAACCAGAAAACCCAGAGAATACCATCATAGCATGGGAGAGGACAATACGTCAACCAATGCAAACTAAATTCACATAATTATGGTGTCGTCGAGCCAGTGACCCAAAGTTTTCAAACCACAATCATTTTTAGAAGTGTATGCCCCCATGCTACCCATAAAACTGATAAATAAAACATCTATTAAATACAATTTAAGGCATGAAAATGAGTACAAAGGACATTTGTTAAGTAATTTCTTTACCTACCTCATCTGCTTTGCCAAGAGAAGAAAATTTCTAAAGAAAGAAAATGGGAAAAATGTAAAGACATTGACTTAACTAAAATGGAAAATGGATGGATGGATAAATAAAATGGAAAGAATTGAAGACAAAGAAGAAAATTTCTAAAGAAAGAGCATGGGAAGGATGGATCCATGGATAAATAAAATGGAAAGTATAGAAGATAAAGAAGAAAATTTCTAAAGAAAGAGCATGGGAAGGATGGATGGATAAAAAAATAAACTGGAAAGAATAGACTGAAGATAAAGAAGACAATTTCTAAAGAAAGAGCATGGGAAGAATGTAAAGACATCGACTAAAATGGAAAATGGAGGGAAGGATGGATAAAATGGAAAGATATATATGGTAGGAAGGATTTGGGTTGATAGATGGATGGAGAAATAGGGAGAAGGCAGGATAGCTGGATTAATGGATGAATATATGAATGGAACTTTTTTCCTCTTCCCTAACACTTACTATGGTTCTAGTGTTGTCAGAACTTTTGCAACTAAAAACTTCTTGGAGAAAAGACAGCCTTGAGATCAGTAGAGCTAAATCCCTAAAATACAATTATGAAAATAGAATTATTATTAGGAAACCAATTACAATATCAAGATAAGGGATATATATGACCAGAAGGGTCACGACTGTGGTGAGGGGTACAACTTCATGTATCACCAGGGTGTGGTCAAGGGATATATATGACCAGAAGGATCCAGACTGTGTGAGGGGGTAGAACTTAAAGTAGAACCAGGGTGTGGTCAAGGGGTACATATGACCAGAAAGGTCCAGGCTGTGATGAGGGGGTACAGCTTCATGTAGCACAAGGGTTTGGTCAGGGGGGACATATGACCAGAAGGGTCCAGGTTGTGTGGTGAGATGGTACAGCTTCATGTAGAGCAAGGGTGTGGTCAAGGGGTACTTATGACTAGAAGGGTCCAGGCTGTGGTGAGTGGGTACAACTTCATGAAGGGCCAGAGTGTGGTCAAGGGGTACATATGACCAGATGACCAGAAGGGTCCAGGTTGTGTGGTGAGGGGGCACAACTTAGAGTGGGGCCAGGGTATGGTCAAGGGTTACAAGGGTTACATACATCATGTGTCCAGGGGGTGGGGTACAGCAGTTACATACTTCATAAGGTCTTGGGATGAGCTAACAAGTAGTTTCTGGAAACCTTCTAGTGTTTGTCCACCATTTGCTACAGTGTAAAGGTCCTTCAGTAATGGTTCACCGAGGTAGTAGCCTAAAGCATCTTTGAAGTCTTGATCAATTTTGCTATTAAACAAACAATTCACAGCACCACATAAGAATGGATGGATAGGTGGACGGATGGATGAGTGGGTGGATGGACGGATAGGTGGATCGATGGATGGATGGATAGGTGGACGGATGGATGGGCAAATGGATAGGTGGATGAATGGATGGGTGGATGGATGGATGGATGGATAGGTGGACGGATGGATGGGCAAATGGATAGGTGGACGGATGGATGGGTAAATGGATAGGTGGGTAAATGGATGGGTGGATGGATGGATGGAGAAATAAATGAGTGAGAGGGTAAATAAACTTTTTCTTTGTTTGCACATTAAGTAGCAGCATCATAGCAGCAGTATCTTGGTTGAATTTAACAAAAGACTTGTCAATGAATTCTTTTGTGGAAATTGAATGGGGGCTTGAAGAACCCAACAAAAATGACCGCTCGCCAACATGATTGGCTTCATAGCTCAGTTGGCAGAGCATCGCACCGGCATCGCGGAGGTCATGGGTTCGATTCCCGTTGAAGCTTGAAATCACTTTTTCAAGTCTTTCTTTACAGCGTTCGCTTAGATCGCTCATTCACTGTGATGATCAACACATCTATCAGAATTCTTTTATGTAAATCAGATTAAAAGACTGCCATGCCTTGTCACTGTGACTTGGTGGATGGATGGGTGGTTGGCTGGCTGGGTGGATGAATGGATGGGTGGATGGATAGGTGGATAGATGGATGAGTGGGTGGATGGATGGATGAGTGGGTGGATGGATAGATGGATGGGTGGATGGATGGGTGGTTGGCTGGGTGGGTGGATGAATTATTGGAGTGGGAAGATGGGTGAGTGGCTGGATGAATGAATTAAGAACAAACAAGTTTTACATTCTTTAATCAACACAGTCACTGCATGATCTAAGGATTTAGGAGGGAGAAAAGAACACTTGCATTCATTTTCATCTTGAAATCAAAACAAAAAAATTCCCTGGACTTGACGAGCGTAAGATTTTCTTGATGTTAATATTTTACATTGCTTTGACCCAAGGGCGGATCCAGGGGGCTCATTGAGTTGGGAGGGGGGGGGGGGTAATTGAGTTTTGTCCATCAACACAACTGAAAACAATAAAAAAACCATCTAATTCTTCAGTTTGGTTTTGGTTTTTTCTGCCGAAGGAGGGGGGGGGGGCTTCAGCCTCCCCACTTTGCCCCCCCGTATCCGCCCTTGCTTTTACCTGCAGGATGGGATTTAGTTCAAGGTGTTTATAAGAGGCTCTCCATCAGTCCAGTTTCTTTCTTGGTTTGAAGTTTACAAGACTATGCAGCATCCAATAGTACTTACTTTTCACTCTTAACTTCACTCATCTGCCGTTTAAATGCCGCTTGTGCAGCAGCATTCTGGTCATTGTTAGGTTCTTCATTCTCTTCTAGTTCATCCTCTTCTTCTTCATCTAGACAAAAGCAACATACATACTATGTTAACTTATTATTTAAAAAAGATAAGGTGTTCATCTCAATAAAGCCATTTCCTTGAGTATTATTTCTTATACAGAAAATAAATTAACTATACACACCTACAGCATATTTTCTGTATAAGAAATAATATTTTGGGAAGCATAATAATATGTGACCCAGGTTTGAGTCCAACCAGACCTGCCATCGTATGTGAGTACCATCCACGTTGTTAGTTCTCTCCTGTGCTTTGAGGGATTTCTGGCTTCTCTGGTTTTCCTTTCTTCACAAAAATCTACTTCTAAATTTGAATTCAGTGGATAATGAACCACTATGAGAAAATACAAGTGAAGCACTGGTGGTGTGCACTGCTAATGCACCCCCTCTCACCAATGCAGCCCGAGTTCGGGTCCTGCCGCTCTCGACGTTGTATATGAGTAGAGTTGTTTGTTCTTTCTGTCCTGTACTTCAAGGGTTTTTCTCTGGGTTCTCCGGTTTTCCTCCCTCCTCAAAAATCAACTTCTAAATTCTAATTCGATCTTTTGACTTTCACTTAGTTTGGAGCCCAGCTCTGTTGTGGTTGTCCCACGCTGTGATACGACAGCAAAAAGCTTTGTAGATTTTTTGTTTGTTTTATAAATCCTATCTTTTTAATACTCAAGTGAACAGAAGTAAAGACAAAACAACACTCAAGTACAGTACCTGAATCTTCATCTTCACCAGTATCTACAGGGAATGGGTATAACAGCTGACACGGTAGGCCTCTCACTGGCTGGCTGTAAAAGGTTACTATCTGTCCAAGAGTGTCAAAGTGATGGCTTTCCACTCCAGGCACTGCCTATCAAGGCATTTTAACACAATCAAAATTAATGTCATTAATACTGTGAAGCGTACCTCTGACACATAACTGCACAATATGGTTGTCATACAGAGACTCACAAGGGTTAAAACATGTAACACTGTAATCATGCTTCGGAATATTAAGATAATATTTAAATTAGTAGTTTTTATATCATATTTGGAATTATGAGTTTGGTTATGAGATAGTCGCTTCTCTCACATAGGGGGTGGATCCAGGGGTCAGAGC
This sequence comes from Actinia equina, assembly GCA_011057435.1. NCBI lineage: Eukaryota > Metazoa > Cnidaria > Anthozoa > Actiniaria > Actiniidae > Actinia > Actinia equina. The sequence continues at coordinate 233,496 of WHPX01001382.1, forward strand.
TCAAACTTCTCAGTGTATCATTAGTAACAGCCTCGCCCTCTTGCCTCAAATTCCTAGTAAAACCTTTGTAATAGTTTCTGTATTTGCCCTTGTGCATATAATAATAATTAGAGGTCCATACAAATGACCGAGAGCCAAATATTTTCCCGTACAGCCCAACTTAACTCAGTCAATAAGCATTTTATCATTAATGACCCTCACGAAAATAAAAACAATTTTTAAAAAGAAAGAGCGCGGATTCGAGCAGGGCTGGACGGGTTTTTCCGGCCCGCTTAGGTCAACCCGTCCGGCCCCCATCACGTGACTTTTTCCAATGGTTTTATTAGAGCGTGTGAGTAGGGCCGTACGGGTCATATGATAATAACCTTTATTTAACGTGATCAATGCATGTGCTTAGCTAAAAGCTATTTTACAGCCATGCCACACAAAAATAGACAATACTAATGAACAGTAATTGAAAAACTTATAATAATAATCATCATAAAAATTATGATTTATATAGCGCTAATATCCCAATGGTTCAACGGCACTTTACAATTAAAATATATGATTAAAAAAAACATTTTACAAAATTAATATAATTAGGTATTAAGTTGTCATAATTTACCCATGTTCTTATTTGATATCTGAGCCCATCCCACACAGCGCACTGCCTTATCTATTAAGTTGTGGCTTAGTGCTGTACATTGAAAATCTTTTTTTAAATAATAATTAGAAACAACTTTTATAAGTACATACATATTTAAAGGACATTTATTTTATATAAAATTATGAATCAATGATTGAAATAACTTTCAACATTAATTGGCTTTTTATACAATATAATAATCGTAATTATACAGCTTCTCATTAATCCCATATAGGTACAACTGTAAAATTATCTTCTTAATTGGACAAGTCTTGTTGATATGGGATTAATTAGGCAGCTATATAATTAATAGGTAATGGGATTTCATGCTCCCCCAAGAAATAATTAGACTCGAAAAATTCCTTTGACTGCCAAATTTTGGAAGTCCTCAGAATTTTTCTCATCCAATTATTTCTTAATTGGACAGCATGGAGTCCTATTACAAATATACACAAAATATACATATATTACAACTTATTAAAGTTTGTTGAAAAGTAAAAACATAGAAATCTGAAAAAAACTACTAATAAAATGCTTGTTGAAAAAGCCAGGGTTTTTTTCAAACCCTTTGTTTGAACTGTGATATTGAAACCGAGGATCTTATGTTGATCAATCAACTTCAAATGACATTGCGAGAGCTAAGTTCTAAGCAGCCACTTGTGGTGCTAATATATCGAGATTATATATAAGGATCTAGACTTATAAAAATATGAGTGAAACTAGAAATTTCAAAAATTAACAACAAATATACAAACAATAATTAGGAATGTGAAACAAAAAAAAACCTGAGAGTCAATTTTACTCACTGGATTTCCTGGCTTTCAGACTAGATTTACCAGTTGATTCTAGATATCATTTAATCCAACATTTGAAATGTCTGTCTTTAATGTTTAGTAAGGAGGTTTTGAGGCAAGAATATTTAATTTACTTAAGAAAAATTTGTCAAGAAAAAAGTTGAATATTCTGGACCATCATAAAAAAGAAATGTATTGAGTTTCTGACCATTCTAAATTAATTGTTTCAGCGACTGCCTCAGCATTAAGATTAAAACAAATATATATTAGTTTTATAAATTACATTTTTTTACCCTGGTCCCAGAGGCTCAAAATATGTGGCCGGGAGAAAAATCGTCGAGCCTCTGGGACCTGGGTTGCTTTTTTTGGTTGCTTATTAGAAAGATGTTCAACCTGGGTCATCCACGATGTAAATGTCCCACGACAAGATCATAAGAAAAGGTGACTTTTAAATTTACCTGCATATAGTATCGTCCATCTACTTCGGTGAATATTCTATAATGGTGGATGTGCCCTTGAAATCTAAAATACAAATTCATTATTACTTTTGTTTGAAATTGAAATTTTTTTGTAAATATCTGTGGCCACAGATTCTCTTCAGTCACCTTTATGGTTCACTGCGCTATCTTGAAAGGTAGCTAAGCCTTTGCATTGAAAAAAAAAGGAATGGTGAGCTTGCTATGATAGAAACATGTGAATAATTATTGTTCAAGGGGTTTAAGAAAGGTCTCTACCATTGCAAGCTCACCATTCGCCTTGCTTCAATTAAAAGTCACCACTACCTTTCAAGATGGTGCAGGGACCTGCGAAGGGGACTCTTTAAAATTCTTAGAAAACCTGCTGAAATGCACCCATGCGTGAATGTTTTTCTCTGGTGTCTATGTACAAGGTGTTTGCTGCCAAACAAGCATTTGCATTCCTTATTTGAAAAAACAGCAACCAGTTTGCATCAAAATAATATACAGAACGCATGCATAGAAGTATGCGCATACCTTAAATGTGGTCATACTTTTGTGTGCACTGTAATTATATTCGTTTCTGGTCATTTGCATGGTTGGGGATTCCCAGAATTGATCACAACAACACCTCTAAATTAACTATTAAAGTTCTTCTATTATTTATCTATTCCATAAAGTTACAATGTCACTATTTCTAGAAATTTAATAATTGAATTTGAAAATAAAAGTTCAAGGAGCCAAAATGAAAGCATGACATAAAAAAGTTTTAAAAAATCAAACAGTATACTTTGTTTTTCTCAAAATTGAAAGAGTGATGTATTAGGTTAAAGTTTCTTATTAGGTTAAAGTTTCGGAGATTGAGATAAGTAGAAAATAATTTGCAAAATAGATCATTTAGATTTAGTTTTGTAGGCTCGACAGGCATAAACCAGCTTCGACAGGTCTTCTTTAAACGAATTAAAACAACAACAACGACCTTCTAGATCTCAGCATTCTAGTTAAAATATCATACATTTTTCTTCAAAACCCAAGTCTTCGAGCAATTATATTGAAATAAAATTATATAATATTTACTAACGAGGGATTTAGGAGATCTTTAAGCTCCTAAAACGCAGAATATAAAACGAAATAGCGATTGTTATTAGGTTGTACTTACAGCAAACTAAGAACGAAAGCATTTGGCACACTCTCACTGTCACGGATCAAAAATGCCCCATCTTTATTAAATCCAAGCAGCATTTTCTCCGTATCCAGGCGGTTTAACTTTTGGTGATACCATATTCCAGACATCTGGAAAACAAGTAAAATAATAATTATAATGAAAGTTGGTGAATTTTAAGGCAAAAGTATAAACTTCCGCCTTGGAAGTCATTCGTCCTTCCGTCGGTGCCAACTTTTCTTCACTAGTTTTCTCCTCGCTTACCTTGGTTCTGGGTCCGAGTTCAACCACTTTAAGCTGTTTTGATAGCCGTGCTACATGCTTGGAAGCCTATGGAAGATCTAGGGGGTGTTTAGGTAAACTTTATAGTTATTTTGAGTTGATTTTTAGCGATAGTTTCGATACCTATACAATTGTTAACCCAACACGACCTCTTGACGTTTGTTGTTTTTCACCGCTGACCATTGTAACCGGACCTTGATGTAATGGAATTTAAGGAGGCTAGAGACTTCTTAACCGGTAACCATAGACAACGGGGGGGGGGGGGGGGAATAAATAGGTAGTATTAAAAATAGCTGACTTGCATTGATCTTCGATTCAATACCTGACTTTTATGAAATGGAATTTAAGGAGGCTAGAGACTTCTTGTACGGTAGCCATAGACAACGGGAAAATGATTTTAAAAAGACAAAATTAATAAGTAATTCCAAAGGCCGTTAACCCGCGGAACATGACATATACAGGGGTGCACTCAGTAACGCCATATTGTTTTGAGATTTCGTAACTTTAAACTTTTGTCTTTCATTTGTTAGTGAAACTGCTTGCAATTTTTTATTGGAAAAGCCGAAATTTTGAGACAACTCGAAATGTCTTTATCAAGACCGGAAATGTCCCGTCGCTTACGATAACGTTGAGTCCAAATTCTCCTTTGTCCTGGTAAAAAGATCCTACATTGCGATTGACAAAATGGAAGTCTCAAGGTGTTTTGACCAACACCATCGTGGCTTCCTGCAGCTTCCGGCTCCAAACAAAGAAATGCATTTTTCTTGTGTTTTTGTTGTTGTTTTTGCCGCTAAAACCTCAACTTCAAAAAGCTAAAAGTCTCTTAGATTTCATTCAATTTTTCTAAAATTTTCTAGAGTTTAAAAAGTAACTCATGATCCAAAAAAGGGTGCCTCCGATTTTTGAAATTTTATTTCTGATGAATTAATTGTAAATCGTAAAATCGTAAATGTAAATCATATAAGATAGTCCTAGTGTCTTAGTGTGTACTTGAAAGGGTAGAGTGTGTTGTATGGGTTACCTTTGGTGTCCTAGTGTGTACTTGAATAGGTAGAGTGTGTTGCATGGGTTACCTTTGGTGTTCTACTGTCCTAGTGTGTACTTGAAAGGGTAGAGTGTGTTGCATGGGTTACCTTTGGTGTCCTAGTGTGTACTTGAAAGGGTAGAGTGTGTTGTATGGGTTACCTTTGGTGTCCTAGTGTCTTAGTGTGTACTTGAAAGGGTAGAGTGTGTTGTATGGGTTACCTTTGGTGTCCTAGTGTCCTAGTGTGTACTTGAAAGGGTAGAGTGTGTTGTATGGGTTACCTTTGGTTTCCTGGTGTCCTAGTGTCCTAGTGTGTACTTGAAAGGGTAGAGTGTGATGCATGGGTTACCTTTGGTTTCCTGGTGTCCTAGTGTCCTAGTGTGTACTTGAAAGGGTAGAGTGTGATGCATGGGTTACCTTTGGTTTCCTGGTGTCCTAGTGTCCTAGTGTGTACTTGAAAGGGTAGAGTGTGTTGTATGGGTTACCTTTGGTGTCCTAGTGTGTACTTGAAAGGGTAGAGTGTGTTGTATGGGTTACCTTTGGTGTCCTAGTGTCCTAGTGTCCTAGTGTGTACTTGAAAGGGTAACTGAGTGTGATGCATGGGTTACCTTTGGTTTCCTGGTGTCCTAGTGTCATAGTGTGTACTTGAAAGGGTAGAGTGTGTTGCATGGGTTACCTTTGGTGTCCTAGTGTGTACTTGAAAGGGTAGAGTGTGTTGCATGGGTTACCTTTGGTGTCCTAGTGTCCTAGTGTGTACTTGAAAGGGTAGAGTGTGTTGTATGGGTTACCTTTGGTGTCCTAGTGTGTACTTGAAAGGGTAGAGTGTGTTGCATGGGTTACCTTTGGTGTCCTAGTGTCCTAGTGTGTACTTGAAAGGGTAGAGTGTGTTGTATGGGTTACCTTTGGTTTCCTGGTGTCCTAGTGTCCTAGTGTGTACTTGAAAGGGTAGAGTGTGTTGTATGGGTTACCTTTGGTTTCCTGGTGTCCTAGTGTCATAGTGTGTACTTGAAAGGGTAGAGTGTGTTGCATGGGTTACCTTTGGTGTCCTAGTGTCCTAGTGTGTACTTGAAAGGGTAGAGTGTGTTGCATGGGTTACCTTTGGTGTCCTAGTGTCCTAGTGTGTACTTGAAAGGGTAGAGTGTGTTGTATGGGTTACCTTTGGTTTCCTGGTGTCCTAGTGTCCTAGTGTGTACTTGAAAGGGTAGAGTGTGTTGTATGGGTTACCTTTGGTTTCCTGGTGTCCTAGTGTCATAGTGTGTACTTGAAAGGGTAGAGTGTGTTGCATGGGTTACCTTTGGTGTCCTAGTGTCCTAGTGTGTACTTGAAAGGGTAGAGTGTGTTGCATGGGTTACCTTTGGTGTCCTAGTGTCCTAGTGTGTACTTGAAAGGGTAGAGTGTGTTGTATGGGTTACCTTTGGTTTCCTGGTGTCCTAGTGTCATAGTGTGTACTTGAAAGGGTAGAGTGTGTTGCATGGGTTACCTTTGGTGTCCTAGTGTGTACTTGAAAGGGTAGAGTGTGTTGCATGGGTTACCTTTGGTGTCCTAGTGTCCTAGTGTGTACTTGAAAGGGTAGAGTGTGTTGCATGGGTTACCTTTGGTGTCCTAGTGTCCTAGTGTGTACTTGAAAGGGTAGAGTGTGTTGCATGGGTTACCTTTGGTGTCCTAGTGTCCTAGTGTGTACTTGAAAGGGTAGAGTGTGTTGTATGGGTTACCTTTGGTTTCCTGGTGTCCTAGTGTCCTAGTGTGTACTTGAAAGGGTAGAGTGTGTTGTATGGGTTACCTTTGGTTTCCTGGTGTCCTAGTGTCATAGTGTGTACTTGAAAGGGTAGAGTGTGTTGCATGGGTTACCTTTGGTGTCCTAGTGTCCTAGTGTGTACTTGAAAGGGTAGAGTGTGTTGCATGGGTTACCTTTGGTGTCTTAGTGTCCTAGTGTGTACTTGAAAGGGTAGAGTGTGTTGTATGGGTTACCTTTGGTTTCCTGGTGTCCTAGTGTCCTAGTGTGTACTTGAAAGGGTAGAGTGTGTTGTATGGGTTACCTTTGGTGTCCTAGTGTCCTAGTCGTACTGGAAAAGTGTAGAGTGTGCTGCATGGGTTACCTTTGGTTTCCTAGTGTCCTAGTGTGTACTTGAAAGGGAAGAGTGTGTTTAAAATATACATACAAATATATCAAAAATATATCAGACACGTTGGGATTATCTTTCTTGATATTTTTTTCAGAAAGCCCTAGGCTGTATATGTATTTATTTTTTATTTTTTTCGTCCTATCATATATCGGGTCCGGTAATCTTCGGATATCGGTGTAGCTGCCGAAATCCCTGGATTACTAAAGCATGAGCACTAGATTAGAGTACGGAAGTGTGACGGCACGAAAAACAAAATTTTGCTTTTGACAATTTTCGGTCCTCAATTTCGATAGAACATCAAGAAATACGTTGACAAGCCAAGAAGATATAAGAAGATATAACTAGCTAAACACTAGTGTGAGCTGCGTCAAATTTTAAGAATATTGGTTAAAAAGCAACGGAGATATGGTCGTTTGAAACTATAATTTTTGATATCGCGGTGGCGGGGCCGAAATCAGTTAAATTCAAAATCCGGCTCTGGCGTAACTAATAGAGCATCAACACTAGATCAGAGTACAGAAGTGTAACGTCACGAACAACAAAATTTTGCTTTTTTTTTACTTTTTTTACATCAAGAAACGGAGATATGGCCGTTTGAATATATAATATCCCCATACAAATCTCGGTATTTTCGAGCTAGTTATTTAAGTAATCATAGCTAATAGAGGGTAATGGTTAGGAAACCTATTTAATCGCGATTAAACTTCTCCAGAAGACTGAATAAAGTAAAAGTAACAACTGCAGTAAGTTTTGAAGCAAATTGTTGAGTGAAACATTTTATTTTCGTAACTTTATCATAACTCCCATACATTACCTTATCAACCATTCACAGAAACCTTGTTTGGGCTGCCTGTGGTTCACTCAGCCATTGCCAACAATGATAAAACAAAGGATTGTGCTTTTCAGGATTTTCACGGTTGAAAAAAGTCAGTGAACAATAACCTATAACAACAGAGTTTCCTAACCATTCCCCTCTATTAATAGTCTCCCTCGCATCCGTTTTTAACTTCGGTCGTGATGACAAACACTAAAAACGGATGCGAGGGAGTACTCTATTAACTATGACGTAATGAATCAGGGCAAAAATACATAGATTTTGACGGGGAAATTATATATTCAAATGGCCGTATCTCTGTTGCTTTTCAACCACTTCTCCTGAAATTTGGCCCGTTTGCGTCCTTCTTGATTTCCTGTATCGAAATCGAGGAACGAAATTATGATACAGTGAAAATAATATTTTGTGATGTTTTGCTTCGATACTCTTAGTCAGTTCAGGGTCAGACATCAAACAATATCAAAGTAAACAGCAATGACCATTGACTATGGCTGGATGATTGTTTATCGATAAAACCTGTTTGTAGCCGGTTTTTTGTGACAAATAAAAGGTGCAGTGATATACAACGAAAACACATTCTTCTGTGGAGTAGGTTAGGCTACGTTGGTTTGGATGCAGTAGTTGATACTATGGCTCGTTCTAAGGATTACTCGCATCCTACTGAAGATGGACCAAAGTCAAAGACTCCGCTCTTTTGGAAGATCGCTACTATCGTGCTCTTGATTCTTTGCATTGCTTTTCTCATAGCTTTGATTGTAGTTGCTGTAAAGTTGAATGAAGCTAGTAAGCGTGACCGAGGAGAACCCAAAGCAGACAGTTTTGCAGCTAAGCCTTGCGCTTCTGAGGCACCCGGAGTAAAATTATCTCGCAAGTCATCGCGAATCTTCGAAGACTTGAGTGCAGACGAGATTTTGGCTGTCCGTGACTACCTGTATGCAGACAAGGATCTTAATATGACACGCTACGAGAAGGCTTCAGTCGGGGACAACTATATTTATTTCATCAAGTTACGACCACCATCAAAAACCGACGCCCTCAAGTACCTTGACAACAAGACACCCGCCAAACCCCAACGAGAAGCAATAGTTTCCGTGTACGCTGGGGCAAGGAAGCCTAATCCTGTAGTCGAAGAATACATAGTTTATCCCGCAAATAACCCAACTGGTCATCGAAAGAATAGCGTTCCGGGTCAACGATATCCTATACCTTTTGATTCGCGTCCGTTTGACGAAACCATCGAAGCGAGAGAGATTACCAAAATAATCCGCCAAGTCACTGACAAGGTTAACGATCTTATATTAGAAAGCTATGGTGGGTATACCTACAAAGCGAACTGCTCAGAAAAATGTCTTACCTATATGTATGCATCTCCCATGGGTTTTACTAGTGACACCAGGAAAACATGGTTTTGGATGTTGAGGAATATGGCTGGAAAATACGAAAACCCGTTGAATTTTGAAGTATACATTGACCACAAAGGGTCTGACGTCTCGAAATGGAAAGTCGAGCAGATTGTTTACAATAACCAGTCATTCCAGTCAGCAGACGACCTACTCAATGCATACAAAGCCAAGACTTTAAAAATAAGCAAAATACCAACTCCTCCGAATTCTGATAACTTATTCTCGAGTTACGTTCAACGGGGTGACCCGCAACCCGCAAAGCCCTCGCGAGGTCCCGAGCTTTACGAGCCGGATGGTAAGAGGTACGCCGTGGATAACCGTCGTGTGGAGTACATGGGCTGGGGATTCGAGTTTCGAGTGGATTCAGTCAACGGAATGGAAATCTATGATATCAAGTTCAAAGGAGAAAGAATCGTGTATGAACTGAGTCTACAAGAAGCTATCGCTACCTACACCGGCTACTTTCCCTCACAGAGCTACATGTACTATTTAGATGGGAATTGGCGCCTTGGGATGAGCAGCTATGAGCTTGTCCCTGGTATTGATTGTCCAAATACTGCTACTTTCTTCAACCTTACTCATATGATAGGAACAGCTAGTGCGATGACGATGAAAAACAGCGTCTGCGTCTTTGAACAAAACACAGGTTAGTGTCATTCTTCGTATTACTTAGGGGAGGGGGGGAAGGGGGAAGTGCTGGTAAACCTGTGCATTCTTTACTATTGATATTTGTGAATATTCTGAACTGAAATGAGGTTAATTAACTCTGAGTAAACGAGTCTGTATAATCAAAGAACGCAGGACGTAATGTAAAAAACGTTTCCGGGATTGCGTGCTTGAAGCCGATTATGATCCAATTCACGCATTCTTGAAATTGTTTAAGATCTAACCTGTTAATAAAGCACTTGAAAACCAAGTCATTCGAGCAAGGGCGCTAGGGCAAACATCGGTGTTTTTTAGCGTCAGACTGCGTTAGATTGATGTTTTTTTAGCCGTTAGAAACTGTTTAAACTGTTACTTATGTAATCTGTTATGTGCTGGCTTAACATTTTCATTCTTGGTTATTTAGGGGATTTGGATTAACTTATTAACTTATTAACCGACGCGTACGCTTACATAAGAGGTCACGAGGTGGGTATAGGATACAGTAGTTCGTTACTTAAGATTGAACCGTTGGTCACAGCAGTAGTTTTGGCGTATATAGAGGGGGAAAACAGAAAACATCATCGCCCTTGATTCGAACAAACAGAGTAGAATCCACAATGCGAAGAAACTGTGTGATTTACAACTGCAGTCCATTCATTCTAAAATTAGAAATCAGTAACATACAAACAACCATTAAGCCATTTGAGAGTCATTATTCGACCCCACGCATATTAAATTTGGTCGTCTTTAACACAGGCAGCCCGTGTTGCGGTTTTCTGAAACTTTTTTTCCCCACAGCCATACCACTGAGACGACACTACGACAGCGACTTTGAAGGCAGCTATCACTTCTATGGCGGCATGGCAGACAACGTCCTTGTGCTTCGTACAGTTCCAACTGTTTACAATTACGATTACGTGTGGGACTTTATTTTCTACCAAAATGGCGTCATGCAAGTCCGTCTGTCAGCATCTGGTTACGTCATGGGCACGTATTACACCGATGACGTCAAACCCTACGGATATAAAATATCTGAGTATGGAACTTCTACTACGCATGAACACTTGGTTAACTTTAAGGTCGATATGGATGTACTGGGAACGGAGAACTCGTACGAGACGATAGAGATTGGAATAGAGAAAATCCCAAGCCGTTGGCTGACAAACTTCACGCGCGTGCAGAAAGTGCTGAAACCGATGACCAGAAAGACGGAAGCGGAAGCTGTTTACAAGTTCAACTTCGACACGCCTACTTACTTGAACTTTTACCACGAGGGGATGACGAACAAGATGGGTGTACGACGAGGATATAGGATACAGAATAATGGCATGACGAAGTTGTTGTACCCTGAAGACTGGATGCTGGAGCCGATGATCAGCTGGGGACAGTACCAGATGGCTGTCACCAAGTAAGTACCCAATAAAATAGCGAGCTTAGGCCCTTGACGTCTTTTCATTGGTAGTGTCATTCGTCTCTGCGCATGTACAAAATTAACTTTGTATTTCAGCCAATCTCGTACCCAGAGCCTGCGTTTCTTCTGGCCTGCGGCGAAGAGAGGGCTCTGGCATAATCCATATATTGGCGCATGGTCAATTTTCAGAAAGTGAGATATAAACGTTCAAAATAATCAAAGTAAGAATTAAATCAATGCTAAAATCAAAGTCAAAATCATAGTACAAATTGAAAATCTGGGGGGAGGGGGGATATTTTTAATTTTTGGCAAGTGTTTGAACGCGTCCGCTGTTATACTGGAAGTCCAAGAAACCCTGGTCTCAAAAAAATGGCAGGCACTGGGTACGAGATTGTATTTAAGCCAATGTTCGAGGCAAATTCGCGATTTATAGGTTACTTAACCACCATCAATGAACGAAAATGAGTACTACTGATACATACATTTTAAAGCAGTTCATTGCCAATTAACCTTTCGCAACTTTTGTCTTGATCAGCACGTATGAGAACAGTACTATCCATGTTCCTATCTCAGTTTCCAATGACCCACTTTTACAGCGCGCAACGCGCAAAAGTATGACCACACGTAATGTATTCGCAAATGGTTTTATGCGAGGGCTTTTTCCAGCCAAACGAGCGTTATTTGGTAGAACCAGGCAGCATCGCATCAAAATGCGTCGGTTTAACTTACAGAACCTTCGCATAGACGTATGCACATACCTTAAATGTAGTCATACTTTTGTGCATTGTGCTGTAATTATAGTATTCGTTTCTGGTAGTTTTCTGGTAGTTTGGTTGGGGATTCCCAAACCTGACCACAACAGCGCCTCTGAATTAACGAATAATGTTCTTTTATCTAAAGCAATCTCTTCCATAAAGTTTAAAACCAGCCAGCTTCGCATCGAAGTTTGTCGGTTTAACGTACAAAAACCCGTGTATAGAGGTATGAGAATACATTAAGTGTGTCTTGAACAGTTTATAAGAATGAAATTCGATTGTCATAAGCGGAATCGGAAAAAGAAGCATCGATTTGATGTATATTTACCTTTCTAAGCTAGGAGAGCTTGGAGAAGAGTATTGTGATTGGCTGTCTACTCCTACTTCCGACTCCGATTTTCTGATTTTCACTCGTCATAAGGATCGGAATCAGAAGACAATGGAAACCTTGCGATCTTTCCCATTCCGATTCCAACGCGTTTATGACTCTGATTCCGACATCGTTTTCGACTCCGATTGCGCTGTAAAACGAACTAGGAAAACTATCCTAGATCGCTCCATGAGTGTCTTCAGACAATAATCATTTACAAGCCTCCTTTCTATCTTGCTTTTAAGATATAAAGACAATGAAAGGTACAGTTCATCACCTTACAACCAGAACTCCTGCACCGATCCTCAAGTGGACTTTAGAAAATACATCAGTGATAACGAGAGTATTGTCAATCAAGATCTCGTAGCCTGGGTAACTATCGGTATGATGCACGTACCGCATTCGGAGGATATCCCTAATACAGCCACCGCGGCTAACACAGCCAGCTTCTTCATCAGACCTTTCAACTATTTTGACGAAGATCCATCCATTGGTTCCACCAATGCCATCCTTATGCAACCTGAGAAAAGTGGTCCCAAGGTAGCGCGTTATGGCACACCAACGGGACCAGTTTGCTTCCCGAGGAATGATACCGTAGAATTTAACGGCTTATACGGATAGAACGAGTTTAAATCTTTTTTTTCCCATCACATTATGATAATGACAATTCGAACGGACAAAGAAGGTTAGCTTGCACTTTTGATAGGTGTATTTGGTACGCATATATTTGGTACGCATTTGGTACGCATTTGGTACGTGTTTGGTACGTGTTTGGTACGCATTTGGTACGCATTTGGTACGCATTTGGTACGCATTTGGTACGCATTTGGTACGTTTTTGGCAAGCATTTGGTACGTGTTTGGTACGCATTTGGTACGCATTTGGTACGCATTTGGTACGCATTTGGTACGCATTTGGTACGCATTTGGTACGTATTTGGTACGTGTTTGGTACGTGTTTAGTAGTTTTTTTTCTTGCTCCGTTCACTAATAAAGTACAGTTTTCGGCATACTATCCTTGCTATACAATAATTAGCTATAAACCGGGTAGGAAAACCCTAAACGGCCTCAAATCGCGCTTAAACTTCGCCAGAAGACTGAGCAAAGTAAAAGTAGCAACTGCAGCAAGTTTTGAGGCAAATTGTTGAGTGAAACATTTTATTTTCGTAACTTTATCATAACTCCCATATATTACCTTATAAACCATTCACAGGAACCTTGTTTGGGCTGCCTATGTGTATCGTCAAAGGCTTTTCGCCTATGAGCATGCCTATCGCCTTTAATTGGCGCTGAATACCTTTTTTGAAATAGGTATATGTCCTTCCCGATCATTCTTTCTACTGTCCGGGAAATCCGACACGTACCCGCAGTTCGGGAGAGCCGAAATAAGGCTCCGTTTCCATGGTACCTGACGAAGTTTAACTGGTCAAAAACGCACGTTTAGGGGTTCCGTTCACAAGGGACTGAGCTATCCCAACAACAATTTGTAGGCAAGTCTGTAAACAGAACGTATTTTTTATCAAATTAAAGAGAGGTTCCATGTCTGAACGGTGCAGAGGTCAAATGTTCAGTGACCGCTTAAAGATTTAAGATCCGATTCTGAATGGCCTGTGAACTGCCTCTTGTGGAATGCGAGAGGCTTTGGGATTTGTGATATCCCAAGAATACTTCACAATAGTAAGGGGCTGCTTAACACGGTATAAACACTTCGGACTAAGTCTTTAGAAATCTAAGTTCGTAAGAGTAAATCATCATTATTTTGTTCAAAAAAAAGATTTATCATTCCTATCGCAATACTGAGTCAAGGCAAAGTAATCGTTCGGTAGTAAAAACCTTTATCTAAACGTTAGTATAAAAATGACAATTCAAGAGTTTGGGAACAAGGAAGCAATGTGAACATGAAGATCACAATCTATGGTATTGATAAAACAATATTGCACACAAAAGGAAAGATGAACCTAGTGATCGACACGGTTAGTAAATAGTCATTACACAACATGCTTCCTTCCACCAGAGCACAACTTGTCGCACGCGGCACGAAAAAAACGCGAGCAATTTGCTCGTCATTACAGCTAATTTTTCTTGTGAAATGCCACCATACACAGTTGAGAAGTGCAGTAAAAAATTTCATGGAAATCCGCCCTTTCGTTTTAGAATCAACTAGTTTCATTCCCAATCTCGGTCAAAATCGTTATATTTACGTCATTTTCCTACGGCAGGTCGTAGAGTTTTAACAGAGTTTAAAATGCTACGACTAGTCTTGAGGCCGCGTACGCACAGGGAACCCGGCTATCTTTTTTTTGCTTGTTTTAGAAAATTAACTTTTCTCTTTGTAGGTTTCCTATGTTTTGATCAGTACGTTTCCTTTTATATAAACTGCAATCAGATCTGCGCGCTGTAAAAGTTAGATCGGCGCTGTAAACTGATAGCCGATTCAATTACCGTTGGTGTTTTGTTCCTTATGGGTTGCCTGTGGTGTGTAACGCACTTTCTAGTAAACACTCAAAAGAGGATATAACTAGCCAAAAACTAGTGTGAGCTGCGTCGGTGTTTCTAATGAAACGGTAATGATGAAAAGGTAAATTTTACACCGTGAAAAAGATGAAAGAAATGCGGCTTATCCACCTATTGGGCACTCTTAGTTCCAACAGGATTCGACGAACGCTTTACTTTCAACTAACCTTTTCTTTTGACTTTTAATTGTTTGTTTTTGTTTCCTTGCCTACCTTATTCTCATTGGTTTCTTTTGTCTTATTCTATCTTATATACACGCCTCTCTATCACCTCTTTCTCTTTTAATCCGACGAAGTCCGAAACGTCAGTAAGTTTTTTCATCTTTTTCACGGTGTATAATTTACCTTTTCATCATTACTCAAAAAAGGAGAAGGGCTGCAACAAAGCCGATTTTAAAAACCATGTCCAAATTATTCATGAAGGTACTTTATCAATAAAAACTCACGAAATGTTTGCTAAATGAATAAACTTTGGGTCAGGATGTTTTATTTTGTTGAACACGTAAAAGTAACGATCCTAGAAAGTGATATTTATAAGCTTAGTTTTAGTCATATATTCACCTCCAGTTGCTCGGACCGCTTAGCTTATGAAACAGGATGTATCTGGTGTACGTCCGATTTAAAACAAAAGAATTTGACAGCTTGTTGACAGAGACATCTAAATGTCCATATAAATTCTGCACATTTCCAATATCGTTCAATATTTCCCGCGAATTCTAAGCGTGTGCCGCAAATCTGATATTATTATTGTAAAAAAAAAAAATGGAAATAACTGTTACTCACCAAAACACAAAATCTGAATTCCCTAGTTTACAGGCTTTTATATCTTGAATATTTTCGAACAACATGACGCAATAGATATATGAAAGTCTTCAAGACTTCCTGCTGGTTGTACTAAAGTAGCTGGTCCGAGCAACTGGAGGTGATGATCAAACATTAAAACTTGCTTCTGTGCGTTACACACCACAGGCAACCCATAAGAATTTAATTTTCTTAAAGAAGCTAAAAAAACATAGCCGGGTTCGCTGTGGTTACAGGCCTGCGGAGTTCAGCCCATCGGTTAACTATGCAATCGCAGTAGATTTTCCAGACGAATGAACAGATATCATTAAGACTATTGACACGACAAAACATAGCAGTATTGAATACTAAATACATGCAAATTAGTATTTTCACGGTTTACTAACTGGGATACAAATATTTAAAGTTTGACAGATATTTTTACCAATCAATGTTGACAAACCGGTTCGAAACCGGTTTTCGTGACAGGCTTTTGATGTCCCCAGAATAATGGCTTTCCTGTCACTTTTAAAACAGGCTTAAATAAAGTATGGCTCGCTCTAAGGATTACTCGCATCCTATAGAAGATGGATCCAAGTCAAAGACTCCGCTCTTTTGGAAGATCGCTACTATCGTGCTCTTGATTCTTTGCATTGCTTTTCTCATAGCTTTGATTGTAGTTGCTGTAAAGTTGAATGAAGCTAGTAAGCGTGACCGAGGACAACCCAAAGCAGACAGTTTTGCAGCTAAGCCTTGCGCTTCTGAGGCACCCGGAGTAAAAATATCTCGCAAGTCATCGCGAATCTTCGAAGACTTGAGTGCAGACGAGATTTTGGCTGTCCGTGACTACCTGTATGCAGACAAGGATCTTAATCTCACTCGGTTTGAGAACGCCTCTATCAAAGACAACTACATCTTTTTCATCAAGCTTCATCCACCATCAAAAACCGACACCCTTAAGTACCTTGACGACAATGGTCCGAAGCCTAGAAGAGAGGCAAGAGTGTCCATTTTTGCAGGAGCAAGAAAGCCTAATCCTGTAGTCGAAGAATACATAGTTTATCCCGCAAATAACCCAACTGGTTATCGAAAGAATAGCGTTCAGGGTCAACGATATCCTATACCTTTTAACGCACGTTCGTTCGACGAAACACACGAATCAGCAGAGATAACCAAACTTTTGCGCCAAGAGACTGAAAAACTGAATGACTTGATTAAAGAAAGCTATGGTGGCTACACATACAAGGAGAATTGCAAGGACAAGTGCCTAGCGTTTATACCAGCTTCTCCAATGGGGTTTACCAGTGATACGAGAAAATCGTGGTTTTGGTTTTTCAGAATGGTACCTGGGATGTACGAAAACCCCCTGAATCTTGAGTTCAACATCAACCATGAAGGAACAGAAGTCTCGAAGTGGAAGGTCGAAAAAGTAATTTACAATAATCAATCATTTCGATCTTCAGATGACCTACTCAATGCATACAAAGCCAAGACTTTAAAAATAAGCAAAATACCAACTCCTCCGAATTCTGATAACTTATTCTCGAGTTACGTTCAGACGGGGTGACCCGCAACCCGCAAAGCCCTCGCGAGGTCCCGAGCTCTACGAGCCGGACGGTAAACGATACGCCGTGGACAACCGTCGTGTGGAGTACATGGGCTGGGGATTCGAGTTTCGAGTGGATTCAGTCAACGGAATGGAAATCTATGATATCCAGTTCAAAGGAGAAAGAATCGTGTATGAACTGAGTCTACAAGAAGCTATGTCTACCTACACCGGCTACTTTCCCTCACAGTCCTATAATTATTATTTGGACAGCAACTGGAGGATGGGGATGTATAATTATGAGCTTGTCCCTGGTATTGATTGTCCAAATACTGCTACTTTCTTCAACCTTACTCATATGATAGGAACAGCTAGTGCGGTGACGATGAAAAACAGCGTCTGCGTCTTTGAACAGAACAGAGGTAATTATTATATAATTATCATTAAATTCTGTATATGTATTAGGACTCCATGCTGTCCAATTAAAAAATAATTGGACGTGGAAAATTCCGAGGACTGACAATTTGGCAGTCAGAGAAATTTTTCGAGTCTAATTATTTCTTGATTGGGAAGCATGAAATCCTATTACCTATTAAGTATACAGCTGCCTAATTAATCCCATATCAACAAGACCTGTCCAATTAAGAAAATAATTGGACAGTTACCTATATGGGATTAATGAGAAGCTGTATAATTACTATATTTAATATATACTTACCAATGAAATATCTATTTTTCTCTATTTCGAAAAATTGATATCTTCACACGTGAACCATTACGATGGCTATTCAAAAATACACAGAAAGAATTTGCCTGAAAAAGCCAAAACCTACTTCATTGATAATTATATAATAAATAGAATATTACATGGCTGCTTGGAGAATTTTATCTTCTCGTGTTGAAAATCTCGAAAAAGATCTTTTCAACACTCGAAGATAAAAATCGTATCTCCGCGCGCCCATGTAATACAATATCCTCTATTTCTCCTTTTCGAAAAACTGATGTTAAAAATATCGTTTCAATGTGTATTTAAGCTATTAGTTTATAAATAAAACTTTTTATGATAATAAAAAGCTTGTTAAGTTGATTTTATGGATAATTATATAATAAACAGAATATTACATGGGCGCTTGGAGATATGAAATTTATCTTCTCGTGTTGAAAATCTCTCATTCGTTCCCTGCGCCCACTCGTGAGAGATCTATTTCAACCCTCGAAGATAAATTTCGTATCTCCGCGCGCCCATGCAATATCCTCTATATATGCACTGAATTAGTTGTAGTTTTCATTAACTTCGGCTTGCATTACAATTTCATTTTGATTCTTTGCAATGCGAATTGCAGGTATGAACCTAACGTTGCATTTTGAAGTCATTTTGAAATTAGTTTATAGCTGGAATTATGTTTATGGAAAGATACGACGGAGCAGTGTTTGATCATGAATAACTGACAGACCAACATAAAAGTGCACTTAAAACTCAACGGGTTGGCCCATATAGGGAGGCCAATATAGGGGTGCATTTGAAACTCAATACCCCCTTTACTTGAACAAAATGTTTACCCATTTCAGACCACGTGTCCTTCCCTAGAGTATCGTTTCTATGTTTAACGGTTGCACATGAGAAAACGCATGAATGATAAAATTCAAACAAAGAATCTATTCTTAAGAGAATGACACGTGGTCCGGAATGGGAAAACATTACGCCCGAGCGAAATAGGTTTATTATCCTCACATATTTGCATTTGGTAACACAGGTAGCCCACTCATCGAATTTCTCTTCATTTCAAAGGAATTCCGCTGAGAAGGCACTATGACAGCGACTTCGCGGGCGGATACACCTTTTACGGTGGAATGTCCGACAATGTTCTCGTGCTTCGCACCATCGCTAGTGTCTACAACTACGATTACGTGTGGGATTTTACTTTCTACCAAAATGGCGTCATTCAAGTTCAAGTTTCATCCACGGGGTACATTATGGGCACCTTTTATATTGATGACGTCAAACCTTACGGCTACAAACTATCCAATTACGGCACAGCTACAACGCATGAGCACTTGGCCAACTTCAAGGTTGATCTAGACGTACTGGGAACAAAGAACTCGTACGAGACAATTCAGGTTGATATAGAGAGCGTTCAAAATTATTGGGAAAATATCACGCGCGTGCGCAAAGTGCTGAAACCGGTGACCAGACAGACCGAACTCGAAGCAGCGTACAAATTCAATTTCGAAACGCCTACTTACTTGAACTTTTACAACGAGGAAAAGAAGAACAAGTTGGGTGTACGACGAGGATACAGGATACAAAATAATGGCATGACGAAGTTGTTGGTACCCTGAAGACTGGATGCTAGTGCCGATGATCAGCTGGGGACAGTACCAGATGGCTGTCACCAAGTAAGTTTGTAATCCCCGTCCCATTAACTGAAGAACACCAGTAATGACTGTGCCTGATACATGAGAATGTATGGCTGTATTTGGGGACCGGAAATAGCGGAGTACAATACGATCCTATAAACTACGAAACCATTGCCAGCTAGTCTTGGAAGGAAATAACAATAACGAGAGTTCTTTGCTAAAAATCCCCAAAAAGTGTTGTCAAATTTTATAGCATATGAAATTTCCTTGCGTATTATTTCCTTTTTCTTTACAGTCGTTCTGAATGGGCCTTATTCACGCGGCAGCCATGTTGAATTGAACAATAGGTTCCACCACGCGTAGCTCCAAATTCAAGCGAAACAAAGGTTTTTATTCTCATGAATATAATGTGATATAGGCCCATAGCACGCGTGGAATCGCCTTGAACGATTTAATGACATTCACCAAAACCTACTTTGAAAATGATTGCAAGTTAATCACATAGCGCTAGAATCGCTCAAATTTACGAATGTTGCGTCAGACGTGTTTTTAGTAAACTGGTACATGCTTGGCCCTGATTTTAATGATCTAATTCTTTCAATTATCTTTTTTTGCTTTTCTTAGACACAAGGATAGTGAAAGGTATAGCTCATCACCTTACAACCAAAACGCACCTAAAGATCCTCAAGTCGACTTTAGAAAATACATCAGCGATAACGAGAGCATTGTCAATCAAGATCTCGTTGCCTGGGTAACTATAGGTATGATGCACATTCCACACACGGAAGATCTTCCCAATACCGCCACTGTAGCCAACTCTGCAAGTTTCTTCATTCGACCTTTCAACTACTTTGAAGAAGATCCATCAATGGGCTCCACTAATGCGGTTCTAATGACTCCCGGAAAAAGTGGTCCCAAGGTAGAGCTGTATGGCACACCAACGGGACCAGTATGCCTCCCAAGGAATTTCACGATGGATTACAACGGCCGTGTTGATATTGATTAAACAAGAGTAAAACACTTGTTACATGTATGTTGTTTAAAAATCGTATAAAAGCGAACGAAGAATAATATGCCTATAATACATTTGGAAAGGACAATTACACTTTCGGCGAAATTACATTTTCTACTGAGAGATTTAGTTCTTTTTTACCCGAAAAAAAACACCATCAGCACAAAAACGTCTGCCAAAAAAAAAAAGATATAAGTAAAGCCGATGTTGGTTAAAATCATTTTAATAATTTGAGCACAAAATTATCAATCTTGGATACGCCTTAAATATTCTGTTAAAGAGTGATCGAGATGAAGATCCTAGGAAATTAAAGATGGCGTAAGATTCGAAGTTAATTTACAAAAAGTGTGACAAATATCTTGTTTCTAATTGACAGTTGTCTGGCCACATGAGTTGGCAACTAATATTAGTAAACTCCTTGTATCTTGTCAAGTTAACTAGTATTCTAACGGATAAGTCGGATATAGAGGGGTATTCTAGCGAGACAACGGAGACATTCGGCGTTTAGCTGCCTTTACTAACACAGTTAACTAACAACATGATCGAATCAGATCTTATAAAACCGTTTGTTCAAAATGCCGATCCACTAATATCTCTGCTGTTTGCTGTCGCTGACGCCTCTAGTATATATTTATTGTTTTACCTTAGTTTACTTTCAATTTATATTTTAATGTATTTTTGTCTAAACGTAGTTCATATGTACATGTACCTTGTCTCAGGCAGAGCTCGCGTGGACTTCGAGTCTTTTCCCAGCCTGTGCAATGTTACTTTAAAAAAAAAAACATTCCTGCACACGGTAGTTATGTCATAACATTGAAATGGCTTCTCATAAGAATGGTTGTCGTATGAGCAGAAAACATACTATTCTGACGGTTCAACATGCCTTAGCATTGATTGAAATGGCTTCGAATAAGTATGGTTCTCGTATAAGTGGAAGTATACGAAACACAATAGAGAATCAATAAGCAACTTTATTAGTCCCATATGATGTCAGCTCCATTGATGGAACCAACCGACCACTACAGCGAGAGAGATGGATCGGCCACCTTTCTTTATAGATTTATTGATAATCAAATAACATTTATAAAGGATATTATTTATTTTTAGCGATTTTTCTCCATCTTTGGCCACCTAGTTTATAAATTATTCAAAATCTTTCAAGTTTTTTGTTTTGCTTTTTCAGTTAAAACAACAATGAAAATAAATTAATAAAAGCGTCGAAAATCAAAGTAAACAAAAAGAAGAAAATTAAACATATTTCATAAAAGGAGTACAGTTGAAGGACAACTCACTTCAAGATATTACTTGTATGTCATGTTCACTATTCGTTAACCGTTGTCGCTTTATTTTTTACTTCTAGATTCAAATTGTCTACTGAACGGAATCCTTCCACGGTTCTTGAACACCAACCTGGTTTCTTAGCAGGTAGTAGACGTGTCAGCCCGTACGTGATTAATTTGGAAAAGCAATTTCAACAAGTAAGGGCAGTTTTATTTACACTGTCTCTATTTGTTGAGACAAAACATGGACAATTTTTCAAACAAAAAAAACAAAAAAAAACAAAAAACAAAAAAACCGCCTCGAACGGAACGAATGAAGAGGGCCTAGCTTTTATTCTAACAAGATTACAGACAACTTCCCCTTAAAGCGCGCGCTTACACAGAGCAATTTCTCTTGCACGGAGCATTGCATCGTGTAGTCTACAACGCAATTTGAAAAATGTTGCGAGACAAGTTGCAGCAATCGTTGCGAAAAGTAGAATTCGTTTCTAACATTGTTATATGTGTTGAACGTGCACAGAGAAGGAAAGGTTACTACGCTGTTTGTTCATGTATCAGGGAATATAAAAGTTTTTTTCCTAAAAAAAACAACTTATTTTTATTTGTTTATAATACCTATATAAGTAAGACTACTTGTTTATTAAAAAGAAGTCACTTTCTTATTTCTGAAATTTTTATCCGCTTATCAAAACTACGAAATAACGCGCCATTTTTACGTGATGAGGTAGTTATTTCCCTTCTATTATTTGAATTAGATAAATGTCATAATTTTTTTAAATCTTGAAAATGTGTCATGTTCCACTGTGTTAAAACGTTTTTGTTTTTAACATATAAGGCGAATTTTATTAATTTTATTAACGCCCAGTGATTGACAGCCGCGGTTCTCATCAAACGATCGCATTGTCTAACGGAATCTTTCGCGGGTCTTGAACACCAACCTGATTTCTTAGCAGGTAGTACAGGAATCAACCCGTACGTGATAAATGTCTTATTAAAAATTCGTGCTTTGAATATTTTTTAGAAATGTGTTTTAATTAAGGGCAGATTTGTTTACACTATTTGTCCATGGTTGAGCCAAAACACAAAACATG
The DNA here is from genome assembly GCA_011057435.1 of Actinia equina. NCBI lineage: Eukaryota > Metazoa > Cnidaria > Anthozoa > Actiniaria > Actiniidae > Actinia > Actinia equina. The sequence goes on from WHPX01001382.1 coordinate 255,962, forward strand.
CACAATTAAAAAGAGCGATTTTGTCTCTAGACAGTAAATAATCCTGAATTAGAGTTTAAATATATACCGCGAGTCGAGTTTTGATTTAACTATTTGCTGTCACTGTAGCAGTTAAATGTCTTTTTTTTTTGTCAGGAAAAGTTGTCAATCTATTACACAATGAATATTTAATTTGTCTGGGTTTTTATATCCCGTAGGATATAAAACAGGTCACTAAACAGGTAGTTTAACATCAGTTGCTTTTACAATTGAAGCTGAAAGCTGTAAAGTTGCAAGAAGTAAGTACTCAGCTCGAGGTTTGTCGTTGCTTTCTTATTGTTTACTTTTCCTTTTCTTTATCTTGATTTCAAGGTTCATTTTGTTGCTGTTTTCTTTTCTTTTTTCCTTTAGTCTTGTCCGGATCTTTCTTCAAATGTTTTCTTTTTCCTTGTTCTTCTTGCTCCTACTTCTTTTGCCAAAGAATCATTTTTCTTTCTTTCCTGCTTATTCTTTTCATCCTCCTTCTCATTCATTTTCTGTTACCGTCTTCGTTCCTTTTTCTTTCTTTTTCTTTCTCTTATTTTTCATGTTGCTTTTCTTGCTTTTTCCCCCTTTCTTTTTCATCGACTTCTTTACCTTCTCCTTCTTGTTTTTATTCTTCTTCTTCACTTTCTAATTCTTCTCCTTCTTGTTGTTTTTATTCCTCTACTTCTTGTTCTTCTTCTTTCTAAGAATTCCTTTTCTTCTCGTTTTTCACATAATATCCTTGCATTTGTTGCTGCTGGTGGCCATAATGGTGCCCGTCTTCTTCTTCGTTTATTCATACTTCAAAATTTCCACCTTGTTCTTTTGACATCAGTGAGTTGCATGTGTTTCAGTTGTTTATCTGACTCTCTCGATCGACTATACGTGATTTCGGTTTGTTTCCGCATCTCATTCCGATTGTAATTCTTATAATACTTACCTTATGATGTATTTTTCCATTACTACTTTACTTTCATTTATTGGTAGTAAAAGATGGCTTGCAAACACTTGATGATGGCTCTCTGTGCAGTGGCCTTGTCCTCATTGGTTTCGGTTAACGGTAAAAACCCTCATACTATATGATATTTGAACTACGAAACCACCTCTGGCTGATCTAAGTCAGGGCCCGGTTAACTCACAGATTAGAACCCTGAAACAACCTCTGGGCTGATCTAAGGCAAAGCACGGCAAACTCACAGATCAAACCCTGTAACAAGCTCTGGGCTGATCTAAGTCTGAGCATGGCTATAATTACTGATCTTATCAAAATCCATTGTTTTCCGTCTGCATTATCCCAACGAATGCATAAAGGAAAATCAGACATATTTAGTGTGCTTGAAAAACGGGGGCGGTCTATGATAAGAACAATAATTATACTAGATAATCACTTCGGCACGCAGCATTCGTAGGTATGATGCAGGCAGCTGAGGGCTACGCTGTCTGCATTATACCTACGAATGCTGCGTGCCTCAGTAATTATCTATTAAATAACTAGCGATCCAGATCGAGCCCTCATTTTTTAAATACCATAACAAAAGCTTATGAAGCCAAATATATTGAATACTTTAGATAACATATCCAAGATGTGTAAGTACAGAATGATTTAATTTGCATTTTAGATTGTTAGACCTTTTTAGCTTCAGTATGCAAAGTTGCCCATTTCAGATCACAGTGCCATTCCCTTGAGAATGATCTTTTATGACGAACATGTCAATATACGTACACATGAAAAAAATCGACTTCAATGAGCGGCATTTTGAAATGTCCACAACAAAAAACAAAGCTAGAGAGGTATAATCTAACCCTGTGTTCTGTGCGGTAGTTCACTACGCAGAATTCTCTATCTATATATGCTGCATTCAACATGTTTTGAACTAACTGTATACGTCCTACAGGAAAGTATCGCATTTCGTGGATTACCAACGTTGAAACCAATTCAGGAACCAACCATTGGGTCGGATTCGAAGCTTTCAAGGCTGATGGGAAAACCAAAACCAAGTGGATGTGGCCAAAGAAATCTTTTAGCCGAGGCCGGTAGGTCATATGATATCACTCGATTATTGTGGAGCTTAGGTATGTTATCTGTGGCGAGCCAGAGTTTCTGCGTTCTGTTACTTCAAATGGAGTAATGCAAAGAAAGACAGAGGCTGGTGCTAATTCATAAAAATAAAATCAGTTGTTTTGAATATTGTTTCGATTTCTTGAAGCTATGGAAGTGCTGAAATTGACGAGCCTAGTATTGGCGATATTGCCAAGGTGAACTTGCATGTCCAGAAATATTCGGGACAAGTTCACCAAGACGACTGGAATGGATACCAGGTTAGTATATTAGTATCACCACCATCCACCTCACCACCACCACCTCACCACTACCACCATATATATTCTTTATTATTATTATTATTATTATTATTATTATTATTATTATCAACTTCATCTTCCTCGTCCTCAATATCAACCAAAATATAAATGGTAGTGCATTCATCTAACATACGAAGTCTGAAAGCCATAGAGAACCATTACTAGTTGCATACGCCTCCCATACTTGGTGTGTGAGCCAGCATATCCCAGATTAGGATCAAGCGCATTACTAGGAGCATCCTTCTCCCATAATGTGTCTGTGATCGCGCCAGTATATTCAAAGATCAGGAGCCATTACTAGCAGCATTAATCTCCGGTCTTACTGCATGGGTCTGTGAGCCAGAATATTTCTAGATCAGGATAGATTATTATTAGTTTTGGGTCGGTGTCCAACTGGAAGAACGAAGCTTGATATTGGACAAAATAACAAAAACAAAGAAAGCATGGATTATGGTGGACAATGTGTATTGTTCTACATGTGAGCTGTGTTCTTTGCTTTATCTCACCATTCATCCCCTCCCAGGCTTCGTTCTGCTGGTTGTGGGTTACCCCTTTTTTTACTAGGAACCATAACCAATGTGTAATATTTTTTGCAGGGAGTAATATCTGACTATGAGACCAAGAAAACTTACGAGTTTTGGCCAGGACATGTGGACACCGAGGGTTACAAGAAGGTCAACGTTCGAGGTTGGTATTGATAATAATTTACCTTTGTGTTTTGTAATATGCTGTACTCTGTACGATTATCATATTCCCTGTGGACCGAAATGCCTAAACACTGCTTGTTCATTCTTAGAGAGGAAATGCAACGACAGATTCAAACCCGGAAGCTGTATGCCTAAGGGAAGCCATTGTGGAACGACTAGCAACACAGAAGGAGCCTTCAACATGGCCAAACATGATTTTTATGCGTGTTTAAAATCATGTAACTTCTGCTACCCAGCGGAAAGCGACGAGCCTAAAGATGAAGAAGCCAGGAAGGATGCCGAACCAACCGATGATGCGGCCTCTGCTGTGCACGAAAAAAAATCAAAATCTCACGATGACCAGAATGAAGAATCCAAATGAAATTAAACGTGCTTGTGCATAGTTTGTAGTTAAGGTTAAAATGGTCGGATGCTTTAGTAATAATGTCAAACCAATAAATTGAGATTCTCGATTATGACAGTCGTTGTGTGTCTTGTTTAGTGCGATATTATTAAAGAGACTACTAAAACTCGTTCTTTAGCGGGTTCGAAAAAGCAACAACAACCAAAAACTAAGGTTTCAGATATAGGTGAATGATGTCAGAGCAGAAGGAATTATGATGGGGGGAGGGGGGGATGCGCAATGCCAGGAAATCCAATATTTATGTCGATGTGAGGACCAGCCCACACTATGCCGGATAAATTTGAATCCGCAAAGACGTTCACACCGATACCCAAAAAGAAAAAGAAAACGGATAAAATGTTTCGCGTCCACACTAGTCCGATCAGAGGCGGCAAAATCGCTTCATTGCACATCTGAGCATGTGCATCGAAGCTGAATTTGAGCCTGCGGTGAATTTTTAGCCTTCCCACCATGTTCCCATGACAATCACGACGTCATCGTATTCGAAAATTTTCGGTTACGAAATGTTCTCCTTCCACACTAATACGGCCAGCCGGCGTTTTGAAATTGTTCCACTCTGGAGACCGTATTCGAAAAAAATCGTTTTCGGTGAAGAATTGTTCCGGATTCGCCCGGACTAGTGTGGATGGTAGGCCTAACCGAATAAATAAAAATCGGATTCAAATTCATCCGGCATAGAATGGACGGGGTCTGAAGGACCTTTTGCTAATTGCATTCACCTCGCCCACGGATGCACAATACAACAAAAGCCTTCACCAACGTTTTGATTGGTATAAGATATATATTTTAGTATATGACAATTTAATGTACGGACAGAATAATGAAATGGTTTTCTTTTAAAACATTCAGATCTTCGTTATACAATTTTTTAAAATAAAGATCGCCAAAAAGCCTAACAAAATATATCAAAATGTCACTTACGACTTTAGACTTAGATCGTCCACGATCATACATATATTAATGCTCAGCAGCAAGAGAATATAAACTATTTTCTATTTTCTCTATTTTCTCTTGCCAACAGTTTTTAATTTTGGACGAGATATTATTTTCCTTATAATATTTTCGGTACACGAAAAAAAAATCAATATCTCACAATAACAAGAATAAAGAATGAAGAGTGAAGAAAAAGTTAGTTTCAGATTGGTTGATGGAAGCAAAACAAACTGACGTCTTAGGATGTCTTTGTCGATTGATTGTGAAAATGGGCGAAGTTTAGACCAAATTGGAATTATGAGTTAAGGTTAAAATGGTCGGATACTTTAATAATAATGTCAAACCATGAAATTGAGATTCTCGATTAATGAAAGTCGTTGTAAAAAAATAATAAATAAATAAATCGTTGTTTTCAATCTTGGAAATTTGCGGAAGATAACCATAACAAAGTCAGATGAATGGGTTTGGCTAGGACTCCGATCCTATCATTTTTGAAAGGGTTTCTCCAAAAATGAAGCATATGATATTTCCTTTATACTTCCAATTTTCGAGTCCTTTTTATTCTTTTTTTGGACTGAATTCAGAATTACACGATTACAACTCGTCATGTTTGTCATCAAAACATTCTCGTATTTTAAATACGAAAAATATTCTAAAGTTCAGATCGATTTACTTTCGAATAAGAAGTTTCACAGAAAATATAGATAGGAGTTAAAAAACACGGATTAAATTTTTTCTTAACACACTTAAGTTGTGTACATTTAATTTTTGCTGCATTATTGCTAATATATTCATACATCCGTTATGGCCTTGTTCGCGCGCTCTGAAAAAATCGGTCTTATCCTCCTCACCTCCGTTTACGTGCGCTGTAGTATTTATCAATTTATTTGCAGAATTTTTGAAACTTTTTACAACAAAAGTAGGGTGATATGATAAAATGCCTCTGCGTTCGGACCTTACCATATAAATATTTCTCCTACGGCCCGCCAAACAAACTCAATAAGTACTTGATATGCACATTTTGTGGCATTTTTTTCTTTATTTTTATTTTAATTTTTGTCAACTCTTCCTTTTAATGTTTTTATAATTGGCCTTCCTTTCTTTTTCTTTAGTCACAAATCGCCTTCATTTACAAGTCATGGTAAAAAAATGCGGATTGCCTTCCCCAAACATTTTTAAGCGTGCGTGATTTACAAGGATAAATATATTTTCGAAAGTCTAAAAGACTTTGCACCATCTAAAAGGATGACAATGTTCACGAAGGATTCTTTCGATTTTCTGCTATGAAGCCCGAGTTCACGCAGATAGTTAGTTTATAAATTTATTTTTCTATTTCTTGAAACGGAAGTCGAATTCAGTTGAAAAAATTATATTGAAATTTAAATTAAGGTGTACTCAAAAACGTAAAAATATATAAGATTACATTTAGCAACATTTCAATACTGATTAGTGGTATAAATATTAAATGTATGTATATTTAAATAAAGTACTCCACGTTTTCCTCGCCAAAATGAAAGGTTTGACTTTAGCAATATTTTTGGTGATCGTTGCGGTAATATTGCTGGAATTTTCCGACTGTACGTCTCGGAAAAGGGGCTCCACGACTAGAAGAACTGGTTCAAATAAATTCAAGTCTCGTAGAAGACGCTCATCTTCATCTTCATCGAATTCGAAGACCAGACAACGCCTTAGCCAAGCTTCAAGTTCATTCCGAGTCAAAAAGAACACTCCTATTCCTGTCTACACTTCCAAGTCCCCGGTCATTATCCCACAAACCAAGCCTGGATCTCGCTCGAATCTCGGTCGAAATGTTTTCTTTGGTTACATGTTCTATCGCTATGGTTTGATGGGAGCTCCTGTGTATCGTCGTAGATACCCTATTCACCGAAGCACGGTAGAGATCCCAGATGAACGAGCTATCAGAGTCAACTTCACCAAGGAGATCATGTTGGATTCTAATGGAACAATCTGTTTGAACTCGACCAAAAATTACACTATAGCACCGGACAAGAACGAGCGAGTGAGTGATGTGTTCTCCACGGTTCGTTACTCTAACCTTTACGGAGGTCTACCTAAGAGTTATTACGGAGACAACCAGACAGTGTCAATCGACATGAACGCCTTGGATCAATCCTGAAAAGGAAAAGGAAAGTGGACAAAGAAAAACGAAAGAAAGAAGAGAAAGCAAAGAGAAAGAAAGAAGAGAAAGCAAAAAGAAAGAAAGAAGAGCAAGAGAAGAGGAAGAAGGTTGAAGAGAAAGAAAAGAGGAAGAAAGAAAAAAAAGAAAAAAGAAAGAAAGAAGAAGTTGAGAAAAGGAGAAAGCAAGAAGGAGAAGAAAGGAGAAGGCAAGAAGAAGAAGAAAGGAGAAAGCAAGAAGAAGAAGAAAGGAGAAAGCAGGAAGAAGAAGAAAAGAGAAAGCAAGAAGAAGAAGAAAGGAGAAAGCAGCAAGAAGAAGAAAGGAGAAAGCAAGAAGAAGAAGAAAGGAGAAAGCAAGAAGAAAAAGAAAGAAGAAAGCAAGAAGAAGAAGAAAGGAGAAAGCAGGAAGAAGACGAAAGGAGAAAGCACCAAGAAGAAGAAAGCAGAAAGCACCAAGAAGAAGAAAGCAGAAAGCAGAAAGAGGAAGAAAGCAGAAAGAGAATGGAAGAGAAGTTAAATAACATGAAAGCGGATGGGACATTGAGTAGAAGGAAGATAAGAAGAATGGCAGAGAAATTGAAAAAAATGAAGCAATAAATAACTAATAAAGGACAATGTAATCAAACGTGAAAAAATTTAAATGTTTAAAAACCAGCTGGTAAAGCTTTTTTTTTGGGGGGGGGGGGTCTATTTTGAATGAATTACTTGTTGGCAGCTTATAACTTACCTTTTTGAAGAGAAAGTGAAATCAAAAATACCATTAGTAACGACATAAAGAAAACTCATGAAAGAAATTCCGAATCCATTTCAGTATTGCGATTTAGTGAATTATTTAATTTTCATTCTCAGGTCTTTTTTTAATAATTGTTTGTATAAATCAATAATAAACTTCTACATAAACTTAATAAAATTATACATTAATTATGCAAAAAGGTTATGAGTTCTCAGTTATTCTTGAAAATAGATTCGTTTAATCGATGATGCGAGTGATAAACATACTGAAATTTCATAAGATCTCAAATTGAACCCTAAAACAACCTCTGGGCTGAACTAAGTCAGGGCATGGCTAAGTCACAGATAGAATCCTGAAACGACCTCTGGGTTGATCTAAGTCAACTCATGGGAATAGGAAAGGGAAGGGAACAGGAAAGGAAAAGAAGGGAAAGGAAAGGAAAAGAAGGGAAAAGGAAAGGAAAAGGAGGGGAACAGGAAACGATCAACGATTATAATTATATTGAATGAAAACTCATAAAATCTCAGCCTCTCTTTCGTAAGAATGCTTTGTTTAATCAATGAGTGATAATCATTTATAGAAGTTCAAAAGTTCTAAGTTTTTTTTATTTTTATTATAATTATTTCTTTTAATAGATGAGAGGTACATATACGGATTAAAGTTTCATAAGTTCATAAGGTTTTTGAGAATCTACTTGATCAAGAAAAAGAAAAAGGGGATCGGAAAAATGAAAAAAAAAAAAAAAAAAAAAACGGGAAAATTCCAGAATTCCGAGAGGTCCAAAAATCGGAAAATCGTGTCTCGTTTGCAAACTCCCTCCGTTTTCAAAAACGTGTTTCGATTTGAAAACGTGTCTCCCTTTAAAAAACGTGACTCGTTTTAAAAATCGAGACACGTTTTTGAAAACGGGACTCGATGACCAGAATCCTTGAGAGATCCCACAAGTTGTACTCAAATTAAGAGCATCATGAATGGAACTATAGTGCGTATGTACGCTACTAATCCTGACGCCAGAGACAGAGCAGCCAGTGTTCAGAGCTCTTTTCTTGCCTCTATTTTATCAAGCTTTATTTATTTCATGTTCCAGTTTTACTAAGGAAATTGTTTTATTAAATCAATGCTTAAATTTTCGCTAGAACGTTTATTCCTTGCTTCGTACAAGAAATCGAGATGATGACTTCCAGTGTACGTCATGTTGTCACAGCCATCGCTCCAATACAATTTCTCACTGTCTCATTCGATTCCGTCGATAAAAAACATATTTTCGTTCATTTGCACGACTACACATTTTTTTCTTTGAATATTGAATATTTGCTAAATCAAAGTGCTCTTAAACGTCTAATAAATATCCATATTAAGGGAAAACTGGAACGAGTAAACATGCCGTAAATGACATTAAATTAAAAAAATATGAATGCTTACCGATTTATGATTATGATAATAAGATTCCCCATCACGAGTGCTGCTCAAACCACAGTACAATATTATTATATTATGACAGGTGTGAAGACTTTGCCAATAACCTCTTTACATCTATTTCAAGAAAGCGTTATCGGTCGGCGGCGGGAGAACTATTATAGGCGACCTGTGACTAAACTGTATTTTTGTACTTTTAATATTTTTTTCTGGCTAAGATACGGACAATCGCATTTCTATCTCAAAGGTCATGCTTCATATGATTCCAATCTAAAAGGAAACTACTTTGTTCAGTTGTGAATATATAGAGATATTATCACATTTTAAACTGTATATCAAGGGGGAAAATGTATGGTCAAAACCACTTGTATGTGAACAGTGCATATTGGATATCTCAAATGTTTATATCTCTGAAAACAGTAGACCACATACTGCAACCACACTACTGCACTGTTCACATACTGAGTGATTTTGAAAAAAACATTTTCCCTTGATATAAACTTTTTGTTTTTTGTATCATATCGATAACGAGCAAGATACACATTTAGGGTCGATTTTGATTGGCCAAAACAAAAACATGCCGCGAGATATCATTGGACAGTTTTACCATGAAGCCATAACTCTAGTAAAATTAAGAGAATATGGCTAATTCTCCAAGCTTTGACTTTGACTTTCCCGAGAAAGCTTCTGAAATAGTAAACCACCAGAAGAGACTTCAACAAAAATGCAAACTTCCAGATTTGCCAGTCTGAACTCGGAGAATCTCGATGAACTCTTTCAACAACACCGACGAAAATCAAGGTTGAATTTAGCGAATTCTAGCTCTCAAAATAGTGTTTTCTTCTCAGTCTAGAATGACTAAAGCAATTGGTTAAGCTTTAGAATTATTATTTTATCTATATTTGCTTGTAAAAGCCTCTTTTTCAAGGGAGAAAGTCGCTAAAGTTTGGCTTCTTCTCGCTTTGAAATAAGACATTTCCAACTTGAATTTCATGCTTGGAGGTGTGTGTCAAACTCGCAATGTGATTGATTGAGCGTCAAACCTCAATGTGGTTGGGAGAATACTCGAGCACTGATCTGCTCTCGAATTCTCCCATTCACATCTCGGTTTGCATTAGCGTGTGCAAACACAGTAAATGTATTTTATTCGTGTTAAATCTCCAAGGCGGTTTGCATAATTTTTCATATCACACGATAGCTGTATTCAATAATCGTTTTATGTATTCAAAATATGTTCAAAGTAACACAGTTTTTCAGAAGGCATTTTATTCGACTATTAAATTGATCAAAAACTGGAGCAGTCGTTTAACAAAGAATTTAAGCAAATTATCAAAGTTTGACCAAAATCAAAAATAGTTATAACAAGTGGAGCTCAACCATAAATTACTAAAAATAAATAAATTCAACTTACTGATTATTATAGTAAGCCAACTTTGCTTTAGTCTACCTGCTTTCATTTGTTGTAAGTATATGATTGAACATTCCGACCGTAAAAAGTCTTCGTCAAACGGTAAAATCAGTCAGCGTGGTTTTTCTTTTAGATATTCTTCAAAGAGTATATATTTTATTGTCCTTGGTAGCATTTTTTTGCTTTGAGTCCTTTTTGTCCAACAATTGTTGGCTTTAGTCAACCGTTTGCAGGCTTTGTCACGTGGTACAAAGCGACTGTACCAAAAGGATGGAAAGATGATTGATAACATCACAGATATAATAAGAAAGAGCACCTCACAATGAATTACTATTTTGAACGTTTTGTAATTCAGGGAGGAGGTAGGTGGGAGGTAATGGAAAGGAAACCTTTTTTGTTGGACATTTGAAATCTTACACAGAATAAAAAGCTGTCATAGCTGATATGAAAAAGTCTAAACCACTCATACTTGGGGTGGTAAGCCTGTGGTTGGATTTGTCAAGAGGCATCTATTTTGCCGAGTATGTGTATCAAACAGTTTTTGGATGAGGTTTTGATGAAACCGGAATCAATGTCAAGGTAAGTGTTATTGGCCTCAACCTACAGCTACGGCCAATAACAATTGCCGAGACATTGATAATTCCGGATATCTTCAAAACAGAATTCAATAAATGTATTATTATGCATAGTTCAAATAAATTGTAATTGATATTACAAAAATAGAAAGTCTATAATAAACTTTTTCTTAAAGTTTCTAAATAATACATAAAAAACAATCAAAGGATAACCGCCACCCGCTGACCTACGCAGGCTCATTTTTGCAGGACAACGGGCTACAGATATAACTATCGTCCGCTGAAAAATCGCTGGCGCACGTTGATAGCTATAGAATTGTATGGTGGTTCTCGGCCAATGAAAATTCAGATAGTGAGTACAATTTGTAATAATCAACAGTTATTCCACTTACTCTCGTCGTCACATGAGCTCATAGCCAACGAGGCAGTTCATTCCCTTATATAACTAGACCCTGGTTCCAGGGTAATGAGGGAGGGATGATGGGTTCTTAACCTGGCATTTTTTGCCAGAGGTAGAGTGTGTGTAGACTGTTTGTTTTAAACCATAGGAACAATAGAACAACAAATTTATTCACAGGAAGTTACTTCTAGATGAAATATGGGTCTGTGCAGAAATGCTGTCGTTTTGACATGGATCCGAACAATAATAAAGTGAAAATATTTTTTTTATTAAAGCTTCAAAGAGCTCAAAGTAGTGAAAATCATTTGGTTAAAAAGTTTATGCCAAAAATTAAAGGGTATGGATAAAAATCCGTCCAAATTCCTGCTCCGTCATGTCCATTCCATTCCATTTCATTCCATTCTTATTTTTAGCATACGTAATTAAGTCGTGCCTGTGGTCACGCGCTTTGCAAAGAGTGTCTCACACGGGAATTTTCTAACCCGTTACTTGTGAATCGAAATTCTTTACTTAAGACGGTAAAAATAAAATATTTTCCTCACAGTTGCTTTAATTTTAAAGTTTTTGATGTTTACAGATATTTCTAAATCCGAATGGACATATTCTTAAAGTTTAACGAGCAAGAAGTTGAATGACTAAGGTCAAAAGATAAACGAAATATATTCGTTTATTTAAATTATTCTTATTACTTCACCTAAACAAAATATAAAGACCTGCATAGAAACCTGTTGAATTTGGTTGAAATACATACGAAAATACGCTTCCCGAATTTTCGTAAAGATTGCCATGAAATTTAACCTGAAAACTAAGAAATTATTGTTCGTGCCGTTGTTTGAAAGTTCAGTGTGGTTTGGTAATCTTTTAAGCTTCATTAGAAAGGTTTTTGGATTGTCGGTATATGAGCAAAAAACGTGATCTTTGGTGATTGCGTGACCGAGGTTCCACTTTACTTTAGAAGTTTGATGACAGTAACATTCACGCTAGAAATTACGATAGAAACGTTCTTTAAATAGCTTTATAATCTTATTGACAATATTAGTGAGCTAGTGACACATACTCATATTCAGACCCATCACAATAACTCGTTTCTACCCTTCGCGTATGTGACGAGTTAAAAACTGCTGTGGGAACAAGATAATGTAATGCATTAGTTGGTCTTGCCGTTTACTCCTGTCAGTCATCAACAGCAAGAAAAACAGGAAAATCAATCTGAATTTAATCGCTATCTGTGTAGTTTTGGTCCAGTTTGCAGACTCCTTTTATCAAGACAACAAAAACACTCCTATTCCTGTCTACACGTCCAAGTCCCCAGTCATTATCTCACAAACCAAGCCTGGATCTCGCTCGAATCTGGGTCGAAATGTTTTCTTCGGTTACATGTTCTATCGCTATGGTTTGATGGGAGGTCCTGTGTATCGTCGTAGATACCCTATTTGAATTCACCGTAGCACGGTAGAGATCCCAGATGAACGAGCTATCAGAGTCGGCTTCACCAAGGAGATCATTTTGGATTCTAATGGAACAATCTGTTTGAACTCGACTAAAAATTACACTATTGCACCGGAAAAGCACTATAGCATCTAACAAGATTGTTGTACTCACCTCGGTTAGGTATTCTAACATTAGGGGGGGGTTATCAACGGGATATTTCGGAGACAACAGAACAGTGACAATCGACATCCCCAAGTAAGGGAATCCAGAGTCCACGACATTTTAGGTTTTGGAATCCGGAATCCATCACTCTGGAATTCGGAATCCAGGCCTTGGAATCCGGAATCCAGTTCATAATGAAATCTGGAATCCACCCTTTTTCAATCAGGCATCCTTTGCATACTTTGGAATTCAAAGTATGCACTCAAATGGTATCGCCTCGATCTAGACTGATAAAGTATCTGAAAATTAACGATATGAAATCCTGAATCTGTAATACAAAAGTTTTGGAATCCGGAATCCAGACCCTTGGAATCCGGAATCCAGAGTCTCGCAATCCGTATTCCAGGGCTATAAGTCCGGATTCTCTTACATGAACGCCTTGAATCAAACTGTAGAGATTACGACACGTGTAATGTACCCTGGAACGATCTTCGCCAAAACAAGTTGTACTCAAATAATGAGAGTCATGAATGAAACTATAGTGCGTATGTACGCAACCAATCCCGACGAGGCGGACACGAGTGCGGTCATAGCCAGTGTTCAAAGCTCTTTTCTCGCCTTAATGTTTTCAAGCTTTGTTTACTGTGTTCTCTAGTTGTAGAACGAACATATAACATACATAGGGCGCCAAAAAGAATACTTTTTCCTGCGACTTTGTCTTTCGTAATTTTAACTCGTATAATTGCGAGTCCATTTTGCATAAGATTGATAATTAGAGTGAAGTCCGGTGAAGTCACTAAACCCGTGCAATAGATATTACGCTAATACACATTAGTAGACCCTAATTCCATTGTTTTCTTTTGTGTCTATTTGACTAGAGTGAAGTCACTTAACCCGTGCAATAGATATTAGACTAATACACATTAGTAGACCCTAATTCCATTGTTTTCTTTCGTGTCTATTTGACTAGAGTGAAATCACTAAACCCGTGCAATAGATATTAGACTAATACACATTAGTAGACCCTAATTCCATTGTTTTCTTCTGTGTCTATTTGATTAGAGTGAAGTCACTAAACCCGTGCAATAGATATTAGACTAATACACATTAGTAGACCCTAATTCCATTGTTTTCTTTCGTGTCTTTTTGACTAGAGTGAAGTCACTTAACCCGTGCAATAGATATTAGACTAATACACATTAGTAGACCCTAATTCCATTGTTTTCTTTTGTGTCTATTTGACTAGAGTGAAATCACTAAACCCGTGCAATAGATATTAGACTAATACACGTTAGTAGACCCTAATTCCATTGTTTTCCTTTGTGTCTATTTGACTAGAGTGAAGTCACTAAACCCGTGCAATAGATATTAGACTAATACACATTAGTAGACCCTAATTCCATTGTTTTCCTTTGTGTCTATTTGACTAGAGTGAAGTCGCTAAACCCGTGCAATAGATATTAGACTAATACACATTAGTAGACCCTAATTCCATTGTTTTCTTTCGTGTCTTTTTGACTAGAGTGAAGTCACTAAACCCGTGCAATAGATATTAGACTAATACACATTAGTAGACCCTAATTAATTCCATTGTTTTCTTTTGTGTCTATTTGACGATTTCACGTTGACTAGTTAATAATGCCTTCACTCTATAGCTATTTTTTGCACTTTAATTTTGTAATTAAAATCGTTTTTTAGTGTGATTATAAGTCTGTACTGTTAATTAAAGCTTAAGTCTAAAGACGTAATTAGCTTTCTAATTTTCTTGGTGCAATGCTTACAGATTTCAGACCACCTGTGTTGCCTTGGAGAATAACAAGCTATAGTTTTTCTTTCTTTTGAGTTCTGTTCAAATACTCCAGGGAATGACAAGGGGTGTTCATTTGATGGGTTGTAGGCATTCCCAAGAGAGTTAAAAGACAAAACCATGGTGGCTGTTGTGGTGCCGTTAATAATGGTGCTAATGAGAAATCAGACGATAATTGCTTTGAAATGCTAACTGATCTTAACTAGCAAATTGAGTTATTTATCTTTAAAATTCTGCAGTAGCTTTGGAACAAATCTTTGAAAAAATGTTGTTTTGCTTCCTTACTTCTTTATTTGTATTACAAATCACTCTATCTCATTAAAATGCAATTTTTAGAACAAAAGATAATACGGTTGTCAGGAACGCGTTAGTCTCGAACTATATGACGTATTTCCGGTGAATTGATTACAAAGACTTTATATTTTTGCTTATTGACGTAATGTAATAGGTGGGTATAAACTGCTCGCAATAATCGATAATCACTAGTATTTTTCTGGTTTCTCCCGGTTGACATCAGAGTAGCAAGATGAACATAAAAATCTTTATTATTTTGATTGCCATTTCTGTAGTCTTGGTACAGTTCGCAGACTCTGCCTACCGCGGAAGAGGTGGAGGTCGAAGTCGCGGTGGTGGTTTCAGACGTTCTTCATCGACCAGAACTTCGAGATCGAGGACCAGACGTTCTTTTAGTCCGGCTGGTTCGTCCCGAGTCTACAAGAACACTCCTATTCCTGTCTACACGTCCAAGTCCCCGGTCATTATCCCACAAACCAAGCCTGGATCTCGCTCGAATCTCGGTCGAAATGTTTTCTTTGGTTACATGTTCTATCGCTATGGTTTGATGGGAGCTCCTGTGTATCGTCGTAGATACCCTATTCACCGTAGCACGGTAGAGATCCCAGATGAACGAGCTATCAGAGTCAACTTCACCAAGGAGATCATGTTGGCTTCTAATGGAACAATCTGTTTGAACTCGACCAAAAATTACACTATAGCACCGGACAAGAACGAACGAGTCATTGCTGTGTTCTCCACTTGTTCGTTACTCTAACCTTTACGGAGGTCTACCTAAGAATTATGTCGGAGACAACAAGACAGTGTCAATCGACATGAACGCCTTGGATCAATCCGTCGAGATTTCGACAGTTGTAAAGTACAATGGAACGATCGTGGCGAACACAAGTTGTACTCAAATTAAGAGCATCATGAATGGAACTATAGTGCGTATGTACGCTACTAATCCTGACGGTGCAATCAGTATTCAAAGCTCTTTTCTCGCTGTGATTCTGTCCAGTTTGATTTACTGCGTTCTCTGGTTGTAGGAACAAAAAACATGGCTTAAAATTTTCCAAACAAGTTAAAAAAGCTACAATTTTTGGTAGGGTTAATATGATCACATTCATAAAAGATAAATTTTTAAGGCCCTTCCATTTATCATTTATTATGATAGAATTTAGAAGTTGATTTTTGGGATGAAGGAAAACCGGAGAAGCCAGAGAAAAGCCTTCGAAGCACAGAAGAGAATTAAGAAATAATCCAGTTTAATCAAATACGACGATTTTTGGCACAAATAGGTAATTTTTCACGCTGTTAAACTACAACGATCACAAGCACGTGCATAATTTTCGGGTTTAATTTCGTCGTTAGGTATCTTAATTCGCATAATCTCAATGCTTTATATAATTGATTCCGCTGCTTTTGCTCTCGGAGGTTTTAAAATCGCTTTTTTTTAAACGAAAATTGAACTCGTAAGTTAATATATTGGCAATGATATTTCATATTATGCAACCAGTGTATAAACAATCAATATATTTGCATATTTGAATCGTACTAGAGTGGTTTTTGCTCTGAGTTGCACGCTGAAATTTGGTTGGCTGCCGTCAATCAAACCTAATCCTCGGTAACTTTCAAATTTTTGACTGAACAGTGAAAAAAACAAACTTCAGCGTGCAACTCAGAGCGCCAAGGACATGTTTATGAAAATAGCTGTAACCCGTGAAAAAAATAGTACGCATGCATAATACTTAGGAGTAGACTCTAAACCCATTGTTTTCTTTCTATATTTCATCAACTAGGAATAACGTAAGTAAAAAGTCTTTTTTTCTTTCATGGGTTAAAATCACTCTATAAAAATTAAATTTGTACTCAAAGAGTGACAGATACACAGCAACTCGTATTTGAATCATAACATATGTAAAAATTCACTTGCAGGTATTCAGGGCTTAATATTCTGCTTACGGAGGTCAGTTATCCCTTTCAAGGGCTCAAATATTGTCACTGTAACAATCTTAGCTTGTTTCACATCGCATCGGTTCTGTAAAAATCGTTCATGAAGCGACATTGTTGACACGATTCGTGTAGCACAAACACGTCAACTCAGTAGTCGCGAAGTTCGAAGTTTTACAACCCCTTACACCGTGATGAACTTTATGTCAGTTATATCGTATGTCATTATAACTATATGTTTTCGCTAGCTAAATAGGATATGAAGTATATCTATGTAAACTCGATGGCATAGTGTCTACTGCTTATTTGATAATATGTAATACACACAAAAACATCGAGCGAGCAAGCGAGCTGGTTTTCTCGCAGGGCAATTACTGCAATTTTCATAAACATGCGAACTCTGTGTCTGCGAGTTGCACACTGAAAATTGGTTTATTCGCTTCCGTCAATCAAACATAAGCAGTCGGTGCCTTTCATATTTTTGACTGGTGGCAGCAAAAAAAAAACAAATATAAGCGTGCAGCTCTTACCACAGACTTTGCAAGTTTATGAAAATTGCAGTATCGTGGTTGATATATAACTGTGGAACTATTTATTGAAATAATTTCGTCCATTAATGTATATAAATAATCACTTTGTCATGGTGTATTTGGACGAACATGGGCGGTGAAACCGAGTTTCTGCTTTCGTAAGAAAATGTTGGTATGAATTTAAGAATCCGGTCACAGCTGGCTAAAAAAATATTAATTATATAGCAAGCCAGTCTTTTTGTTTGAGATTGATTAAAGTGCATATGACACGAAATTTGAATGTTGAAAATGTGTAGTTTATTTGTACTAATAAGAATATCACGGATAAATTTGTTTCAAAAACGTATTTTTCTATAGAAATTCAAGAAAATTTAGCACAAGTCGTGAAGTCATTTTGTTGAATCGTACTATAAATTAGGTTGTAATAATGCACTAAATAAAATAATGTGGTTGGTATAAAATAACAAGAAAAAGCATATTCTATTCAGCTTCAGTTGATAGCTTTTGTGGTACTCTTCAAATGTTGGGAGACTGAAAAGTGTCCTCGCTGAAACTAAGATTCTTCATTCAAACATATTCCATGTATTCGCAGCTAAATCTGGAGACTTATAACCAAAATGATGTCACAACTTGTGCTTTTTTGTTGTTGAAATATTTGATAACTACTGAAATTGAAGATTACTGACTTTTATAATTGATAAACTTCCCAAATTCTGGTTTAGAGTTTTCGGCTTCAGAAAGCAAATAACTTTATTATTGCTCATCGTAAATTGCGCTCGCTGATTGACTATAGGAATGGCGCATTCGCAAGATATATTTTACGTGGCAGTCGCATGAAAGCAAAACAAAACAAACAAAGCAAACTAAAAAACTAAAAAACTAAAAAACTAAAAAACTAAAAAACTAAAAAACTAAAAAACTAAAAAACTAAAAAACAAAAAAACAAAAAACAAAAAAACAAAAACAAAAACAAAACAGCAAAAACACAAAAACGCCGGGCGAAATGCACGTTAAATTTCGCATTGTAAAAATTAAATCTTTTACATTCTTTTTCGATCAAAACATCAAATAAATGTGGAAACTAAAATAATGGAAACAGAGAGAGAAAACTTCTTACAAAAAGAAAAAAGGACATTCCTGAAATTAGACTTTAAAAATGGAGGACATTTGAAAAGTTGAATAGCATGAAATCGACCACAAAGCGCGCGCTGTTTTTAGTTTGTCCTGCGTTGCTGCCGTAATCATAAAACCCGTCAATGTTTTCGATGTAGGATTGAAATAAGAATTCATTGTATAAATGACTTTGAAAAAATGCACAGAAATTTACTCAAGTAACCAATGTCGCGATTCTTGCAACATCGGTTTTCTTGTGTTAGGACGTTTGAATAGGCCATTTGCATTATGGCGTTATTTTACTACCACTACCAAAATGCTTCGTGAATTTTCTTTCTTATTCAAATTTGTAGTTCCTCATGGAAATAGTGAGACAATTGGTGCTTATTAACAGAACAAAAGACAGTGTGCAATGGAGTCTGGTAGTGGTAGTAAATGACGCCATAATGCAAATAGCCTATTGCTTCCTCGCAGCTGTCACGGTGGAACGTGGGGGAATGGAGCGGAGACTAAAAACAACTGGGAGGGAGGGATAGAAGTCATTTGACTACCGCTACTAAGATGTTTCGTGAATTAAATTAATGTTCATTGTCATTCGAGTTTGAATTTTTCATGACAGTAGTAACGGCAATTGGTGCTAAGTAACAGAACCAAAGAGTGTGCAAAGGAATCTGGGGGTTGTAGTCAATAACGCTATAAATTCCGAATTTCCTTTACAGGCAATAAATTTTACTTTTAAAACAAGCTTTTAGGAGCAGATCAATCTGAAATTATAGAGGGACGTCAAAAAAGAAAAGCTGGGACTTGTGTCCTGTTGCTTCGTTCGTCACGAGATGCCTTCAGTCAGTTGGCGAATTGTGAAATCAATTCTTGGTTTTCACCAACGTCATCATGAATTTCAAAAGCGTAAATTCACATTATAATGAAATAAAAGTTTTATAATCTTGTAAAGTGGTCCAAACTACATAATCTGGCCAAATTTCGAGGCTGTAAAGCATTTAGTTGCAGAACTAGAGGCGAGTAAACATGACGCAATTTTTGGTTAAAATGTATGGTGCGGCCATCTTGGTGTTTTAAGTTGGTACACCATCATGGCAGACGAAATTCCAAAGGCTTAAAATGATAGAATTTTAAATATTTTTGACTATATTTTACTTAAATATATCTTTAAAACGTGTCTAAGGAAAATTCTTTTAACTAGAGTAAATTATTTTACTATTTTGATCGCTATTTAGGTAAACGTGACGGCATTGCGTGACACAAACTCAACCTTCATAAATCGGAAACCAAACATCGAAATCGCTCGAAATTTTTGCTTGTGACTTATAACATTGATTTCTAAAACATACTTGAGAAATGCCTTTATACGATCTATAGTTTAGATTTTGATGTTTTGATGACGTCATGTGAAAACCAGCAAAATCTATAAGATTGTACGTCATGATTAAGCAATTCTGAGACTGAGACTTATTGCGTTTCAGCGTAAATGGCTTAAACGCTTACAATGTCTTAGAGGAGATAAAAGTACATTTCCTTTATCTGTTGAAATTAGAAATTTCAAGTTATAGATCCGGATTAGGGATTATCTAAATGAAAGCATTATCTGTGGAATCGGAATAATCACAAGTGAGCTTTGGAGTGCCCTAAATAGAAGAAATTTATACAATCTTTATCATTTTTAGCTCTGTCTTTTTTTTTTCTAGGAAAAGTCAGATTGGGTTACCTGTGGATGTAATCCAATGTCACGCGATTTAATCAAAACATGACTTGAGCACCTGTCACGCAGTGTATATGCTTACTACCGTGACAATACGTCTGTCTGTGCAAGACGTATGGCACGAAACAAAACATTGCAAACAGGAACTAATCAACCCGTTGAAAATGACAACCAAAACCACAATAACTGAAAACATGTCGTTGTCAGCACAGCCAGTATGATGAAGGTAGTTCTTCAAGTATTTCTTGTCGCTTTGATGAGAGAGGAAATCGATGCTTGGGAGGAACACGAAGGATATAAAGGAAAAATAACCAAATATACACCTATTCCAGCACTGAATTCAAAGTCTCCTGTTATTATAAATCAAGCAAGCGTCGGGACTCCTCAAAATCTGGCGAGAAATGTCTTTCCAGGGAACAAGATGGAGTCATATAACCTGCAAAACGGCCCAGTGTTCAGAGAGACGTATTATATGCATAAGATTGAATTTAGAATCCCAAAGGATCGAGCATTAAGGGTAAAATTCACAAGGGAAGCAATGCTTGATCGTTCTGGAAGGGTTTGCTTGAATTTCAGTAAATCCTATGACCTTCGGCACGACTTGAATCAAAACGTAAAGTACATCTTAAGCAGTGTTCGATACGAGAAGTTTAATAACGGTAAGAAGGAAGTGATTCCTGGAGAAAACGAAACGATTAGCATCAACGAAAACGCGCTTGAAGAATCAGTTGAATTGTCTGCTACGGTAGGATACAATGATGCTATTACTTTACGGTGTTCGCAGGCCGTATGGACCATGAATGGCACCGTTGTACGAATGTACGCAACGAACCCAGACTTCAGGGAAGGTGCAAACGAAATAAACACGATAGTATTCTACACAGCGCTCGGTATATTTGTACTGATTTCGATTGGTTTGGGGATATATTTGTTTTGTATCAGATCTGAAGAAGAAGATCAATAACAAACCTATTTTTGTAATCAAAAAATTCTTGTTTTTAACTTTCTTGGCCGGACTGAATTATTGAATTCAAAAAAAGTAGTTCATCTGAACACTTGCATACTAATGTGACATCTGGCCTTCGTTCTCTCTCAGCTCCCATGGCAACCAAGACTAAATCCTTTGTTTTATTTCAGTATATCAACATAGCAAACTTTTCAACTATTTCGATTATAAATTTCCAAAATTAGAATTTAAAATTCAAAAAAATAATAAGAAATGTAGTGTAAATACTTTGAAAAGCTTCTTTGTCAGTTTTTAATAAATGGATAGATACTTATTTCAATAAAGTTAGCTTGTTTACAGCCGCTTCCCACCCCTCCCCCCTTCGGGGAAAAAAAAACAAACGTTTTTTTCCCCGAGGGGGGGAGGGGTGGGAAGCGGCTGTACACAAGCTAAATAAAGTTAGCCACCAAAAACCTAGAAAGCTGAGATTGCTGAGGATCATGGGAAACAATTCATTTTAAACAAGTACAGCTTTTTTGATACAAACTGCAGCTTGAGGATGCTCAGGAGAGGTGAGACTGTAACTGGAAAAAGATGTGCAAGTCCATCAACAGTTATCAAGCGGTTGAAACATGTAAAATGTATCTACCCATAATCCTTGTCGGCCTCAGCTTTATAGCTTAAGTTGCGTTTTTAATGGCTTGTAGAAACTTGGAGGTTGTTTTGATCTCTTGTTTTCTGGTTTCATGTGGTGAGAAATAGTCAGATACCTGAATAGTTTGAGGACTTATTTTGAAATGTTTTGACCTAACATCAACTAGTTGCCACTCGTCAACCGCGGTTTGTCCCCCAGTTGACTCCAAAACATCACGTGATTGATATTAAGCAATTTTTAGTAAATGTACGGAGTTTGTAAAAGATCAATTAGTATAAGCTAAGAAATACATTTGTAAAGATGTTTTTTAAAACTCATTGTTCGTAAACTCATCTCAGATCCACGATGATATCAATACAAACAACTTCATACATTTACTAGCTGTAATAGACCTTATTCGTGGTGTGACAATGTTTTCCCAATTCAGCGTGACGAACCTCCAGGGGATTCATTTTCTTATGTTTTTATTATTCTAAAGATTCATGAGTATCCCAAAGGATGCGAAAGGAATAACGATGATATCCCGAAGAGCTTCAAAACAATAGTTCTTCATTCCCCCAGAGGTTTGTCACGTAGAAGCGAAAACGAATGCGAAAATATACAAAAATTGCTCTTTTATTATTCAAAATTGTTGATTTTGAAATGTGGAGTGTAATATTAACCAATTACCAAGACGTCAATGAACGTTTTATACCTGATTGGCTGTTAATAAGGAAGACCATTCGAGTGTGGTCACTAACATCTAGGCCGTTTCGGAAATATGGAGTGAAATATTTGCCCCTTACCAAGGCGTTAATGAACGTTATCTGATTGCCTGTGTATAAGGAAAACCAGTCAATTGTCGTCACAAACATGTAGGTTCTCGATGAGGTGGTTCATTGATGCAATCCTCGTTTTAGAATTTTCGCCAATGAATCCAAAACTTCAAAATTCCTAGTCCTATGTTTTTATGGTCCACCTATATTTAAAATTTAAAGTAGTTTTTATTTTCATAATAAATACTAGATTACTTAAAATTCCTATTTGAGAACCACTGAGAACCGTTCTTTCGTAAGCGAAATTCCTTTAATTGGTAGGTCTTTTTATAGACCTAGTATTTATTATTTATTAAAGTGTATATGACACGAAAAACATTATCGCTTAAAATGTAAAGTTTGTTAGTAATAACAAGTATATCGTAACGAAATATGTTTCAAAAGCATATTTCTTATGGTATGTGACCAGAAAAACTCGCTCAGTCAAGCTATAAAATTCACTACAGTTGTGAAGTATAACGTCGTATTGAAGCTGAACAAAACTTGTACGCAAGGTACAAAGCGAAATGGCGGGAACGATTGTACGAATGTGCGATACAAACCCTGATGCAAGTCACGCTATAAACATCAAGGACAACCTGCCTCTGGTAGTTTTAGGCATTTTGTATCTTGTGTCCTTGAACTAATGCATCAAGTCGGTGGGGGAACGTTTAGGGGGGGGAGGGGAGTGGGGAGTAAAGGAAACTCTGTGGAGAGAGGGAAAGGAAGTTCTCTCACTTGGTGGTTTCCACAGGCTCATGTCAAACATCGAATTTCACCTAACCGAACATAATGACATCAAAGAAGACCGCCGTGTTATTCATTTTTTTCCAATTAGGTTTGGCTCAAGTGGAGTTCGGCGTTTGAATTGAGCCTTACATGTTTTTTTTACCAATCAGGGTTCTCGTTATATCGTAGTCGGTTTACGTTGAGTTAAGTCAGGCAATAACACGACGAGTTTATTTTGTTTCTTAATAATTAAATAATCTATAATAATAAAATTGCTGATCAGAGTGAGAAAGCTAAGAGAGTGGAATGAATTTTCCTTCCTGACACCTTTTGTATTAGCGTTCAATCATCAATAAAAATATCACACATCGTAGTGATTTGACTCTGCTTCGTATTCTATAGCTTATACAAGGTTCTCTAGTATCTCCTTATTCAATCGTATCGATTAATTAACAAATAGACATCAGTTGTTTGTGTTGTCCTCCTATTGATGATAAACTACGTCATCACATTGTCAAAGTAGTGTGGATCCGCATAATAGACCTTATTCGTGGTGTGACAATGTTTTGCCAATTCAGCGTGACAAACCTTCAGAGGATTCATTTTCTTTTGTTTTTACTCTTCGAAAAATTCATGAGTATCCCAAAGGATACGAAAGGAATAACGATGATATCTCGACGAGTTGCAAAACAATAGCTCTTCATTCCCCCAGAGGTTTGTCACGTTGAATTGGGAAAACATTGTCACACCACGAATAAGGTCTATTGATCGATAATTAATCCTGGGCGTTCACTAGCTTTTAATTGCAATGTGCAGCGAGGAGTTTACGTTCGCGACCAGAAGTCTTTTTGAAGATAATGCCATTCCTTAGGATCGTTGTAAGCTCTTTTGATCCACTTTTAAAAAACTTTCCTGGATTTCAATTGTTTCTTATTATAAGCATGGCAACCTTGAGGTACGTCATCACCATTACAATTATGACGTAGTCATGCAAGATCATAGATATTTCGGCGTAGTTCAACTATCGAATACATGTATTTGGATAACTTTCCTTATGCAAAGAAGATTCATCTAGTTTTTTTAAATAGTAACGTGAGAGTAGCCATGGCAACCTGATGTTTATGTCCAGCGACATCATTGCTTGATTTTGTAGCCTCAATGCCATGTCCTACAAATCAGATTTCTAAATATTATCAATTATTGAGGATAAAATTAATGTTCATGTTTCATTAATATTATCCAGACCATTGAATATCATAATATATCATATATATAGCGTTTTATGACCGAGCATGACCAAATATGGTCAGTTCTAATTGAACACGCGATTATCTATTTAAAGCAAGCATTTCAGCCAATCAGAAATAAGAATATAATTTGAATATTTTTGTATAAAAGTACGAACTATATTGATTGCGAAATACAAGATATTTTCTTATCTTACTACACTATATACATTTTACATTCGCGTCAAAATGGAGAATGATTATTTAGATTTTCTTTGCAAAGGTGGGTTAATATAAATATTAGGATAATAAGAAATATAAGTGCGCTTATGTGGAGGGCTTTGACACCCGCTTTCTCGGTAGAGACGGGTTTGTTTAGCTAGTTATTCGGCTTGAATTCGGTTTTTCATAACTGTTCGTCTCTTTCTTCTTTCCAAGAGCATCTTCGAATCATAATTCTCGCAGAGTACTGCTTTAAGTAAAAAACAAAAGATTTCTACCAATTCAAATTAATGTTGTAGAATTTTGCCACCAAGAGAATCTTCCAAAGCAGGTTGTCCGCAAATGCTTTAAAGTGAATCTTGTTGTAAGAATTTCCCCTCAAGAGATTCTTTCGAAGCCGTTTTGTCCGCAAATGCTTTTGAACGAATCTTGTTTTAAGAATTTTTCCCCTCGACAAACTCTTTGTAAGCAGTTTGGTCCGCGAATGCATTAAGACGAATCTTGTTTTAAGAATTTTTCCATTCAAGAGACTCTTTCGAAGCAATTTGGTTCGAAAATACTTCAAAACGAATCTTGTTTTAAGAATTTTCCCCAACAGATTATTTCGAAGCAGTTTGGTCCGCAAATGCTTTAAAGTGTACTTCTTAAGAGGTCACATTTGTCGTTATACTTTCTCTCCTCGGTCGCTGAAGTTCGACCAATCAGCGAGTAAACTTGTCGCTTGCTCATCGGTGTTGGTTAGCGATGTTGATGTGGCTTTGGAGTTAAGCAAAGCTCGGTTGCGCCTGAAAATTAACAAAATATTTTTAAAATACCAATCAAGCTGCATACTCTTTGAGTAAGATTCCGAGTGGGGTGAGTTTTTTTCACCCTTTCTTGGGCAATGTTTTGCGTTTCCAGACGTTTGAAAAAAATGTCTTTTAAAATTGAATTTAGATAGAGACTAGAAGTATCATAAGCGTCTCTCATTGGTGGGCTACCTGAACTCTCCTCATTCTCCCTTCTCTTTTCTTTGCCACAGGGATCCCAAAAGATATATAAAGGCGACTTACTTTTTTCTGTTGCGATACGCAGGACATTTGAAGGCACAGTATGCCATAAATATTACGAAGAACACAACTGCAGGGGCGATCATCGTAAATAGAGTGCTGGGATCGTTGGCGTCGTGAAGTGACTGATCTAAAAACAGCACACATTTTAGCTAGTCGATTTCGAAACGGACTGGGAACTAGTTGGTTGAATAAATATAAAACTTGTTCCAGATGGGCGGTGAACGCGATGCGTAAAGCAAGAATAATGGACAAAATAACCGCACCTAAGCACCTTTGGAGCTTGAAAGAAAGAAGCAAACATGGCGGTAAATTATATTTTAGTCAACAGAAAGCAGAAAAATACGCAAAAGTTGCGTTACAGTAGGATGAGAATGAGGGCTGGCGGCAAAACAGCTTAACGCGTTGTGATTGGCTAAAACAAAATATATCGCTCAGCTGACTTAATAACTTACCAGGATCTGTATTTTTAGATGCGTCACTCTTTAGTTCCTTGCATGACGTGACGATGACCAATACCTGCATCTTGTCTTCTCCTAGTTTATTCTTCGCTTTGCATGTATACACCCCAGAGTCTATCACACGACCTTTCCGAATGGTCAAATCGTGTTCCTTTGACTGGCTTTGGATCACCCGACCTTCTTTAGACCACGTGACTACGGCAAGTGGGCAGCTAGTGATTGTGCAGGAGATATGGACAGATTCCCCTTCTGGGAGACGAACTTGTCTCATTTCTGGGGGTTTGTTCAGGATTCTAGGTGCATCTAGAAATAATCCAATAAAAATGTTATAACAATTAATTAAAAGTAATTACCATGCAATCGTGTTTTTTAACAGCAAGCAAGCAAGCAAGCAAGCAAGCAAGCAAGCAAGCAAGCAAGCAAGCAAGGAAGCAAGGAAGCAAGGAAGCAAGGAAGCAAGGAAGCAAGGAAGCAAGAAGCAAGCAATCAAGCAAATAAACGAACAAAAAGTTTAAAAAAATAAAACAAAACAAAACAACAAAAACGATAAGAAAAGTCAAAGTCATCGTGTAGCTCAAACGAAAAATGAGTAGATCCCTAAAAATGATTTGCCAATTTTCATCAGCATCTCCTTTGTGATTCTTGAATTTAAACGAGTGTGCAGTCTTGACATGGATAAATAAGGTGTTTTGGCTGCACCAACCAACTCAAAGTTACTTACAGTTAACAACAAATTCCACGTGGTCGCTGATTGGCTCTCTCGTTGAACCGAATGACATCACCATTGTATAACTGTTAGTATCTTCCTTCGTGAGATTCGAAAGATTGAAGGATATTTTCCCCTCGGCACCAACCCATCGAAGTCTTTTTTCGTACTTTTCTGTCACATTGAATTGAAACTTTGTTGAATTATTTTCGACCAATTTTGTGACTGTTATCAAAGATTCTGTTAATTTTTCCTTGAAGCATAATCCAAAATTTATTTTATCTAAGTGTTCTTTGTCTTGTTTGGTTAGAGTGTATCTCCACGTAAAATCTATTGATGTCCCTGCATCCGCCTCTGGGTTTGGCCCAGGCCAATCCCTAATTATTGATACATTAGCATCTACAAAAATGAAGAAAAATGGCAAAAATTAAGACAGAGTTCAAAATACATTCTATATTCTAAAACAAAATAAATTAAAATAAGAATAAAATCAGTGGCTTGAAATATGTCCATTCACTTGGCAGCCGCGTGAGAAAATTATGAGCAAGTGACCGATTTCGATATTAGTATCGCGCGTGCGTCTCAAAAGCGCGGGAAAGTAAGAATTAGTCTTGAATTAAAATTAAAAAATGTATTTCGAAACATACTTATAATTTTTATGCTTTGAAAAGAAGATTTACCTAAATATGTTTTTAATATCAATTATATTTTAGAATCTTGAAGAATCAACATCGCCTAGCTTCTCAGTAATAAACTACTTCAGTCTAATATTATTGAATTGGCGCCAAGTAAAATATCAGTGGCTGTAGAAATGTTTGCTTGTGAGCTTCACAATTACGATAAGCTCATTAAAAAACTTTATAAAGTTCAATAAAACAAATGTATTTAGAAATGAGCACTACGCAATTAGTATTTAAAAATTTCTAAACATACATTGTTTTTCAAAACCGATTCCAAGAGAAGGATACTTTGAATGACAATGTTTAGGTTTCAAACTATTTTTTTTCTGGTGCCCAACGTCAGAGGAAGAAATATTCAAAAAGGTTTTACTGTTGATATTGAATGTTTTGTCTTTAAGATCAAAACTGAAGTGTTTTTTTCTTGAAATTATAATTTTCCCGGAAGAAAGTTACAGAAATAAAACTATTATTTGAAATACGGGAAATTCAAGATGGTGCTTTTTGCAACGCCCACGCGTTTTTTTAACTCAATTTATAAAGCATTTATTGCTTAAAAATAGCTAGTTTTACTAGATTTTTTCAGGAGAAACAATTAGTAATTTCTTTTCGCATAAATATTAATACCATTTGAGGTTGTTTGTTGTAAAACTTTAAAGTAATAACTCATGTAAACGACCGGACACCAAGGTTGAATGACAACTTATTAATGTTTGTTTATAGTTCTATCGATATTAAAACTTCAAATTGAGCACTCGGTTCTATTCAAAAGAGAAAAACTTTGACACTTTGCCCTGAGGAGTTTACACATAGAAGAAAAGAATGGACATTTTTGGAGAAATTATAATAAAGTCAAGACAAATTCATTTACAAAAATAACTTGTAACAGGCTCGCTTAAAGCTAGTTATGGGCAAGAGAAGTGACGAGAAAACAAATATAATTTAAATTTAAAAGTCAATAGCTTTAATTTTAATCCAAAGTTAAGGACATCGAGAAGAGAAGCACGAAGCTCAGGGGATTTGTCATAAAATTCCCTGCGGTTTTGGTGGTTTAAACGTTTGCCAAGAATATAGACCACAAAAACAACAAATTCGTATAAACTTCAACAAAATATAATTTTTTTTGTCGTATACAACTAGGAAAAAATACATAAATGGGCAATTTAATGCTAACCGTTAAAAAAACACTCAAGAATTTATTGTTCCCGTGAAATTTGATTTGAGACTTATTAATCTGTATGAGAGTATTTGCACAACTTTGCAAAAACCTCCAATTCAATTTAACCCCTTTTGTTGGTATCGTTCCAATTCCAATGCAAATTTATTCATTATATGATTTTTGACAGTTTTACGGGCACTTAATAGATAAAGGTAACCTATTTAGAACAAAACTGTCACTTTTTGGAATTCAATGGAATAATAAAGGAAAATAGTCATGAAATATTTATATATTGTTACTAAGTTACAAGGATTTTCTTCGCCGCGTTGAATTTAACGTTTAGAATCCAACTCAAGTAACCCTAAACCTCACATGAAAATTATCGAAATATTAACCTGAGCATTTATTTATTAAATGGCTTAAAAATCCTGTTAAAACCTCTTCACTCTGCTCCCCAAAAGACAAAGTCTTACAAATAAATAAATGAATTGGAAACCATATTTTTGAATTGGGTCCAAATTTATACAATTCATAGCTTGGATAAGACTTCACGCTTCGATAGACTTGTAGTTCGTTTCCTCGAAAAACCATTTAATAGTCTAAATTTCGACATGCAATTTCATTTCTAACTAATTCAATATATACCAAAATTGGGAGCTTTAAACAAGTTGGCTTTAACATATTTTGATATCGAGATAAGCCTGATAAAAGATTTTTTCTACAATTCTAGAAATCTTTCAATTCATCTTTCTTGTTCAAAATAAGAGATTCATAATTTTGAAAAATATTTATGCATTTAAACTACTCAAGCTCGACTCGTGAAAAGAAATTATTTGCTTAAAACTACTCAAGGAATCTTTCTTCTTGCAACTTAATTTTCTTCGTCACATAGAAATCAAAATTTGCCCAACAAGTGTAATTTCAGCCTTGTTGCATTAAATTATATATATTTGTGTGTATGTTTTGTGTACTAATTGAAAATTGTACCAACTTTGATTCCTATGCAGATATACACCTCGAGTAAATAAACCTTAGATTCTATTTATTTTTTCAAGGAAATATCTTTTTCACAACGGGGAGAACTCCTCGTGTTTTCCCAGGAAACCTAGACCAATTTCTTGACATATCTAGCTAATGACATCAATAACAGTTTTGCTTTTTGTAGAAATTCTCTAGTCAATGAAAAATAAACTCACAGTATATGCGGAAAGGATTCTATTTGTAAAGTTCTTGGTAACATAGTTTATAATTGAAATAATTGCAGAGCCAAGCTTAGACTTTGACCTAATTTACATAATAAAACTATAACTTGAAAATGTCTCCTTTCTATTATTTTATTAACACTTGATAAATACAACTACGCTAATACTACAAGAATAAAAGAATTGGTCTAAATCATCAACCTTGAATCTGAAATGTTTTTTAGACCTTTGGAAAAGAAAAATACTCACAATCACATATATATATAGATATATGTTTCCGTCTCGTAATGTATTCCTACAAAGCACTAGAATTAGACAAAGCGCGGTATATTTGTGGAGTCGAATGTATTTAAAGCCATGAATTGTGTAAAGCAGGGCTCTATTTCAAGAAGCCAAAGATAAGAAAACCTAGGTCAAATAATGTATAATATGGTGTGAATCTTGTGGTAAGATTTGGGTCTAAAATCCGTTTACGAAGAAGGTCGTTATTAGAGTAATTTGGAACCGGGTCTTAAAATAAACAAATAAGAATATAACACAAAAAGAAAGTATATTTTAAAGGATCCGTGAAAAAAGATGAACTTACCTTGCGCCTTTGCAGCCGTAAAAAATGTTGTTAGTATTAAGAAAGTCGCTGATCGAATCCAAGATTTAGGATGAAAAACGTTTGTTATTGATACTTTTTTCATTTCTAACAACCACGTCGTAGAAGTTTCCCAACCAGTCTGTTTTAAATCCGTTCGAAATTCTTTCAATTTTCAAAGATTATAATACTCAAATACTATGAATTTAAAGGGCTTTAAATCGTCACATGTGAGTTTTAGTAGTAATATCTTAGAGTTATTCAGTACTACGGGACAGCGATTGAATGTTTATGCCTCAAATCGACTTGGGCCGCTCAAACCGAGCGCATGAAAACAAAGCGACTTTGCAGGGCTTCAATAGCGTGCCCATGTAGCAGGTGGCTAACCACTGGACTGGACTGGACTGCGGAACCTGAATCGATTTGAATAATTCTAAATAGTCCTGCACTAATGTCTTGGAAAATGTCTATAATTACTATCAAAGTTGATTTTTTTTCCTTTAATATCCCTTGCGTTCACAAT
Source organism: Actinia equina (assembly GCA_011057435.1). NCBI lineage: Eukaryota > Metazoa > Cnidaria > Anthozoa > Actiniaria > Actiniidae > Actinia > Actinia equina. Next base: position 286,955 of record WHPX01001382.1, read on the forward strand.
ATTTAAAAGCGTTCTTAAGTTCAAACAAAAATCTTATCTATAGAACTATCAATTTCATTTATTTATTTTTCGAAAATTCCAATAACTACAATATAATGAAGTCATGATTTTTGTTTTCATATAAATTTCAAAATGATAAACGAAAATAGGGTTATTAATTTAACTTTAGAGACGAAATAGAATGATAGTCATAGTAGCGGTTGAAAGACATATTCAAACTGAGTTGTTCTTGCGAAGTAGAAAGCTTTGTTCTTTTAAATGAAATATATGTAATTAGTCAGTCTAAATTTTCAAGCTGATTTCGCACAATCTAATAAAAGATCATATAAAACTACATTTACTTAATTATATTTGAAATTATAAGAAAAAAAAAGATATTTGGAATTCGATGGAAGGAAGTATTTACGAGTATAATGGGCCAAAATGATCTCTTCCAGACAGCACTGAATGCAGAATTTGCATTTTTTCTCGAAGTGTTTTGTAGACACTCTTGAAACATTTATATGAAATTAAAAAAGGTAAAGCATTTTAGTTGTTCCTAAGGAACTCTTGAAAAGAGTGACATGCGACGGAGACTATCAAATGAAAGATAAGTTCTATATCAATTTGCAGCGCAGCCCCACAGTGCTAAATCCAAAATTTCAATCGAGAATTTGACACATTGTCATTGAATTCTTATCCATAATAGCAAATTGTACCTAAAGATACCAAAGTGCACCTGAAAGAGCAAATAGTCAAATTCAAAAGAAAATTTCATTAAGGATTTCACAAAAACTTTAAATTATTCTCCGACAGTTAAATGTGATTTTTCTGTCTGGAAATAACGCGTGGGAAATCAGTAAAAAGAAAAATAAAGGCTTCTCTAATGCGACCATTTTAGAATCAGTATTATAGATTTAGGAGGATTTAGGTTGAATGAATTCCGTTTGTCGCGATGGAAGTCTCTTCTTGATAGATTTTGTCTATTGAGAGATTATCTAAAAATAACTGATTGCTTTGATAAAATGACAAATGTGTCTAGAGATTTATTTTCAAGATTCCTATTCTTTATTTGCTTAATCTTCTTTTTTTTTGGTATTGTTTTGAATTTAAACATAAACTGAACCAAACTAGATAATTTAACCTCAGAACGCCGCCTAATATACTTTTTTCATTTCAAACTCACTAGTGGTACGAACAATAAGGTGGCGTACAATTGACGAATAATTTTAAAAGTTTCTTATTTATGTTTTTCTCTTTGACAAAAGGAAATTTTGGACAAAAAATTGAACGACGAATTGTTCACAACTTCAGGCTTTATTTTGTAATTTGAAATGATTTGTATTCGGTCAAGCTGGAGCCAAAGAAAAAACTTGTAATATGGAGCAAACTGAAGTAATTTACTTAAATTGATTACTAGTTTGGTGTAATTTCTTCTCTAATGACTTGGAGTGCAGGAATAAATGAATTACAACCGAGACTGCTTTGGCGTATATACATTTACGAATATTTTAGTCTTGAATTGTGCGTCATACAAGGTAATAATAAGACTAACAGACAGACTAATAAGCTTGTAGGCTTGGTCAAAGGATAGCTAGTTTGCTTCTTTTATATATATTAAGTTTGGCTAGAAGCAACGCTTTTTTTTAGAAGACAGACAGTTTTCAATTATATAAAATATCGCTGTTTCTTGATTAAAGACTCGATTTCGCAGGGTTAACCTCATTTCAGTGTCAAACTATTAATCTGAGTCGAACATAGAATTCAAAAATGGAGTTTAAACCACCACTGGATGATTACGTTTCGCAATATGGTTGCTATATAGTCATAAGTGGCCAGTGCTTTTATATTCAATAAGAATTTGGTTTAGGAGAATACTGGGTCGAGTTAGAATAGAATAGAATAGAATAGAATAGAATAGAATAGAATAGAATAGAATAGAATAGAATAGAATAGAATAGAATAGAATAGATATTAAAATAGATTAATAGAATAGAATAGAATAGATGAATAGAATAAATGAATAGAATAGATGAATAGAGCAGAGCAGAGCAGAGCAGAGCAGAGCAGAGCAGAGCAGAGCAGAGCAGAGCAGAGCAGAGCAGAGCAGAGCAGAGCAGAGCAGAGCAGAGCAGAATATCTTTATTTAATCACGGGTCGGGCACGAATAAACGAGGTAATACTACAGAGCATTGCGAGACTGTCTTAGGAGATTATATAGATATATTGGACATATCTCCCCTAAAACAGTCCACAATGCACTGCAATGCAAATTCGTCCCAGCATATTTCTTAAGCAACCTCGGAGTGGCTAATAGGTTAAGTTAACTCTATTCCTAGCTTGGGCGAAATGTTTTCCCATTTGAGACCACATCAGGGCATTTACTAGAATATCGTTCTTTGCATGACAAGACACACGAATGTAAAAACAAGTCAAGCAAAGAATCTTATTCTCAAGAGAATAACACGTGGTCTGAAATGGGAAAACATTACGCCCAAGCTGAAAGGATCTATTTAGATCAATGTTCTCTAAAACGTACATATTCATCTACCTCTTATCCTTATGATTCTAAGAAGATTATTCTTAATGCTTTAATTACCAAGACAGTTGTCCCTAAAAGCCTATTTGCGAATATCCCTAAAGCCAATTGGATTTACCTTTTATCCCTAAACTGCAGCATTCATTTATCTCTGGCAGGGGTCATTACGAACAAAATGCATAAGATTTTGAAAAAAAGTGTACAAAAGAAAAATCTCTTTTCATGATCGTTATTGCATGTTTTAAAAGTTGCTTAAGTCATATATAGAACTTTACTAATGTGCTAAAATAAGTTTTCCAGTAAAACGTCGAAATTTTCAGCGGCCGTGTTTGTTTTATTGGACAAAAGTTGTCATAGCTAATAACCAACACAAACTACAACAGTGGCACAGCTCAAGGGAGTCGAACGGAAAGCAATGAGAAGACGCTTCAGGTCTAACCAATTTGAATAAAGCTATGGTAAGTTTGAGAGGAGGGAGGAAAAACCGGAGGGCTTGAAAATTCCTCGGTCAGAAAGAGAAACGACCATCTCAGCTCAATGGGGCGACTGGTTTCGAACCCGGTCCCACGTCATCATGACTCCCCTTTAGCGCATGCGCATACGAGTAGATAGAGTTTTGGGAACGAAATTGGCACCTTCACCAAAAAAAGGAAATAATTAATCTATGGTTGACACAGGCAGTCCAATATATCTCAAGATATCAAAAGAAAGCCGGGTAAGTTCAACAAAATTGAGGCCTTTTCCAAATTTGGTAATAACGTGCTGCGACACAGGCAACCCAATATATGTTATTACAGCGGTAAAAGAAAATATCTTTTTAAGCACTACGAATGTTTCAAACAAAAACCAAGCGGTAGTTGATAAGACCGAAAAGCGTGGAGCAAAACATTCTCACAGACTAAACAAAAACTTGAATCAATAATGTTAAAAAAACAGTTATTTGCAAAATTTAGCGAAGGAAAATACGAGGCAAGGAAAATTTTTTTTGAATCTTTTAACTTTTTAAACGTTTTAGAAATGTAAAGTTTATGTCGAAGTAGAAGTCGTTGTTTTGTTAAAAGATTTGATAGAAAACTCGCCTTAGAGTTTATTAGCATATTTTCAACATGACAATGAATTTGTAAACAAGGTTCGGTATTGTTGATGGAACTACTCTATTCGCAGCAGTTGTCCAGTCGAACGCGTGGTATTTATAATTTATAACTTTAAGGAAGATAGGCTATATTGTGTTAACTTTAGGCCTACCTAATATACAACGATATCCGGCTATCTTGTCATAAACAGGTAGCGATGACAGAGTTAAGAAATGACCAACTCGTATGTTAAAAAAAACGCCGCGCGAATGACTACCTTACATAATTTTTTACATAAACAGCTTCCTATAAGTAAGTTAAAAGAAAGAAAAATAAAAAACGTCTCTAGAAAAACAACCTTTTTTCGTAAATATTCTTCAGTCCTGCTTAAAAATTTACACAATTTTCATCTTTGAACTGAAGAACATGTTATTCTTTGTCACTTTTTTACAATATTTCATAGTTGGTACGAAAATAAGCGGCAAAATATACGTAAAGATATTATATTATTCCAAAATATTCGTAACATTTAGACATTTCGCTCTGGTCCTGTACTTTGGAATAACCTTTACACAGAAAATCAAAATGAAGAATAGCTCAATTTAAGTCAATTTAAACGAAAAGTTATAAAATCGCTGAATAAAATGAAATTCATTGTTCTATTGGATTCAATTTGGATAAGAAGTAGATGGATAGAAACTTCGCTTTTATAACTTTTATTTAGAGGCGAATCAAGGATTTTAAGCGAAAACAATTTGAACGTAAAAAAAAAAAAAAAAAAAAAAAAAAAATCAAATAAAACTGAATTGTTATATTTTTTTTAAGATTTAATTTGAGTAAGAGGTAGCACGGATATTGTAGTGATTACTTTCTATGTTGGAGTCTTGAGAAATGATCGCCGATAATTAACCACTGTATAATTATCTTAAACCAGTCGAAAAAGCCCTGAATTTTTCCAAAATCTAAACATATCCTATTTATTTCGATATCTGAATACGAGTTTGGAAAATTTCTTTATGAAGAAAGCTATGAATGTTTAAAACTCGTAGTAGAATTCTGAATTATTTCATGTGAAAATGATTTGAAATCCTTAAGACAAGGTAAATAAATGGATGGTTGAGAATATTAAGATTAACGAAATACTGTAGATGTTTGTGTAAATCAAACTTTTCAGTACCTCCCGCAGTGGACAATACATTTTTTCAAATATAGAAACACTTTTGGAAATCATGGAATGGACTTTAAAAGTAGGGAAATTCGGATTGTCAAAATTTAGAAAACGTTGTTAAAAAGGACTCAAAATGTGTGCTGTTTAGCCAATTTCCTCCAGTTTTCCGTGACATGTCCTCTTATTATAAGTTTGAAAAGAAAAACGATATGATTGGTATGCCGTCCTATCTACCTCGACAACTAAATTGCTGCTTTTTGGAATTTATGAGTTAATTTACATTCTAAAAAATATAATAATAAAAAACCAAAAAAAAAAAAAAACCAAAAAAAAAAAAAAAAACCAAAATACAACAACAACAACAAAAAGAAAAAAAAAAGAAAACCAACAAAAAACCAACAAAAAACAAACAATAATTATAAAACGAACGTAATGCCAGTTTTCGATGTTCCGAACAAAATGGCGGATTTTTGAACCCTCACCCTTGCTATGGTTGCTGTAGTTATGGGTTTAATCTTCTAACCTCCCATGACATGTGAGTAGAATTATTTATTGTTTTTTTTCCTTTGCTTCATTGGTTTTTCTTCTAGTTGTTTGCTATTTTTCTTGCTTCGCAAAAATCAAGTTCTAAATTCAATTGTAATAATTGGGCTTCCACCAAATATCGATCCCAGATCCTCACGGACCCTGAAACTAATGACGGTTGCGCAGGAGACTAGAATATAGACCGCAGCAGGGAATCAGGAAATTTGAATATACCTTACTCGTTGTGGTGAAATGTTGCAGACCCCGTGTAAGTTTGAGTTGTATAAATATTCACGTCTCTTCTCATTCGCATCCATTAAATAAAGAAATGATATTCTAGGGAATGATACGTAGTCTGCATTGGAAAACATTGCATCGAATGAGTCCTGTTAATTGGAAATTTTAAAAACGTTTACATAAGTAGAGTGCTCATTCCTCAATTCCGTTTCATTAAGTAATAAACACATAGCTCGATTAGTTTTGGGTACAATTGTGCTCGCCCTTGTATGACGTAATAATCATGATACGAATGGTATTTTGGGTAATACAGCGCGCGCTTTTAACCCCCTTTGATGACGTAATACGCATGACCTAATCAATTGATGAAAATTTTACTGAAAATATTAATGGCTGATCTTTTGAGAAAACATCTGTACACCAGACGTTTGGGAAGAGGCGAAAGAATGTTTAGAATTATTAACCAATCGTCTGAAGGATCGACGGATCGCCGCCGCCGGCGGAGCTATTGCAACGGTAGTTTTGTTCTTATACGCCGGTAGAAGAGCGAGAAGCAAGTATGAATATATACCTAAAGAAGACGCCTTGGCGAACTACCCGTCTCTCTGGAACCACTCGAACCTAATGGCCAAACATCTGACCCCTGATTTGTATGTGAAGCTTATTAACCGAAAAACTAGGAATGGTTTCACGTTGGATCAAGCGATCCAAACTGGAGTGGACAATCCACATATTTGTTCCGTCGGGATTGTGGCAGGAGACGAGGAATCGTATCACGTTTTTGCAGATCTTTTCGATCGAATCATCGAGGAACGACACAATGGCTACAAGAAGACGTCCGTCCACGTGTCTGATATGGACCCGACTAAATTGAAACACGGGAAGTTAGATGAAAATTTTGTGATTTCATGTCGAATAAGAGCGTGTAGATCTCTGAAAGGGTTTAGACTTCCTTCATTTTGTAGCAGAAGAGAGAGGCGAACCGTAGAATCGATACTGAAGAATGTCCTTGGTACAATGAAAGGTAAGGGTATACCGAATGAAGCTATTGCGAGTTCCAATTAACAACTGTGTTCCTTGATTACCGACTCATTTAATTATCAAACTTAGCCTCATTCAGTGTCTAAATATTCATGAAAAAGAGCCAGTTCATAAAAACCAAGAGGATAGGGCCTTACTCGCGTTTTCAACTCTACTTTAATTCTTTCTATCCATTTGTTTGACCTATTAATAGTTTTAGACTAAGACGGTTACGCCTAGGGCTAACCAGCTGGGCGAGTCTAATTGTTAAAAATATATATTCTAATCATGTGACTAGGTGACATGGAAGGCCATTACTATGCCATCTCTTCCCTAACCGCCGAAGACCGCAGTCTCCTTATCACCGAGGGCACCCTCTTCGAATAAACCCACGAACCCACTCTTCACAAGTAGCGGTCTCTCCCGTGACTGGCCAGATGCGCGTGGCATCTGGTACACGAAAGACAAGTGCTTCACTGTTCGCGTCAACGAAGAGGACCACATCAAGATTATTGCCATGGAAACGGGCGGAGATATGGAAAAACTGTACGAAAGATTCTACTTAGGGCTGAAGGAGATTGAAAAAAGTGTAGAGGGCAGCGGCGTATCGTTCATGCGCAATAAACATCTTGGGAATATAACGACGTGTCCGAGTAACCTCGGGACGGGACTCAGAGTTAGCGCTTTGGTCAGACTACCTAATCTTGGAAAGGTAAATGGCGTCATTTCACTACCACTACCATAATTTTCTTTCTTATTTAAATTTCTATTCCCTCATGAGAATAAAAAGGCAATTGGTCCAAATTAACTGAAAAAAAAAGTGCGCAAGGGTGTCTGGTAGTAGGAGTCAAATGACGCCATCATGCAAAAGTTCCCTCTCGTCTTACGAAAGCAACACTTCTGACGCAAAAAAAAACTATGGTAATCCGTTCATTATCAAAAACATGAAAACAATTGTTATATTCATGTAAGGAAAAAAAACCATTGAAGAGCAGGAGAAAACCAACAAACGACTCTATAAACCCCTTTCAGAATTCTGGAACGCAGCTCCATTTGAAGGGCAAATCAAAGAGATTTCAATTTCTCAGGTTATTGAAATTTGTTTGCTTTGTCCTCCAAATTAAGCTCTCCTTGACGTCACATACACGGGGTCTATTCTTATAGTGGATCTTAGGATCGAATCCCAAAGCACTTGGTGAGAGGTTGCGCATTAAAAGCTCACAGAATACGAGTTTGCGCAATCGCCTTTTGGGAGGGTTCGGGAGAGTTCGGGAGGGATTAAGGAGAAAATACTTTGGAATCAATTACTATCAATCTTAAATACCTTTGAAATCTTTTCTTTTTTAACACATGAAAATTTGGTTCGTTAGGATCCAAAGTTTCCAGCCATTTTGAGTGATCTGCGGCTACAAAAGAGGGGAAGCGGTAAGTCATTTGATATCATTGTGGTATCATTGCAGTTGAGAAATTAAGGTTTAAAAGCGAAAAGAAAAAAAGAGTTGAAAATATGAAGTTATTAACTCACAATTTAGATGCTGAATAAAATTGATAATTTGTATCCCCCACTGTGAGAAAAATATGTTGCTTTGCTAGTATTCGGGCAATATAAATAGGTTTAAACACGTTTCAAGTCATTTCCAAATTTTCATCCAAGTGTCCCTTTAAATGTATAATTTAATCGTTGTGGTAAAATGTTGTCTCATCTTAGACCACGTCATTCCTAGAGTGTCGTTCACATGAATATGAATACACTGAACTCGAACAAAGAATCTTATTCTCAAGAGAATGACAACTGGGCCCGTTTGTATGAAGGGTGGATAGCGCTATCCGGCTGATAAATCCTTATCCAGTGGATAAGTCGATGCTTATATCCACATTGTAAATATGGTTTGGTTGAATCTACCACAAAAAATGGTTGAAAAGTCGATGCTTATATCTATAATAAATTTATTCACTGGATAAGATATATCTGTCGGATAGCGTTATCCACCCTTCGTACAACCGGGCCCTGGTCCCTGGTCTGTTAATGAGTACATATACTGCACCAAAACGAATGAGGTGTACTCAGGCAACGAATGAAGTGCAAATATAACCCGAAGACGGTTCAAGCTTCGCGTGCAGCAATTTTTTTAGTGTTCCAAAATAGGGCACATTTTTACTATTTAAGATATTTGTTTTTCAATTCGTAGAAGGATCAGTGAGCCCCGTCAAGCACAACATATTTGAGATCTCAAACGCAGACAGACTTGGACACACTGAGGTAAAAATAGGCTCTAAACTAAGAGAGAAAGTCTTGTAGGGGACATTTCAAACAGGGATTATCACTGGAATTGGGAATTTATATCGTCAACATTGGATTTCCCCAGAGCTTATCACTGGGACCTGTATTTTACCTTCATTAACGCTGGTAATCTAAACTGACCTGTAGAATACTTTTGCTTTGTTTCTCTTGGTTTCCAAATGCAATCCTCTTTTGAATAAGTTATGCTTATTTTTGGAGTTTTCCATTATAATTGATATATGTTTGATTGTTTTTTGCATTTGTCTGAATACCACATCTTTTGCTGCTCTCATTTGCAGGTTTTTACTTTTCTATCACTTGACAAACTCTTCCTTTCATTATTCCAGGTTGAACTCGTCCAGAAGGTGATCGATGGTATTAGTTTATTAGTCCAGAAGGAAAAACGACTTCAACATGGTCAGCAAATCACCGACCTTATGGCCTACAAACTGTAGTACTACACTTACATGCGCTCTTCCTCAAGACTTTATACACCTATTTTAAAAGCGTTGCCAATTCGAGATCTGAAATAGGTGATCTAAGACTAAACAGAATTTTTGTGCTTTTATGTTGTATGGTTAAGATGCGAAAAATCACATTTTTAACTTAAAAGTCTTGCCTCATGCATATTCCATTCTAAGATGAAACTATAAATAAGTTGTTCGGCTGTGAATATATTTCAATTTGCGGCATGCTACTTGGTCTGAGATTTCACATCTCCGACCAAAAACGTTTTTTGAAACATTTTTTGTCAAGGAAAGTAGCAATATTACGATAGCTAACCGTGATGAAAACATGTTACACTGATACACCTACTTGCAAGAATGCTGTCATACAATATTAGAGCATTAGTAATTTAGTGAGAAAGGAATACATTAAAAGACAAAAGACAAAAGTTCAGCTTCAGTGATCTTCTTTTGTTTTTTAATATAATTACTATCCTACTAAATCACTAATGTTCTATTTGTGAATGACAACGTTCTCGCAAGCAGGAGTATTATATAAGAAAATAAAAATGAATAAAATACAAATGACGCCAAATAAAAATAAAAAATAAAAAAAAAAGCATAAACAAGAATTTATCTGTTTTTTAAAATAGAAAAATATCTTTATGTGAAAAATATGTAGCTAGTGCGCGATCGGTTTCAAGAAAATAAAATAAAGGACATGGCGGCCATTTTGGTTAACATGAAAACGAAGAACCAAGATGGCGGCTCAGAAAAGCCAGTAAAACAATAATATTGCTCGACGGATTAATTTTTTTTAGAGAATTAGAAAAAGTGGAAATAAAAATAACGAAAGTAACTCTCCAAAGAATTTTACGGAAGTAAAGTAAGCGATGAAAGATTGTATCGGATAAACAGAATTAAACTTAATAGCAAGAATGAATTTGAAGAACGTTAACGGAAGTAAGAATTAATCGGAAGTAAAATAAACGGAAGTAAACCAAGAAGGTTAAAGGAAGTAAGAATTAAACGGAAGCAAAATAATCGGAAGTAAACCAAGGAGGTTAAAGGAAGTAAGAATTAACGGAAGCAAAATAATCGGAAGTAAACCAAGAAGGTTAAAGGAAGTAAGAATTAAACGGAAGCAAAATAATCGGAAGTAAACCAAGGAGGTTAAAGGAAGTAAGAATTAACGGAAGCAAAATAATCGGAAGTAAACCAAGAAGGTTAAAGGAAGTAAGAATTAACGGAAGCAAAATAATCGGAAGTAAACCAAGAAGGTTAAAGGAAGTAAGAATTAAACGGAAGTAAAATAATCGGAAGTAAACCAAGGAGGTTAAAGGAAGTAAGAATTAAACGGAAGTAAAATAATCGGAAGTAAACCGCAAAGGAAGTTATCACTGGAAAACAACGAAAGTAAATTTAGTTGAAAAAATTCTAAAGTCAAATTAATGGGAAAAAGCATGTTGGATTCCAAAACAACAGAGTAAAAATCAAATGAAACATCTTTTTATTAATATTAAATCTTACATTCAAATTCATTTTATTATTACCTGTTGTTTGAATTTAATGCTACAGTGCGGATACTCTAACCATGAACACTTCGAGGTTTTTTTGACATTTTTTCAACATTTTTCAAACTTTATTTAATGCGTTATCCAATCACGACAATCGTTAGGAGTTCTATTTTTAGCTTTCTTATGGGAACTACTGAAAAACTAAATCACATCAATTATATCGTGTGTTCTGATTGGATGATGCCTAAATGTTGTTTCATTCCTTTTAAGAAGGAGATCGCTGATTTTATAGTTGTAAAAATGTAGAAAAAATGTCCAAAAAACCTCGAAGTGTTCATGGTTAGAGTGTCCACACTGAAAATACTTAAGCGATAGAAAGTATGATTTATCTAAATGATGCATGCATTCATATTAACAGATGACATAGATAATTAATGGTTATAAATAGCACCAAATAGTAAATTTTATCCATAAATATAATCTACATCATATTTATCTTTCCCGAATTCAGGCAAAAGACAAAAAAAAGTTAATACTTAATTCTTTAAAAATATATAATTTTTCATGTCTTTCAAAAAAAAAACACCTTAATTTAGTATTATTATATATTTACTTCGCTACGCCCGCTGTGATTGGTTTAAAAAACGTGCGGTTTTAAGAGTAGAGCACGGTTCAGATATATATTAGTAATAGAGAGTTTTAGATTTACGTTCGCGGCAAACGTGAAACGTCAGTTGATCAGTGTGAAAAATCCTCTTAAAATACTGAAAATGAATCACAAAAAAATCCAAGTAGTAGAAAAACGAGAGAATGTGTTTGTGTCATAAGAAACTTTGCAATTGGTAAAGTTAAATACAAGAAAACGATGAATCGTTGTCACGATTGCCGTTTGCAGGAAGAAAAAAAGTCAATCTAAAACTCTCTAATACCTTTGTACTATGACGTGCACTTGTAATTACCGAGACCTCTAGACTTTTATAAAACCAACATGTTTTGAGCTGGGACACTTAAATCTACTATGAATGTTTTATTTATATATCACATAAGCCTTGCCTGCATATAACGACTTTTTCAAATTACGACACACACCATTAAGAAGGCTTGTGAAAGTTTGATTTCGTGACACAACGAAATACGACAAACGAACATAAAACTTACTTCAATTACTTTCTAATTATTTAATAAAATAAACTAACTCTACTGCCGTATTGAAACGTAACACAGCATTAAATACGAGATGAATCAAAGAAAAGAAAGAAAGATAATAAAGTGAAAGAAAGGAAAAAACAAACAGTAGGCACCTTTCCACTAACCCTTCCCCCCTTGGGGCTTATTTGCTCTATTTTCAGTCCCCTTCACCCTCTGCGTATTGTCCTGCATCTAGCCTACCTAGTGCTTGTCTCTGACGCTGTACCTTTATATTCCATAAAGGGCGTATCACTATCATTGCCATCATCATCATCATCATCATCATCACCATTATCATCATTAGATTTCTGATTCAGGATTTCTACTTCCATATCAGTCATGTTTGTACTAAGAGTACCTACGGTTTCGTCGTCGGGAGTATTCGTTGGTTCATCGTGTCGTAGTTCGTAAGCCTGTCGGGCCGACTCGCGTAAGACATCGATGGATCGTTTACCTGTTTGTTCGACGAGCTGTGTGAACACACCCTTAGGGTTTTGGAGTAATATGTGAGGTTCATCGAATTCCTCCAGACGACCTTCGTCTAGGACCTGGAAAATACAAAAAATTAAAGGCGCTGTTGGACAATGCCTTTCGTAATAACTTGGTTTTAAATGTTGTTGAGAAACTAGAAGAGATATAACTAATTGCCTCGTAACCCTTCTAGTACTCTTTAAAACAGATACTGTGTAGTTGTTTGTGGGACAACTTTCTAATTTTATTGAGAACACTGCTGCAACGGTGATTGGTTCGTTATTTCTAAGTGGGAACCATGACTCGACTTTGCCTTTCGCAATAACTACGCTTTACAGTGTCGTTTGTGGTTGCATGAAACATTCCAAGTGGCGCAACTGCAACGTAATTTTTATCGCGCGAAAAGATTGCGAAATAAGTTGCAATGAACATTTTCTAGGGTAAAGAATCGGTAAAGAATGTAAGAGAAATATTTTTATGTGGGAATTTTTCAACTAAATCCAATAGACACCTTCTCGGAATGCAGCTCAATTTGGAGGAGATAACAATAGGTTTCCAATTCTCAGGAGTTTGTCCTCCAAATTGAGCTGCTTTGACGTTTCATGTGCAAGGGGTCTATAATGAATCCTTACCATAACTCTATCTGAGTCCATTATCGTGTTGAGTCGATGAGCTATCGTCAACACAGTGCAGTCTTTGAACTTGTTTCTGATTGTTTCTTGAATCAGAGAATCCGTACTGAAAAGACAACCGATATGAACATCAAGGTCAAGATCAGGATCGTAAAATACTGATTTAAGATAAAAAGCTAAAAATAAAATACCGCTCTGATTGGTCCAAAAATAGGGTTCACGTGACAAGGCAGCCATAATGGTGTGCCAAACAATTGAAACTTTCTGTACAGTATTTGCATAAAAATAGAGTTCAATTCCCGGAGGATAGAAAATGTATGATTTTGGTACACCAACATGGCCGCTGTGACGTCACGTGAAAACGTTCTATACATGTTAAGAGGTTAGAGAAGCCGTGAATGTAGGCTGTGATGTGACGGTTGGTTATGTTATGAAATATACATATCATATACAAGTCGTGCTTTAAACCATTTTTAAGATGAGTAGGGAACGATACGACAAATTCGCACCCGTACTGAAGTCGTACCGTCCTACCGTATCTAAACCTAGCCGTAGCTACACGTTATGGTAGGATGAACTACTGGAAGCCATTTTAATGTTACGGCATGTCGAACCGTGGATGTGCTGTAAGTCAGTACCGTATGTTTCTCACCAACAAGATAACCATTGTTATGGAAAGCCATTTCGATGTTACCCAGTGTTGTTGATTTTGAAGATAACCATTCTTATGTTTCCCACTTATACGGTAACCATTCTCATGGGAAGCCATTTCAATGTCACGGAATGTCGTACCGGTGTACGTGCTGGACATCAAAACCGTATGTTTCCCACTCATATGAAAATCGCTTGAAAAAAAAAATAAGATAAGGGAACGCTCGACTGATTACAGGATTTAGGAGAAAATTTCCCCCAGATATATTTGGACTTACTTGTGATCCACGTTAGCAGTCGCTTCGTCAATAACCAAGATCTTATTATGACTTAAGATCGCGCGCGCCAAGCATATCAGTTGCCGCTGACCAACACTGAAATTTGAGCCAGACTCAGCGAGCGGTGTTTCCAGGCCTTCTGGTAATTCTTCAATGGATTCCTTCAGCTGAACCTGTTGAAGGGAAGTTAATATTAGACCGAGGCTACTTTTAAGTTGGTGTATACTATATAAAGGACATTTGTCTATGCACCTCTTCAAGAGCGTTCCATAGGTCCATGTCGGCATAGGAACCAAAGGGATCGAGATTTTTTCTGAGTGTTCCACTAAAAAGCACTGGATCCTAAAAATAGGGAAAAACAATCCGCCGGTTATTACTATCGATAATTATCTGGCTATTTTCTGTTTGGCATTATTTTTAACGAGAAGAATATAAGCAGCAGACAACAAACTAGAGGTTTTAAAGCCCCAGCCCTAGTCCCACCAATAAAAACCGTATTATCCCTACCAGATGAGAGGTGGACGCGGCGCGCAAAGCATGAGTGGACAAAATGACCGGCCATAAACATTTTGGAGCTTGAAAGAACGAACAAACATGGCGGTAAAGTGGAATCGTTTTGATTCTTCCTTTCCATAGACCAAATGCAAAACTCGCACCGATGTGAGGCTTAAGTTGTGAACAAAGGAATCTGGCGTGACTCAAAGTAATCTGGCGTGACTCAAAAGTCACAAATCATGCCAGATCCCTTTGTTCACAACTAAGTCTCATATCGGTGCGAGTTTTGCATTTGGTCTATATTTCTGCTTCTTGAGTAAAAGTTGGGTTACAATAACCCAGGGATGAGGGCTGGCGGCAGAACAGCTAAACGCGCTGTGATTGGCTGAAACTAGATTCCCCGCTCAGCTCGTAGAGAGGCGAGTACATACCTGTGGTATGATGGATATAGCACTCCTCAGATCGTGAAGTGACAAATCAGTGATTGTTAGAGAGTCTATTTGTACCAGTCCTTCGGGGTTATTCAGTCGGAATAACATACCGAGTAAGGACGATTTACCAGCACCTGTACGACCAACTATACCGACCTAAATTCAGGGAAAATATAAATTATTACCTGGTCGAACCTGTGGATGCCGACCACAGGTCCGGTTAAATCAATCTATGCCACCAACTACAACGACTTATAGGTATCATGAGACCTCCAAGGGAAAAAAACCGACACAAAACGGAACCATAAGCAAAAAGAAAAGAAAAAGAAAAAACAACAACGACAAAAAACAAAACAAAAAAACAACAATTACAAAAAAACAACAAAATACGAGCCTCTGAAATCGTCCGTCTTAATCAAACGACCAACAAACTTTTAATAAGAACTTGTGCGACCAACTGGACGGAACATTACCTTTTCTTCACTTTTGATACAAAAATTAAGATTCTTGAGAACTGGAGGTAGCGTCTTGTGATGGGAAAAGTACAGCCTCTCGGCAGAAATGACGCCATGTCTAGGCCAATCCCGCGGGATTTGTAAGGGTTTCGAGGGCTCTGCTTCTGGCTCTAGTTGTGAGTACTCTACAACCCTCTCAACTGATGTCATCTGGTGTTCAATATAAATATAACTGTCTTAGAGGAAATTTTGCATGGCCCTTAAATGGCTTCCCAGTTGAGTCAATCAAAGCGAGAATCCACACAAACCAATCACAATGGGTGGCAAATCTGATTGGCAGCATATTTATCACGTCAACTGTGATTGGTTCAACCAAGGTCATCATCCATGCACCATGAATGCGTGTTGCAAGTTTTCACATTAGGTATGCGAGGGACGCTAAACCCTCTTAACTGGGTTTGTAAGGTTTTCCCATTTTAGACCACGTCAGTCCCTAGAGTATCATTTCTTTGCTTAACACAGTCTGTTCACAAGAAGACGCATAAATATGGATACGATTCAAACAAAGAATCTTATACTCAAGGACACGTAGTCTGCCAGAGCTCAAGTTTGAAAACATTACACAAGGTAAAGAAAACTTGAACAAAGATGTTTTTGTCACATTTTTAGCTTTAGTGAAAACCCATTATAACGAATGCTTACTTACAATGTTTTCTACTTCGGCGCTCTGCCTTGTACACCACTGGAACATGCCTGTTAACATCTTGGCATATGTCAGACACAGACCAACAACACTAGCGCTCAAAGCTTCAAAGAAAAAAATTTGGATATTTTAAAACAGGGAAATGGTGGAAAAAATTCTAAGGATGAAGAAAAGAAAGAAAGAAAGAAAAAAAAAGAGAAAGAAATAAAGAAAGAAGGATGGCTGGATGCATGGAATGACAGATGAATAGAGAGAATAATGGACAAAATGAAGGAGAATGATAGAGGAATGAAGAAATGAACGAATGGAATGGAATAGATGGACGTAAGGAAACTTGGGGATAAATAGATTGGAAAAAAGGAAGAAGGGAAGGAAGCAGGGAAGGAAGCAAGGAAGCAAGGCAAGGAAGCAAGGAAGCAAGGAAGCAAGGAAGCAAGGAAGCAAGGAAGCAAGGAAGCAAGGAAGCAAGGAAGCAAGGAAGCAAGGAAGCAAGGAAGCAAGGAAGCAAGGAAGCAAGGAAGCAAGGAAGCAAGGAAGCAAGGAACGCATCATCACGTACTGCCAAGCACGCTTCCCATACCTGTTCCGGTTTCAAATGTTACCATGCTACCAATAACAGCCAGGGCCATGAACGAGGCACACATGACATCGAGTCTGGCACCAAGCCATCTTTGAGTTGTCAGGAAGAGGAAGTAGCCAGCCGAGTGATAGTTCTGGTAGTCATAGAAACTGTCAATAAATCGTTCTTCAGCATTGAAAGCTCTTATCGTCATCAGACCATCCAAACTTGCTGATACGTGTGAATACACTGGGCTACGGTCTGGTGAAGGGAAATGCATGGAATTATGGTAGGCTGGGATTTTTCAAAAGCTTTATTTCTGTCTTCCTAAGGTAACAGACAAGTTTTAAATTCAAAATTACCACTGTGTTTCTTGATCACAGACTCATTTAGTTAGGGTTAGCCTCATTTAAGTGCCTAAATAATTCACAAACACCAACGATTAAGTAAAGAATGTACAACTTCAACAACACAAACACTTTGATACTCGACATACCACTTCAAAAAGAGCACTGATGGAGAGAATGGATAAAGTTTTAACTTTCTCGTCACTTGCGTGCTTTATTACCGAACAGGACATGTTAAATAATATTCTTAATTGGATGTAGCCTAATAATTAACAAATAAAAAAGCTGTTCCCAAGCTCCGTTCAGTAATGAAGCACGTAAGGAAGTGACGTAAGCACGTCCTTTCACACACCTCTAATGTACAAATTTTAATTGGGTATCAATCAGGAAGGAAAATGCTACCCAAAACGGAAGGTGCGAACGGGACTCTAGGTCCCATACTAGGCAATTCCTTTTGACTAACGATATAAATCAATAAAAGATTGTCTTGGAAAATTAATACAGTTACAGTAGTAAAAATTGATAACTAGTGAAACGAGAACGGCCAAAAAATAATAAATGGAGTTCAACAAACTAAAGTAGGTTCAGTTAATACCGAGTACGATGACAAGGGCACTTACGAACTAATAGGGACCTTAAGCTGCAGGACGGCAACGTGGGCGATAGCGTCGGCGAAATTAAAGCGCTTTAACTTTCTATTATATTATTATTTCCTGTTTACCTAGTATTTTACTCAATAAAGAAAGAGAAATGACGTCTTTTGGGAGCGCTTAACTTATAACGAAAATCAGTAAAGATAAGCTTTTGGCGTAGCCGTTCTCTTTAGTACGTAAAAATAGGACATTTCACGTCTTACTAGGGCCCTTAAGTTGCAAGGACGGCAACGACAACGACGAGGCAAGCATACAATAGCACTAATTGCGCTAATCAATAGATACTCGTTGGAATGTACGAAATACTTTGCATCACTGCCGTCTGCTCAAAGTCCCTATGCCTTAGAAACAATTTAAATTGAGACTAAAACACTAGTTGCTTTAACACTGAACGGAGTACGGAAAAAGTTGTTACATTTGATAAATACTCACTGATAGCTTCCAGTCTTTTGATGTCTCGTGATGTCTTCAGGTAATAATTTCTAAGGTAACCGAAGAGGATAGTGATTGGTAGTGCGCCGACTAAAAGGTACGGGATGCTGACCACGTTGAGAAGAAGGATGGCAAATGTAAGGACACTGAGCTGAAATGAAAAAAAAATTAATTGTAATCTTAAGTGCAGTCTTCCACGAGCGTCACATGATCAATTATGGAACCAATCGTTTTTCTGATCCTGCAAATCAGTATGCTGATTGGGAATGACGTATACTCAGTTAAAACGGAGTGGCACATAACGATATGGCACAGTCAAGCAAGGCAAGGTGCGGTGCAGCATGGTGCAAGGCAGCAAGGTACGGCATGGTCTAGCAAGGCAAGGTGCGGTGCAGCATGGTGCAAGGCAGCAAGGTACGGCATGGTCTAGCAAGGCAAGGTGCGGTGCAGCATGGTTCAATGCAGCAAGGTACGGTATGATACTGCAAGGAATGACACGGTGTGGGGTAGCACAACATGACATGACGCACTACACAATAGCCAAGTGAGGTACTACACAGGGTTGCACATGAAGGCACTGTAAGACACTGTAGAGCAGTTTTCGTTATTATTGTATGAATTATCTCGGCATGAAGTTGTGTTAGTTTCGAGAGATTATTACTATGAAAAAGCTCGGTGTCTTAAGCATGCCGTGCCATGAAGTTTTCTAGAATTTTAATTAGCTGATTTTTTTCTCGCGCAATGTGATTGGTCTCCCAGTGCGATGACCTTGGGGTGACCGTGCTTGTGCCGTGTTCCGGTTATTTGATGGGATGGAGAGTAAATTCTCGTGCAGTGTGATTGGTCTGCGTATGCCTTGCCATTTCACTACCGTGTTCGTGCCGCGAGCTTTTCACAGTCATACGAAAGGTGCTGTATGGAAGAGCACGGCAATGCATGATGCAGCAAGGCATCAGACAGTACTGTACAACATAAAACAACCTACAAAAGATACCTACCCTGACAAAATCCGAAAATGAGGAGGGAAGAAGATCGTCCATTTGACTGATGTCTTTAGCAAACCGATTGAGAACACGACCTGTCGAAGAGAAGACATACGTACATTACTGATATACTTACTCCTAAAGGACAGATTTCAACACTATTTAGACTACGAGAATAAGTCGTGTAGTAACCATAGAACTTGTAAGGTGGCCGAGAAACAGTCGTGTAGTAACCATAGAGCTCGTAAGGTGGCCGTTAAACAGTCGTGTAGTCACCCATGTGGTCGTGAAACTGTCGTGTAGAAACCATAAGACCTAAAGGTGGTCGTGAAACTGTCGTGTAGTAGCAATAAAACCTAACGGTGGTCGTGAAACTGTCGTGTAGAAGCCATAAGACCTAAAGGTGGTCGTGCAACTGTCGTGTAGTAGCAATAAAACCTAAAGGTGGTTGTGAAACTGTCGTGTAGTAGCAATAAAACCTAACGGTGGTCGTGAAACTGTCGTGTAGTAGTTATAGAGCCGGTAAGGTTATCGTGAAACAGTCGTGTCATAGTTATAAAGCTCTTAAAGTGATCGTGAAGCAACCGTAAGTTTTTCGTAAAATAGCAGTAATGTGGTCGTCTAGAGATCGTCTGCATCAGGTGGTGCGTAAGCTGTCGTGTAGTAGTCGTGAAGTATTCGCAATGTGGTCGTGAAGTACTCGCAATGTGGTCATAACCTTAGTAAGGAACTTACCAACGGGATTCGTATCGAAGAAATAAATAGGAGCTCTGAGAACACTGTTAAACATGTTGTTGTGAAGATTTTTTGAGGCCAAGACAAAAAGACGAAACAACAAGACAAATGATAGCAGATTGGTTACCATGCCAACGATTACCAGTACTCCATAGACGATGATGTACGTGTCTCTGTCATAGAAGGGCAAGTAGAGTGTCGAGTTACTTTTCTTTGGTAGAACTGTTGACACGTAGTGTTCGCTGTCCGCCCTAGAGTGACAAATACATGGGTTTAATATTTTTCAACTTCAAACCACGTGTCATTCCCGAGAGTAACATTTCTTTGTTTAACGGTTGTGCATGAGAAGAACCATGAATTTGGATACAACTCAAACAAATAATATTTAAAGAGCATGGAAGGACAGACAGGCAGACAAACGGATAGACAGACAACTTTAGAACTCACCATTCAGCTAACCACCACTCTCCAACCAGTATAGATCCCTGGCAAGAAAAACAGTCAATGAAGATGCTTAGAATAGCCCACCTAAAGAGATATGCTCCGATTGTCACGCATAAAGGTTTCAGTATGGGGCTACGTGCTAAATTATATTTATTCTTACCGCCTGTCACGAATGACTGAGCATTTAGCACGTAGTCTCATACTGAAACCTTTGTGCGTGACAAGCGAAGCATATCTCGGAAGTGGGCTATTTCAAAGTGTTTGTATTGTTGAAGTTTTGTTGAAGTTGTGCATTCTTTACTTTACTGTTGGTATTTGCGAGTAATTCTTTTCGTAACTTCTTTTCGGGTGGTACGAGCTAGCCAATGGCCAATGAGGACGCCATATGTAACGTATAATGTACTTCAACCAATAGAGCAGGTGCATGTTACTTCATAGTCGCGCCATCTTGGTTGACGATAACAAAGCATTCCTCATTAACTTTTCTTGTTAGAACAACCAAGATGGCGGCTGTTTCATTGTTATTCATATCTCACGAAATTTTGAGTCACATGGTTGCACACACTCTTTTACCTTATGACCCATATCCAGTAAGGCGCCATTTTGAATTTTTAAATTCCCAGGCTCTTTCCCAACAGCTAGGGGTTTGATTTGGTCAAGAGGGATCTAGGTAATCGAGGGCTTCGTATCCTACCTGTGATGCTAGTACTAGGATTGCTAGTATGATCATACCAAACAGGCTACTCCCAGCTTTTAAGTAATTCAGATATACGCTCCAGGTTACTGTCCCAGTCTTCTGTTTTTCAGCTTCTTGTTTCGACACGTAGATCTCTTCGGGGCTCTAGACAGTAGTTCAATAGTTAGCCATTCTAAAATAAAAACCCGAGTTGGCATAGATTACAGAATCATTTACTCAGGCTCAGCCTCGACTTTGTAAAGAATATTCACGTGTTCCAGTTAAGGTCTGTCAAGTTTCTAAGTGTTCGTATTGTTGAAGTTGTGCATTCTTTACTTTACCGTTGGTATTTGTGAGTATTTAAACAATGATACGAGGCTAAGCCTGAGTATTTGAACTTAACAGTTTTACTTATTTCAACAAGCTCTTCACAGCAATGGTGATTATTCCGGCTTTTATCTTGAGAAGTTTGGAATTACATGATATAAGCTTATTTCTCGTGCAGTTGCCCTCGCGACAAAATCAGTTTGAAGAAACATTAGAGAGTTTTAGATTGACTTTTTTTCCTGCCCGCAAACGGCAAACGTGACCACGTTTCCATCGTTTTCCTGTATTTTACTTTCCCTTTTACAAACCTTCTCACTAAGCGCAAATACTCTTTTGTTTTTCTACCACTTGGACTTTTTTTGCGATTCATTTTCAGTCATTTAAAAGTATTTTTTACTGGTCAACTAACGTTTCACGTTTGCCGTGAACGTAAATCTAAAACTCTCTATTAAAGGTGCAACACTACTTTATAGTTACAGTGCAAATTAATGTACAAATAATCTTTATAAAATTTCTTAATAACTTACATCATTTAGCGTCTCCATGGACATGGAAGAAGGCAAGTCACAGTGACTTTTTCTCGTCCGTGTTTCTGTTATCGCCTCGGATACAGCCGACGTTGATCTCTTGTAAACATGACTGGATTCCAACAGAGGAGTCTTTCCATTGGCTACGGCCACATGATGGTCCGATTCATTTTGATGAAGGTCGACGACTTCCTGCTCTACCATAACATCCTGGTCAGAGAGGGTTGACATCAAGGACATGACATCTAAACCAGCTTCGTTGAGCTCTTCGAACGTTCCTTTTCCAACACAATGGCCCTGATTTGGAAGGAAATATTTACGATTTCTTGGCATTGAATCAGTGATGTTTCAGAAATATTTCAATTTATTAAGAGAATATAAATAATAATTTATGGATGTAAAAAGTTTACTGCTTTTTTCGGGGGTTGACTGAAGCGCGTACCCTTAACAGGAAGTTGTCCTTTTCCCGCTCAATTCGGTGGAATGACGCGAGTACTCTTTACCAGAAGTCAATATTTCCCGCTCTTTTTGGAGGACGGAAGTGCAAACACTCTACCGGAAGTCAACATTTCTCGCTCTTCTTGGAGGATGAACACGCTTAATATTCATCATTCATTCAATATTCCACGCTCAATTTATAGGAACGCGCTTACCAGTTATCGGAATTCAACGTTTCCCGCTCGTTATGTTGGGTCGACGCGGACGCATTTTCATTTGCAAAACAAAACAAAAAGTCTCGGTTTCCGGCTGACTTTTTCGGAAGTCAGCACTTCCGAATTCGTTAAAATGTTTATGACATTTCTCTTTTCTTTCAGGCTTCATGGCTGCCTTTATTCGGCTATGTAGCTTCTATTAGTGTCGTCACGCAACGCTCACTCCTAGGGGAGAGGGCATTGCGTGACGATACTAATAGTGGCTGCATAGAAGACTAGGCAGCCATGTCATGGAATAAAATTGCAGAAATCTTATCCTTTTGGAAATAAAATTTTAGCAATACGAAAAGGCTGTGATTGAGGCTGCTCTTGTTCTAAAACTACGCTGCTGCAGAACCCTTCAGATGTTTATAATTTACGGGGAAAATGTTGAGCGTCTATGGACGGTACTTACGTCTTTCAAACAGATGATGTTGGTCGCTCCCTTGAGATACTGAAGCTGGTGTGTGACAAGGATGCAAATTTGATCCTTTAGAAGACCACGTATGCACCTTAACAATAGAATATTTTAGCATTATAACTAATCAATATAACGAACACAACAAAAAACAAAACAAAACCAAAAAACGACAAAAAACAAAACAACAACAACAAAACAAGGAAAACGAAAAACAAATAAAACAAACAAACAAAACAAAAAAAAGAAAGAAAGGAAGACAAAACAAAACAAAAAACAAAACAAAACAAAACAAAACAAAACAAAACAAAACAAAACAAAACAAAACAAAACAAAACAAAACAAAAAGCTCAGTGCCGTAAGCGTGCCGTGCCTTGATGTTTTCTAGAATTTTAATTGGCTGATTTTTTTCTCGCGCAATTTGATTGGCCTGATAGTGCCGTGACCTTGGCGTGACCGTGTCCGCGCCGTGTTTATGCCGTGTTTCGGGTATTTGATTGGATGGAGAGTAAATTCTCTTGCAAGTGCTTGGTCTGGCGTATCCCTTGCCTTGTCACGACCGTGTTCATGCCGTGAGCTTTTCACACCCATACGAAAACTACTCTAGTCATTACCATGGTGATTCACGTCATGTTCACAGAATTAAGTACTTACTCATCGAATAGTTTTCGCCCAACATTCGTGTCCACAGCACTAAGGGGATCATCAAGAAGAACAATTTCGGCATCGTAGTACACAGCCCTGGGTCAGAAAACAATATCATAGCCATTGAACTTAAGTATCATTGATAATAATATGACTAGAAACGACTTCCAAACATAGCAACGATATTTACGCAAGCTGTGATTGGACTGGATATCTATCAACTTTGTTTATTGGTATGTCTTTTTTCAGAATAGAAACACTGTAACGATATTTACGCAAGCTGTGATTAGCTGGATATCTATTAACATTGTTTATTGGTATTCTTGATAAGGAAAAAAAAACCATTTCACGGATAAATGATTTGCACTGTAATGACTAGTCATAACTATCTAGACTGGATGGATGTATTACATCATACCTTGCAAGGTTGATTCGCGCCTTCTGTCCACCGCTCAGTGCTACGCCTCTTTCACCGACAAGAGTTTCATCACCTGCTGGAAGAAGCTTTAAATCCTGGTGGGAAAATGAAAGATTGAATACATGAGGTAGGTGGACGGGATGGATGGATATGGATTAATGGGATTGGTGGATTGATGGAGGAAGTAGGAGAATAAGTGGATGGATAGTGGAGTGATAGGGAAAAGATGAAGGGGGTATGGATGGATGGATGAACCGACAGATAGGATGGATGGATGGATAGATGGGATGGATGGATGGGATGGATGGAATTAATGGATGGATGGATGGATGGGATGGATGGATGGATGGATGGATGGATGGATGGATGGGATGGATGGATGGATGGATGGATGGATGGATGGATGGATGGAGGGAGGGAGGGAGGGAGGGACAGTCGGACGGACGGACGGACGGACGGACGGACGGACGGACGGACGGATGGAGGGAGGGAGGGATGAACGGACGGACGGATGGATGGATGCGATGCGAATCAAAATAAAGAAGCAATGAAAGGGGAAAAAACGAAAAAAAATCGTTGCAAAAGTTACAAAAATAAACATTGTGAAGTTTATCCTACCTTCTCCAAGGCACACGTTTTTATCACACGATCATATCTTCCCTTTTCGTATTCTTGATCAAACAAGATATTCTCTTTCACAGTTCCCGAGAAGATCCAGGATTGCTGTGATGCATAGCTGATATTCCCCTGTACGTTTACTACACCGTGTGACACTTGTAGCTCACCGAGAAGAGCCATTAGTAACGAAGACTGTAGCATAAATAAGCAGAAGTAAGTAAACCAGTATGAAAACCATTCTTATGGGAAGCCATTTCAATGTTACAACATATCATACCGTGTACGTGCGTGTAAGTCAGTACCGTACGTTTCCCACTCATACGATTAGAGCAGTTTTCGTATGACTGTGAAAAGCTCACGACACGAACACGGCCGTGACACGGCAAGGCGTACGCCAGACCAATCACTTTGCGCGAGAATTAATTTTCCATCCAATCAAACACCCGGAACACGGCATAGACACGGCGCGGACACGGTCACGCCAAGGTCACGGCAATGCCAGACTAATCACGTTGCGCGAAAAAAATATCAGCCAGTTAAAATTCTAAAAACTAGCGGTTAAGGCACTGAACGCTGACGACACTGCGCTTTTCACAGTCATGCGAAAACTGCTCTACCATTCTCTTGGGAAGCTATTTCAATGCTACAACATACTGTACCGTGCACGTGCTGTACGTTTTTTTCCCATTTAAAAGATAAACTCTCTTATGGGAAGCCATTTCATACTTACTGCATGTCTTCCAGTGTATAGTACGTGCTGTAATATAAGTCAGTGCCGTATATTTCCCACTCATACGATAACAACCGTTCAAATTCGATGTTACTACAGTAGAATAATTATTTATTCCTATCTATTGATTTAAGAGAATTTTTTACTTACTTTCCCTGCCCCAACAGGACCGACAATCATCAGCAATTCACCCTAGAAAATATAATTTATGTTCAGCAAGTGAAGGGAGTTTAAATTTAAAGACCCTATAGCAAAATAAGATGTTGTTTTTGTCACTAGGTTAAAGATCTATGTGTTAAGTGCATGCTGACATCGAATGTATAAGCAGATTAAGGAATCTGCCTCAGTAGGGTTCTCGTGGTACTCGAACCACTGACCTCTCGTTTGCTAGACGAGACTCTCTACCGCTCGGCCACTGAGGCTTTACGAGAGAAGGTCGCGTTAGATACTATATTTTAATTCAAATCCGCTCGTGATCTTTTACCCAACACGAGACGGGACGAACAATGTTCGGGACCCGCTCGAACCCAACTGAGGCAGATTTTTTTACACTCGATGTAGCATACATCTGACGTATAGCAAAATAGTTTTTTGAACGAGTATGACTTACCGGAGTGACTTTAAAACTAATATCTGTCAAAGTTTGCGTGTTCAGGCTCTAAAGAAAAATAAAATATAACAGTTTTAACTCCAAATGAACAGAGTTTAGAGTGCCAAGAAAGGGGCGTCTGTAACACCGAATTCAACCCCTTGTTTTCATCAGGCATCTTTTCCTATTGTCTTAAAGTTTGCACTTTTTCGAAAACAACGAAAAATGCAGGAATTTTGCGGGAAAAAACATTTACTCACCTCATTCCACTTTGCAGAGATTTTTTCCACTTCGACAACAGGTTTCAGCGAGGTTGTTGAGCTAGTCTTCGTACTTCTGTTATTAGATATCATCTTTTTGTCTTCCATTTGTAGGAAATTCTATTTATAAACAATAAAATATTATGAAACTAAAGTTGACTCATCAACCTTTAAATAATCTTTTATTTTTCTTTACGACTCAATAAGATATTGTTAAAATTTAGGCTATTAAATAGAGAAGAAAAACTAACAGGAGGTTAGAGTTCCGGCGGCTGCTGGCTTATTCTGAAAACACAGCAACAACAACAACATCAGCGGTAACAACCACGGCGACAACAGCAGCAACGACGGCAACAACAACAACAGCAGCAGCAACAACAACAGCAGCAACCACAACAACAACAGCGGCAACAACCACGACGACGACAACAACAACAATGACAACAACAACAACAGCAACAACAACAACAGCGGCAACAGCAGCAACAGCAACAACAACAATAACAGCGGCAACAACCACGTCGACAACAACAACAGCAACAGCAACAACAGCAACACTAATATTCTCAAGCGATTGTTTTCTAAAACATTACCTGTATTCTCTTGAATGACACCAGTCCAACCTTCAAGGTCCGAACACATTCAGGAAAAAAGATAGTAAGCGACACTCTGATAGAGTAGAATATACCCAAGACAGTGAAGACCTTCTCAGGGTTAAGCGTGTTACCGGCCTTGACATATGGTATAAACACTGCTAGTCCTATGACAGGGATGCACATGGCATATAAGGTACCATTGATTGCATGACGTGTAGCTGCTGTTTCGATGATGCTGACTTCTTTCCTGTGAACAATGGACGAGAGTGAGTAATAATAATGGTGATGGCACCCTCTAACGATTGTTTCTGTCCCGATGAAGAAGGTTTTGGTGGACACCAATCACAAGGCGTTTCCATACTTTTGTCGGAAAACACAAGCCTATAAGGGCACGTGCCAAAAGAATGTCATGGGAACGCCTTGATTGACGTCCACCAAAAGCTTCTTTGTCGCGACAGAAACAATCGCTAGAGCGGCGCGTGATTGAGAATGGGTGTAAGGGGACACCAGGCAAGGTCCCAAAGGTGTCCGTTTAATGTACCAGGGGACGTTTGCGACAGATCTTCACTAAAAAACGCACTAGCTATTTATCTACATATAATACCTATAAAAGTATATATTTTCTTGATGCTAAATAAGCACAGATTTCAACCATGAGCATTATTTATTGATCAATTTAATCAGTTTTTTTTAACAGTGCGAGTTTTTCATAATTTTCGACAGCACCTTTTAGTGAACATCGGTCGCGAAGGTCCCCTGGTACCTTAATTTAGAGGTACAACCCTGTTTTCTAGCATCATGTTCTTACCCGCGGACGTCAGCAACTAAATTTGAGAAGGCTTTTTCCCATGTGTACATCTTGATGACACGCATTCCTGCTATGACTTCACTCATGATCTTGAAGCGCAGGTCAGTCATAGTGGCTGTCTTTTGCCTTCGGAATAAATGAAAACAAGTTAGAGGAGAAAGATTGCTGCTATTACTGTGTATAAAGAGAAGTGTTATCGTTCGTTGGACTGCAATTATATCATTGCTGTTATATAATGAGGGTGTCTGCTTGCAGTGTGGGGATGATGATGGCAATGATGCTGATGATAATGATGGTGATGAAAGATGATGCATATAATGATGATAATGATTATGGTAATAATGATAGTGATGTGATGGTAGAATATAGATGATGATAATGATGTTGATGACTGATGATGGTTATGGCAATAATGATGATAATGATGATGGTAGTAATGTTGATGTTGATGACAGAGGTGTCGATAATAATAAGCAGTAATGATGCAGCATGTCAATGATATGATTGTGATGTGCCAAATGATGTGCCAAATGATGTGCCAAGTGCCAAATGATGATAGTAATAACGTTTATGATATTGGTGGTGAAGATGATAATGACAACGACTGATGGCAAATATGCAGAGGCGAATCCAGGCAGGAGGGGATTGTGGGTGTGGCAACCCTCCTATGTAAAATTATATTTCTTCTTTATAGTTTTTTCTTGGTTCGGCATCTTTTACAGGTGGATGCCCCTTATATGCAGAGCCCCTCTAAGAAAATCATGGATTTGCACCTGATACGATGACGTTAATGGTAATAATAAAATTGAAGATGGTGGTGATGATGATGAATGTGGTAATAACAGAAATGATGATGACTGATGATGAGTATCATAGTTGATGTTAAAAACGACGAAAACCAAGATGTTGTTGATTTCCTCACCTCAAAAGAGCAAATTGCTTTCCCATCCAGCCCTGTAAAGGCGCCAGCAACAGCAGTGCCAGGATACCAGTGAAAGACCATGGCCCCAGCTCAATCCAAGACAAGACTGCTGCAATAATGAGCAGCAGTGGAGCAAGCCACGTTTGATGAAGAAAAATAGTTGTCTGTAAAACAGAATTACAACGATATGATGATTTGGAACTGCAACACCTTTGACGAAAGATGATTCAAGACAAAAATAGTATTAAACAGAATTAGAAAGCACAGGCTGCTTGCACTGCTAATGCGCGTACGTGTATGTGAGAAGAGTACTATGAATGATTTGCCCCTGCAACACCTTTGACGAGAGGGGATGCAAGACAACAGTAGTATGAAGCAGAATTAGGAAGCACAAGATGTGTACACTGCTAATGGGTGGCCTCTCACCAATGCAACCCAGATTCAAGTCCTGTCGGGCTTGGTGACGTTGTACATGTATGTGAGAAGAGTTGCTTGGTTTGCTTTGTTCCCTCCTGTACTTCTAGGGCTTTTCATTAATAGGTTCTCCAATTCCCTTCCTCCTTAAAAATGAACTTCTAAATGTGTAGGTCCAGAAACATTTTACATTCTATCCACCCCCTGCCCCCCCCTTCCCCACAGAGGATTTTCTACCCCCCCTCCTAATTATTTTTTCTATGTGTGGTATGGATTATTTTTGAAACTGCAAAATTCCAATTCCATCTACGTGCTTCCACCTAGTTTTGAGTCTGACTCTCTGTTGTGATTGTCCCACGCTGTGCTACAATAGCTTTTAAGCTAACAGTTATTTGTAATAGATAAACTTGGCTATGTTGCATGAGCACTGTAGATTTTTATAAAGTAACATAACTTAATCAATGTCTAAACATTGTTTTAATTGCAATGTATGTAGAACTTTTCTAATCCACAGTGACAAGAATCCCAAGTACATGATCGTAATAAATCTTTTATGACATATTACCCTTTCCAGTATTTGAACGTCACTTGTCATCAAATTTACTATATGTCCTGTGGTGGTCTTAGAGATGGAGTTTTGACTCAACCTAATAGCCTATAGGATAAGAAAATAATATCGTTAGATTGTACCCCAGACTTGTCCACGGGAAGCAGAGGTTGCGTAGCGGTGAGAGGGCTCACCTCCCACCAATGGGACCAAGGTTCGAGTCCCGCTGAGCTAGGTGTCGTATGTGAGTAGAGTTGTTGGTTGGTTCTCTCCTGTGCTCTTTCCTCCCTCTGCAAATATCAACTCCTAAGTTATAATTGGAAGTACAGTGGATGAATAGCTACTCTGTAGAAATGTCACTGTTAAATTATTATTTTTTATATTTTCTATCAAATTTGCCTCCCTTGTTTCCTGCCAGAGTTTTTCATTCAAGCGAATACACAGAAAGAGGCTGATTTTGCAACAGTCTAATAGTACCCAGGCTCTGATTGGTAGAGAACTACGAGCCGAGATTTTTAGCCAATGGGGCATGGTGTTGATGCCCTTCAGACATACAGTATGCAACCTGCTTTACAAATAAGGGTAACGAAGGGGCATTGGAAACTACAACATCTTTTAGTTAGGTACATTACATCGCACTGTAACATTAAAGAAACTCTCAAATCATAGTCTTAGCCATATATTAGCTTTGCAGTCAGATATTTTTGAGAAAATATATCCAGAGTAAGAAGTTCCCAGCAACAAGAATCATGAGATAAGGAAGGGTTATGCATGTTTGCATGTGTTCAGTATTCACGCCAGGTAAAGTAAAAAAAGCAAACTACCTATATTCAAAGTTGGTAGTTTCTTCAGTCGAAATTCAACTGCTATCAATGGTAGCCAATGGTGCGCTCTTTACCCCCTCTCTCCATCAGTGCTCTGTTTTAAGAGTATTTAAAACTAAAGCTAAACCGATTAGGGAGAAGTTGAAACAGACGTGGAGATCCGCTCTGAAGGTCAATCACTAACCAACTGAGCTATGCCTGCGAGTCATGGTGTAGACTTCAATAGAAACGATAGAAACCCTATTGATTGACGTCCACCCAGACTCAATTATTTGCTTGTGATGAAGCGCTATGGTCGCGAGTGACAGGGAATCACAGTATAGTAAAGTCTATAAGGGTTGAACTAGTACCCCAAATGAATTTGCACACTACCAACAAACTCTCATTTGATTATCAGTTATACATGTACAGTTATGAACTGCCTACCTTCCTGTAGACCAAAGTTGCTAAAGCATTTTTTAGCTGCATTCCGTACCGAGTTGCTATGAAAAACAAGGGGTGGTGAATTACGGCAAGAGCATATGAAAAGAAGATAATAACGCCACCATATAAAGCTGCTTGGAGTCTTGTGGTAGTGGTTCCTGGTACAAAATAACTTATAAATCTGCCTATGAAATATGGCATGCCAATACGCATGAATTCCTATGATAGAGAGAAAAAAGACATTAAAAACAATGATGATGAAGATCTTGGCGGTGATGATGATCTTGGTGGTAGTGATGGTGGTGCTGATGATGATGATGATGATGATGATGATGATGGTGATGATGATGGTGGTAGTAATGGTGATGGTGATGGTGATGATGATGGTGGTAGTAATGGAGGTATTAATGGTGATGATGATGATGATGATGGTGTGATGATGATTATGGTGGCACTGGTTGTGATTTATTTGATGATGGTGATGATGGTGCTGCTGCTGCTGATGGTCATTCCAGACTGATGATATAGATGGTTGTCAGTGGTGATTATGAAGTTGATGATGATAATATTAATGATGATGGCAATGATGGTGATGTTAATCAATACATGTAACAATAAATATCTCTAGCTAATAAAGATGTTTAGTTTGATTCTCAGACTGGGTCAACCAATGATATCAATTATTACAAGAATATTTATTGATCTCCCAGAGTACAAAGTGTGCCACTTTTATAGTACATTCCCATTGTATTGTTTAATTACTAATTATTTAGTGCTAAATAGTGCAAAATCATCCTTAGAGTGCAAACAATAATATAACCGTGAAACTTTAGAAATAGTAAATAGCATAATATTTCATGCAAATTCCATTGTTTCTATTGTTTAATTAGCTCTATTTTGTACTATTTAGTAATAAGTGTTTCACGGTTTAATTGTTTGCACTCTAGTGTCCAAATTCTCTATTTTCGCATGTTGTACTGTACCTCCAACATATTAAGTAATCCAACCATCATGAAGTCCCTTCCAAGGTACATTGCAACTGCTCGGCTTAATCTAGGTTTCCTTCCTGCAGTTTTGGCTCTTTCTTCTTCTTTGTTCCATTGCCTGAAAGTATTCAAGAGGAACAATATTGTCAATAATAGACCTAATCGGCTCAGGTGTAATGTTTTCCTATTTCAGACTATGTGTCATTCCCTTGAGAATAAAATTCTTTGTTTGAGTTGTGTCACATGCGTCGAATGTATGGTAGTTATCTTGTATATCATAGTTTTGCTTTGTTTGACTCTTTACAGAGAATTATTGAATGAAATCACTTGATTCAAATCAATTGTTTATTTGAAGTGTGTGTCATTGTATAGTTCCAGAAATCATCCATACCCACACCACAGAGGAATATAGAATTTCTGAAGAGTAGATGGTTCAGAGAAAGAACAAAAATTACAGAGTTTGTATGGAAGAAAATTGGAATTTCAGGAGGGTAGGGGGTGTCTTAAAAAAAATCCTATGGATAATTTTGGAACTACACATTGTTAAAGTTCAGCAAACTTGATATGGTTCTTTGTGCAATTTCTTACAAAGCTTTTCATGGATATTGTTTGATTGCACATTAGATGTATGTCATTGTGGCCACTAGGGGGTGTTTGGGTGCCACTCAGCCAAAGTACAGACTGATAGACTTTTAGTTGCTGGAACTGTTGTACCATCTGTGAATGTAGCAAGAACTCTCTGAGTCTAGTTTGATTCTAACTTTCAGTTTCAAATGCATATTAACAAGATATGTCAGTCAGTATTCTACTCCATCTATAACATTAGACGTATACGTAAAATTTTACCGTTCGATGCTGCTGGTTCATGCATTGGTTATTAGCCGCTTAGATTACTGCAACTCAGTTTTTTATGGCGTACCAGCTATCCATACACATAAACCTCAGCAAGTGCAAAATGCGACCACATTTTACTTATTCTTATCATTTTTGTAAAGAGCATTAGATCATATACCCAAATGCATTTTTGCGCTAGAGAAGCATTAAAATTATTATTTATTATTATTAGATTTCTCATTAACATCCATTGTTAACGGCACCAGAATGGCCGACATGCTTTTGTCTTTTGACTCTCTTGGGAATGCTTGCAGCCCATCAATATGGTTCTAATAAGGCACTGAGATACATGCACTCTACCTTTCAAGTTTGTTTGCTATATGTTCTGTCTCATCTTCTGGTGGTACTTCATAAAAATCTTCTGATTTTAAAGGCTGCTTGCTTCCTTTCTTGAAGAGAGGATTCAACCACCTAAAAAAACGTTCACACAGTCATTCTTAGATTGCACGTTACATTATTGCGGCCTAGCTCTCGGGGGAGCGTTGGTGCCATTTAACAAAAGATTTCTCATTAGCATCCATTGTTAATGGTACCACAATGGCCGCCATTCTTTTGTCTTTTGACTCTTTTGGGAATGCTTGCAAATTATCAATAATAAATATTAACATTTTAGTACTTATCAGTACTAAACAATTAGTTAGCTATAGATATAATATTTGCATTCAACGAAAAGAATATGCTATATGGTTCCTACTTTAAGAAAAATGCGCCATTAACAATTGAAAGGAGCAAAGAAGCTTAGAGTTCGCTCAGTAAAGTAAAAGTATTGAAGGTCACGAGTCTTACACGAGTTACAATGAATTTACATGTATGTGCTTTGACAGCTTGAGTAACGTTAAATAAACCAGCAAAACAAAAATTATTTGTTAGGGTATAATAGTCAAAGAGACAGAATAGAAAAAGAGAAAATCAAATAAGATCTTCTTATCTAAGTGTGTGTCTCTATTGCATAAGCTTACGACTATACCAATTACTATAAAATACGTCTCACGGGTCCGGGTTAAGTGGAACCATCAAAATCTTTGGACGCCAATGTGATTAAAACAGATTACTTACTGGTACGTAATGTATTTAGAAATGCAAGATGCTTTAAGTAACGGGCTCTTGGGGAGTTCTTCTAGTTTTCTGGGCATGTTGTTGCATTGAATTATAAAAAAATAAAATGGAGGAAGGAAGGAAGAGTTAAAAGGCCGGGCATTTTGTGGATGAACGATCCTTACGAGGCGTTCCGCGCGATGATCGGTAGAGACTAAGACGAGACAAGACTAAACTACAAATCATTTTAAGGGATGGGAGGGTAAGGGTTTTTATCCATTCCGCTTTATATTATGTTCAATCTTTACCTTCATAGCAATAGATTCCTCTTTCAATTATTATCTTTATTCAAATAATTGAGCTCTTGGCATGAGTTACGTAGTGGTTTACTTTATTTGTTTATTTAAACAATATCGATACAAGCATGTCTGATATGTTTCTAGCAGAGCTAGTTTAAAGAGAGCCCTGTTAAGATAAAAATCTCGCCTCTCATTTCTGTGGTCCAGGTTCAAGCTCCACTGGCTCAGATGGATCACATGTGAGTTGAGTTTGTTTGCTATGTTGTACTCTACCTTGCCACAAAGGCTTTCTTTCACTACAGAACTTGAAAAAAATATCAAAAAATTATGCTTGCTATTCAGACTTTAAGAAACATAACCTGAATGTTCCCTGGATCCACCCCTCACATAAGTGGAAAATTTGAAGTATACCCTGATTCAGAACATACTGCCATATGCCAACTTGTGTACTTCCTAAGAACATGTGCACTCATTGGTTAATTGGAGGTGAATATTGTACGATATTCACCTCTGAATCTCGGAATATTGAGTATCAGCAACAAAATGGAATCTGCCGACAATACTTTTGCTACAATTTCCGATGAGCAAATTAAAAAAAAATGAAAGTAAATGCCATTCCTATCAATACTAAAAGGCAACGAAGCATGGTCTAAAGGTTTTGTGGGAATTTGTTACGCAAAGTGAAAGTTTCTGTTTGTCTGTTTTTATTGAATTATTGTACTGTTTTTAAAAATAAGTTACTCTGTACACAAGTTGGTATATGCAAAAACAATCATTCGCCTCAGGCATGTTGGCATATTCAAGTCTTCATTTTAATAATTCGATAAAAGATTAAATATTTGAAAATTGAGTGTTGGTGAAGTGATGGTCGAGTGTAGGCCAAAACAAGGCTGATAGTCAGGCGATAGTCGACTGACACGTGTCAACTGTTCATGAAGTACATGATTACCATCAAACAATTACTGGTTAATACCGAAAATCATAAGTGAGAAAGGGATTCTGGTAGTTGTAGTAGATGACACTCAGGTATAAAGCAAATGGCCCATCTTAGATAAAAATCACTCCAAAAATATGCTAATTTATTTTATTCTAAGTTTCTTTTAATTATCATTTATTATAATTTTATTTTAAAAAAAATAGTTTAAATACAGTACATTATTATATCCAGTTTTAAAGAGGAAATACTTAGCTACTAAATAGACTACTTTTAATTTTTGATGTCAACATCACATATAGAAGTGTACAGTTATGGAGTGTTTTGACAGGTGTCAATCACAGCATTGGCATTAAAATATTCTGACCACAAGTTCATATCTATGGAACTACTTTCTCACAACAAAGATTTCATGATTTTCATAAAATACTGGACTTTATACTCATACTTTTAAAACACCACTTTTTTGGCTGCAATACAATGTATATGCATGGTGAGCTCACAAGAAAGGCTTAACCCATGAAATACCAGTATTAGGTAATGGCAGATATACATTAGAGCTATACACTCTATTGTCTTCATAGAATTGCTTCACTCGGGTCGGTTTCTATGCATTTTGTTGTATACAACTATTTCAAAAATGGTGTCATCACCAAAGGTGATAGGAGATAGGTCATTCCGACATTGAAATGGTTTCATTGAATACAAAGAACATCGAATCAGTCTCAACACTAATATTCTTGACAAGCATAAGAAGCAGAAACACAAGTCATTCCAACTATTATTGGATCTTGGAATAACCTATCGCTTATTCGCCAATCGCCTTTTGCGATGACAACGTGTTTTGAAATTGGTGTATATTTCTTGAACCAAATACATCCACTTGGAATAACTGTTTGAGGCCATTATCGAGTGTAACTCTAATATCTGGTGTTGCAAACTAATAGACATTCTTTTATGAAAAGCTCTCATTTGCTCTGGAAGTTCCAATATTATATGCTGTGATCAAATTGCGGATTTTCCAATTAATTTATTTTTTTCTTGAAAGAAGCCCGACAAGGAGAGCAGCACCGCCAACCACTACAGCACTTCCCAGTATGCCGAGACCAATCAAACCATCTGACAATAAAATACAGAAACAATTATATGAAGTACCATGTGGAGTCTGTCACAAGTACTACACAATAGGCCATTTGCGTTATGGCGTCATTTACTACCACTACCAGACTCCATTGCACACTGTCTTTTGTTCTGTTAATTAGCACCAATTGTCTCACTATTCCCATGAGGAACTACACATTTGAATAAGAAAGAAAATTCAAGAAACATTTTGGTAGAGGTAGTAAAATGACGCCATAATGCAAATGGGCCTATTGATTTGGTAGAGTAGGTTCACTTGATCTACATGGAGTAATTTTCATCTAGGCCCTTTCTGGATCAAATTAGAAATAAGGAGTAGATTTTTACAGAGAAAGGAAAACTGAGAGAACCAGCAAACAATTCTACTCACATGCAAATGTTCTGAGGATTGAACCTGGATCGCATTGGTGAGGGGCTTGCACTCTCACTGCTACCCACCCATGCACAGTCATAATTAAATGCGCCAAGTCAAGGAAATGAACCTAAGTTCCCAAGGGTTAGAGGCATATGTGCCAAGCCACTCTTGTATTACAAATATTTTTTTATAGTGACTAAAATTGGCTTTCCTGGGTATGTGCAAGCTAGTGAGTGTAAATAAAATAAAACTAAAATACATGGGATAGCCGTGCCTTTTCCATAGAGTATGCTATTTGTCCATTTTAAAATTATTCCAATAGGATGTTTGCACATTGGTGTTATTGATCCCTACTACCAGACTATCTTGCACAGTTTCTTTTGCTCAGTTAATTAGCATTCATTGTCTTACTATTCTCATGAGGGAATACAATTTTAAACAAGAAAGAAAATTCTCAAAGCATTTTGGTAGTGGGAGTCAAATAACACCATCATGCAATTGTCCTATTGAAATTTTTTACAATAACAGAGCATATTCTCACAATCTGATGGTCTGACAGCTATGATCAGTAATAGGAGTGACACATAAAATGACAAATTGCTTGCGAACAGATCCAGTGCGTGCATCAATTAACCATTTTGCTTTGAAACCTTTTACTTGTTTTTAAAAGTTCTTCTTTTTTCTTTTTCTTGTAAAAAACGAATTGCTTATATATTTCCATTGTCTGTCATCTTACAGTGTCACTACTCCAACCAAAGCCACCTTGACAAATTTTCCACAAATTACCCAATCAAGAGTAGGAATCTGAACAATAGAATTGCTACAAATCGGACATTTGATATCCATGGGTTACACGGCTTAGAAGACTGCAGGCACTTTTGTTGTCGAATATAAACGTGCTGTCGCATAGCAACATAGTGATAAGATCTTACATTGTCAGCCTGATAATATCTTTGTCTGGAAGAAACAAACTGTGATCATAACAACTCTATGTTTTATACGGTCTCTAGTTTGCTTTCCTGTTGTATTTGAAGTCGTACATTACTATTTTTCTATATCTTTGGTGACAAAAATCACTAATTTGCAAAGAAAATAAATTACAAGCTCTTCTTCATCAATTAGTTTTACCAACCGGAACAAAGGAAAAATGTTTAAATTCAAAATTTGCCACTAATCTATTGTCTAAATACTCAAACCCTATTGAATAATTTGTGGAAAATTGGTCGAGGTGGCTTTGGTTGGGGTAGTCGCACTGTGATGAACATAGATGATGCGGCCTTAAATGTTCAAAAATTTACAGTGAAACCACTCGCTGTGCTTATGGTTTTGCTTGGGGTTTGAACATTTTAAGGCGTCATAAATGATCAATAAAGGACAGGCAATGGAAATCTATGAGCAATTTGTTAATTAGAAGTTGATTTATAATATTTTGTATAATATTTTGATGCAATTTCACACCTTTTTGCATCTGGCTTTTAATCTTTTGATCCAAAGTCAAAGCTTGTCTATTGTTTGGTTCTATCTGTAATATTCTGCTTGTGTACTTTAAAGCTGTCTTGTACTCCTGTCAATTAAAAAAAAAGTCATATAGAGAACAGTGAACAATTACAATGTAATGTTCAGCCATAGGGCCCATTTACATGGTGAAAACTTGTTCCTTGTAGCAGCGACACCCTCCTAATTTAGCCAACTATATAAAGTGTTTGTATGGAAAGAAATTGTCCCGATAAACCCTGGGACAACTTGTCTGTTTCAATGGAGTTAAGCTGAAGCATGCTCAAATAAAAAAATCATCTTGGCTAAAGGCAAGTTAAAGCTACCAGGTTTACCCTCTTATCACAAAGATGGTAACCCTAGCAGTAGGGTGACCCTTCTAGCAGAGGAAATTAGTAAAATATATTATGTAAACGGTCAAAATGAATTTACGAAGAAACGAGGGAAAAGATAGCTGGCTCAGGTTAGCTCATTGTTTCCCCATTTCACCCATGTGTCATTCCCTAGAGTATCATTTCTTTGTTTAATGGCTGATTATTAGAAGACACATGAATATGGAAGCTGCTCAAAATAAATTTCATTCTCAAGCAAATGACGTGGTCTAAAATGGAAAAACATTACACCCGAGCTGAGGAGGTCTATTCGCACCCTAGGACATGTTAGCCACACTTGCCTAATGTCCTTATGCATGTGACGTTATAGCTGCCATGTTGGTTGACTTGAACAAAAGATTTGGTCTTGGAGATTTTTGTCATGTCAACCAACATGGCCGCCAAGTCCTTTGTCCTTGTGCATATGAGGTCATGAATTGGCATGTTGGTAGACTATGAACTTTGTAAAATGTCTTTTGTTATTTGGGATGTCATCCAACATGGCGGTCACATCTTTTACACTAAGGCTTATTCTCATGAAAGTCATGAATGCCAACACTTATAACCTCGCAATTACTTACATTTAGTTTATAGTTCCCTACTGCTAGGTAGTACAGATAGTCTCTTTGATCTGTCCCGCTGTGGCATAACCCTATTAGAAAAATATGAATAATATTTTATACCATATTTACTGTAGTTTTTGATATTTTTACATTTAAATGGCTTGTTGTGAAATTGGCTTTTCACTGCTGCCAGTCAAGAATGTGAAAGGTACCG
The DNA here is from genome assembly GCA_011057435.1 of Actinia equina. Lineage (NCBI taxonomy): Eukaryota > Metazoa > Cnidaria > Anthozoa > Actiniaria > Actiniidae > Actinia > Actinia equina. Next base: position 325,916 of record WHPX01001382.1, read on the forward strand.
ACTGATTTTTTTTGATTGAAGGCAGTGAAAAACCAAATTTTAGCATGCAACTCACAACTATCACTAGGGGTAGGTATGGCGTCAGCCTTATCTCTTAATCACCTTATCTGTACTGCAATTTATAAACAGCAAAAGCACACAAAAAGGTTTTTTAGAAAAGGCGAACTTATTTTTATTGAATCTGACGTGTACAGTACAGGTGATAGAAACCTACAAAACACACCCATTAATATTGAAAGGCAATTCAGTTCAGCTTCCTTTACCTTGTAGAAGATCTAAACCTTTTAAAATGTCAGATTTAGCTGGGCTGTGAACGAGACAGTAAGCATATCGAAACTGAGTGTTTGAATCGACGTTGCCAGTAGAAAACTCTTCGACGTAGTTACATTGAGCATTCTGAAAAATAAAACAACATAACGAAATAAGAGCTAATTGAGTTAGAAAAACATCTGAAGAGATCATTATTGAACAAATAACGAGGAATAATATTTTAACGACCTTTAAATCTTCATCTGAAACTACGACTTCTTCCATTTTTGCTGATCCAGTCAGAGAGCGCCCGCAAGTAACATTTTCAGCGGATAACGCCCGACAACTTACCGACATCTTACGAATATTTTCCGACAATATTCTGAATATTTTTCTCACAAAACATCATTTAAATATTCTAAAATCTCAAAATTTAAACAATGACCATATTTTATTAAATCGAATGTAAAATGTTTTAAATTTTCTTGGTCTCGTCCTATTCCGTCCTATGTGGCTCTATGTTTCCGAACACTTCTCGATGATAAACCAAACATGATCCGAACCTAAAAAAGAAAATTAAACTCGTAAAAATATTTCAAATCTATACTATTTTGTAACTAGGTGGGCGATATTAAGTTGATTTAATATTTTTGTGGAAAAAATGTAATACGATACAGAGAAAGCAGATAATTTTTTTTGAATACTGCCTCGACCCAGTCTCCTACTTCAATTCGACGAAGGTTTCGCGCGCGTTCGATCAGACGAGAACGATTACGGTATTATTTAACTCTAAATATTGTACACAAAAAATAAAAGAAAGCATGTGCTATCTTTAGCTATGGAGTTCTCAGATAAGACCAGCCTTCCGAATCCTATGAGAAATGCAAACTGTTGCTCTAGACTCACTTTTTGGTAAGTAAATGTTTTGGAATGCTTGATCAGAACTCGAGTTAAATTTTCCCAAAAAAGCTCAATATTGTTCAATCAATAACCGTTTAATATTGACTGTGAAGCAAGCACAATTCGTGCGATTTTTCTATCGAATATGAAGCTTACTACTTCTAAGAAGATCTCTGGCTTATTTTCATAAATAGATATTTTTGCAATGTGAGCCAGATATTTCTGCAGTCTAGAGCTAACTGAAACGTTTATAAGCCTTATTTCTAATTAAATTTTGATTTATAACGTTTCAAAGCTAAAGTGATTCTTATTTTGTTCTAACTAAACGCCATATGCAAAGCTTAATGCCAAAAATTATCTTACGATTGAATAATATAAAATTTATAAACTCAATTTAAACCTATCTATTCCACACTCTAGAAACTAAACTGTTAAAATAGTTATTTTGGGCAAATTTTTTTTTAATATCCCAAAGGTCAGAAGACATGATCAGCTCATGCATTTTAATCCATTAATCTTGTAGATATTTTGTCTGATGTATATATGCAAGTATATATACAATTACACTAATATGGATACATAATGTCAAAACTACTAACTTTAAGAAAGATGCCATTCTTGCTGTATACATGTAGCTATAGTCAAGTCTTCAGGGGAAGGAAGGAGGTAGTATGGATAATTTCTAAAACAATATTATCTTTTTTTATTTTATTGGTCTAAAATTGATGAATTATGATGTTCTGATAGGTGGATGAATGGATTATTTAAGAAGGGTTATGACAGACGACTAGAACCAGATGACCTCTATGAAGTTCTAGAAGAAGACTCTAGTGAAACTGTGACCACTAAACTTGAACAGTAAGTGGCATATACATGTAACCCTCAGTGTATGACAGCTTTACTGATGATTGTTTAAGGGTTGATTGTTAGATGGGTATGGGAATTTTATAGGGTTGGACATTAGTGCAATTTACCTTGAAGGGGACTCTGTGTCCTATTGGCGGCACCTGCCTCCAGGCAAGAAAATAAAAAATAAATAAAAAAGTCACAGGAATCCAAAGCTGTGTTTTACCTTAGATTGGGCTCCCTGTGTCATTATTGTCCAGAACAAATGTACCTCCGACCTTTCTTACATGGCAGCCATTTTGAATAAAAATACAAAGTCATGTACAGTAGAGTTTTCACTGTGTAGCTTGTCACTCAAGTGCTTCAGGATAAATAAATAATGGGTTCCTGAACTGGATTGCCTTTATGAACTTGGGCCTTGCCACAGTGAAAAGGGAGTCCCTTCAATGCCACACCACCCAACTTGGTGTAATTTATGTGATTACATTTTTTGGGGTTTCTCCCTAGTTGACTCAAGGGTATTTCTTCTGGTTCTCCAATTTTTCTTTCATAGCAAAACCTAACAAATTTAACTCAAGCCATTATGCTCTGATTTTGATCAGGGCAGAAAATTTTTCAGAATTTGATCTGTGAGTCAGACTTGCCCTGTCTTAGATCAGCCCAGAGGTTGTTTCAGGGTTCTATCTGTGAGTTTTCCATGCCCTGACTTAGATCAGCCCAGAGGTTGTTTCAGGGTTTGATCTGTGTGTTAGCCGAGCCCTGACTTAGAACAGCCCAGAGGTTGTTTCAGGGTTCTATCTATGAGTTATCCATGCCCTGACTTAGATCAGCCCAGAGGTTGTTTCAGAGTTCAATCTGTGAGTTGGCCATACCCTGACTTCGATCAGCCCAGAGGTTGTTTCAGGGTTCAATCTGTGAGTATTATTTCAGTGCCCTGATTTAGATCAGCCCAGAGCTTGTTTCAGGGTTCAATCTGAGTTCAATGAAATTTGAAGGTTCCTTTGTTTTTATATTTCAATTTTTACTACAGAGAATGGAAAGAACAGCTGAAATGCAGAGAAAATTCATTGAACAAACATCCTAGTTTTGCTAAAGCTCTATTTAAGCTAATCAGATGGAAATTTATATTCATTGGATTTGTTCTTTTGATAAAAGTATGTTGAATTCCCCTTTTTTATATATTTTTTATTCTTTTCATTCATCCTTTCATTTATCCATCCCATTCTATTCTCTCCAATTTTTCAATGTATACCATATTCTTCCTTTTATTCATTCCATCTATTCCACCCATCCATTTCCATTTCTTCATCCACCTGACCATCAGTAGTCTGTTCTTCCATTCATTTCTCAATTATTTCATCTTTTGATTCATCTCTGTCCTGCATCTGCCCATCATTCCATCCAACCTTCCAACCCACCAACCCTCCAACCCTCCATCCTTCCATCCTCTTTTCCTTACAATATTTTCCTATTTGCTTCTTATTCATTTTGGCCTTCCTTTTTCACTCCAACAATAATTTCTCTGCATACTTGCTATTTGTTCATTTTCTACTTTCTCCCTCTCCCTCTTCCTCTCCCCCTCCCCCTTTCACTTTCCAAGCCATCTCTCCCTCTCCCTCTCCCTCTCCCTCTCCCTCTCCCTCGCCCCCTTTCACTTTCCGAGCCATCTCTCCCTCTCCCATTCATTCGTTCCCTCTTTCCTCCCATTTTTTACTTTTGCTGATATTGATACCTTCTATTTTCCAGGAATCCTGCCAAATGGCCCTAGCATATTTTCTTCTATTCCTGGTCTCCTATTTTAACCCAAACTCCAACATATCCAAAGTCAGTGCATACCTGTATGCATTAGGCTTGGTGCTGATGACACTGACATCTATCTTGTTACATCAGATCTATTATTTTACTGCAAGGCGGCTTGGTATGCAGTTGAGAGTTGCTGTAATAGGATTAATTTACAAAAAGGTAAAGTGAATGGATGGAATGTTAGAATTAGAGACTTTAAAAAGGAGTAAGAAGCTAGAGCCAGATTTCAATAATTTTAATCTTGTTATCATTTTTTTAGTCATTTGGGAAAACATCTCAGGTTTAAAAAGTCTGGAAAATTTTTAATTTCATTGGAAAAAAAGGACAAGAATTATTGCATTTCAAAAGTGTTGAAAATTTACAAAAAAATAAGTGGATACAGGGACAGTGTCCTCAGACTAGTTACCATACATTCTTTGTTAATTTTCACACTTTTGAAGGCTTGTTACTTTTTTTTTTTTTTTTTAATGCAACCTGTTCAAATTTCGCAGACTGACTTATATTAATATGTTTATCAGATAAAAAAACCTTATTTTGCAAATTAGATTTGTTTAAAACTCGCCCCAGTCTCTTACTCCTTTCTAAGTGGCCGATAGACCTTATTCGTGGTGTGACAATGTTTTCCCAATTCAGAGTGACAAACCTCTTGGGGAAAGAAGAGCTATTGTTTTGAAACATGTCAGGATTTCATCAATATTCATTTGGTATCCTTTGGGATACTCATGAATTTTTCAAAGAGTAAAAACAAAAGAAAATGAATCCTCTGGAGGTTTGTCATGCTGAATTGGGAAAACATTGTCACACCACGAATAAGGTCTATTAATTGTTATTGTTTGAGTGGTACTTGGCCACTGCCAGACACTTACCAATCCTTTGACTCTCTCTTCTCCACGTTTTGGGCTCCCTGTTCTGTTTATCGTAAGCACAGGCAGCCCATGAAAATGTGGATCAGTCAAAGAAGGAGCCAACACCTGGACTAGAGTGGTATTGACTTACAGCAAATACACATTATGGTGTTAAGGTGATGATGTTACACGGGACGATTCGCAACGACGAGTTTTCGCGATATGACTCGTAGATTTTTAATACATGTTACACTAGTCACCTTTTCGCGCAAGGTTCGTTCGGAAATCAACATGTTACGCGGGACGACGCCTTTTTTATCGATTTCAAAGCCGCCATCTTGTATGTTGACATCGCCTCGCTTCTATGAGAGTATTAAACTGCATTTTAGTTATGTGTTGCGCGAAAAATCGTTGATGAAGCTGTTACACGAATCAACTGGCATAAAATTCGCCATTCAGAGTTGCGAGTATTTTTCATCCCGTGTAACATCAGCTTTAGTAATATCTTCCTATAAAAAAGGTTATCATATGATTACAAAACCTATGGATTGACATTACCATGGACCTTACCATAACAATGGTTAGTTATCAAATTTGCTAGAACTATACATACAGCAAGTACACGGTACGACAAGCCATAACACTGAAATGGCTTCACACAATAAAATTTAGGTGGGAAACGTACAGTACTGACTTACAGCACGTACATGGCGCCTACGACATGCTGTAATACATTGAAATAGCTTCCCATAAGAATGGTATCGCATACATAGAAAACATACATCAATGACTTAAACACGTACACTGTACACTGTAAATGTATAACATGCCATAACATTAAAATGGCTTCCCGTAAAAATGTGACAAATGTACAGTACTGACTCACAGCACGTACACAGTACGACTTGCCGTAACATTGAAATGGCTTACCATAAGAATGGTTAATGTATAAGTGGGAAACATTTGTTATTGACTTACAGCACATACTCGATACGCTGTAGCATTGAAATGGCTTCCCACAAGAATGTTTTTATCTTTTATGTGGAAAATGACTTACAACACGTACACGCTTTGTTATGTTATGTCGTAGGCTCATTGAAATGGCTTCCCATAAGAATGGTTATCCTTTGAGTGAGAGACGTATGGTACTGACTTACAGCACGTACAGTACACGGCCCATGCAACATGTAGTAACAATGAAATAGCTCCCCTTAATAATGGTTCAGTATTGTGTGAGTGGGGCATGTTTGATAAATAATGCTCTATGTAGCACATGCTTTGTTACAAGAAAACAAGCTTGATATCACACGACAGTTCGTTTTGAATTGATCCTATTCCAGGTAATAAGTCTTAGTCCTGCAGTGCCTGACACAGTAAATACTGGTTTCATAATGAACTTGATATCAACAGATGCACAAAAGTTTGATGAGGTAAAAACTATATCATCATATTTAATTTTTTCCTCTTTAAAAAAAAAAAGCATTTACACCATTTTTTTATATTAGCATCAACACAAATGATCAAACCAGTACAGAACTTATCACTGAGGTAGTGTGTGAGGTCACTGAGGATCACACTTGCTTAGCAGGCCGCGCACTAACCAACCACGCCACACTTGCTCCTTAAAACAAGTGTGTGAGGTTACTGAGGATCAAACTATGGACCTCTTGCTTAGCAGGCAGCACACCAGCCAACTAAGCCACACTTGCTCCTTAAAACAAGTGTGTGAGGTTACTGAGCATCACACTATGGACCTCCTGCTTAGCAGGCAGCACACCAGTCAACTAAGCCACACTTGCTCCTTAAAACAAGCGCGTGAGGTTACTGAGGACCAAACTATGGACCTCTTGCTTAGCAGACAGATCTTAACCAAGCCAAGGATTACTATGCCTAAGACTTAACTAATTCAATACGTGACCTGGTTTCTTTTATTAGTGCTTCATCATGGCTCACTATGTATTGATTGGCCCACTTCATCTTCTTATTACTACTTATCTATTGTGGAGGCTGATTGGACTGTCTTGTTTTGTTGGGATATCTATAAGTCTGTTATTGATCCCTTATCAAGCTTGGCTTGGTTACATCTTTGGCGTTCTAAGGTAGTATGCACTAGGAGGTATATTATGTTACTTTAATTAGATGACGCGGGGATCCGTTGCTCAATTCTCCAAAGCCAGGGGTTTCTGTGGGCCCTTTACCCTCTCAGAGTATCCGTGCTCCATATTACGGGTGGGTATTTAAAGCTAAAGTTACACAGAAGATAGGGAAGATCGAACCGTGGAACTTTCTCTAGCTCTAAACGCCGCGTACGTAGTGACCGAGTCACGCCTGAGCACCCCTATAGATTTAAGCACTCGAAATTTCTATGTGCATACGATATCTTTGGTCATTAAATGTGAGAGGGTTAGAGGTTTGTAAAAAAGGTTGTTGGAAATTAGAATATGACAGAGGAGAAATGTAAGTGGATTACATAGACAACAGCAGGAAAGGTAGAATTAGTAACGATGATAATAGCATCAGCAACAACAATGATAACAACGCAAAAGTAACTCTGAATAGAAACGATAACAACAACAGCAGCAATCGGGCAAGGGCAGGGACAATAGTAATAATAACAAAAGACAACGACAATAACTAGTACAGTAACAAAAACAAAATCAGCAACAGCAACAGCACAAGTCATAACAGCAGCAAAAGCAACATCAATTTTCCACAGTGGTTTTGCACTTTGTGCTTTAATGAAGTTTCTTTTTAGAAACAAGACTGCTGTTCTGTCAGACGAACGATGTCGGCTAATGAATGAAATCCTTACTGGCATCAGAGTGATTAAAATGTACGTCTGGGAGATACCGTATTCACTGCTTGTACGAAGAATACGAAGGTAGGGATAGAAAAATACGAAGGAATTAATTGCATTCACCACTAATAGGGATATCTGCCAATCAAATTTTGGACGGTTTGAGTCATGAATTTTGTGGTTGATGGGGGGATGTCAGAAATTGTCGATGTCATATCTTCATCATCACCATCATCGTTATCTATAATCACCACTGTCATCATCACCGTCACCATATTCATCATCACCATGGCCATCGTCATCAACCATCAATCGTCATCACTATCATCGTAACCGTCATCACTATCATCCTCATCATCAATCATAACTATCATCATCACAATCATCATCCTAACATTGACTATTTTTATCATCAGCATCATCATGTCATCATATAAACGTCACAGCCACCGTCATCACCAACATCATCATTATCATCGACACCATCAGCACCATCATTATCATCAGTACCATTTGTTATTATCACGATTACCATCATCAGCATTATCAATCATCACTATGATAATAACTATCATCACCATCGCTTACATCGAATCTTATCATCATCAACATCAGCAGCAGCATCAGCACAAACATCATCATCATCACAACCATTTATCATCATCAGAACCAATTATCATCTTCATCTCCTGATCGTTTATCAACGTCATCACCAGCATCATTACAACCACCACCATCATCATCATCACTGTCATCATTAACATCATCATCATCATCATACCTACATGCATACTTTTATTGAAGTTCCTTTACAAACGCTTTTCGGCAACAATTTAGAAATTAAGACATTCAAAGTAAGAAAATAAGATCATCATCACTACCATCATCACTACCATTTATCATCATCACCATCACTATCACCATCAGCATCACTATCATCATCACCATCATCACCATCATCGCGTATCACTAACATTTATCATCATCACCATCACTATTATCATCACCATCATCATCGCGTATCACTAACATTTATCATCAACATCTCCATATCAGTTATCCCCACCATCACCATCATCGACTTAATGTCCTGACTGTAAAGCTTGAGACAGCGGGCGCTATGTAATCGTTCTTTTTTTAATAATCATTTTCAATAGCAAAGAAGTTTCTGCGATAATGAAGTCTTCGTTCATCAAGGCAGCAGATCGAGGCTTCGAGTTTGCATCCCACACCATGCTAAGCTTCCTGATGTTTACCACGTATGCTCTCCTTGGCAACACACTTACTGCTGCCACAGTCTTCAGCTCCCTTGCTTTGCTTAACAGGTTGATAATTATCATGGGGGAACACTTCCCTTATGCAATTAAAAAGTTGAGCGAGAGTAGGATCTCTGTCCGAAGAATTCAGGTATGCTCCTTTTAGAAAGTGTTCTCATTTAAGTTTCATTAACTCACAGATCAAACCCTGAAACAACCTCTGTGCTGATCCAAGTCAGGGCAGAACTAACTCACGGTTCAAACCCAACAACAACCTCTGGACTGTTCTATGTCAGAGCGCTGCTAACTCACAGATCGATCCCTGAAACGACCTCTGGGCTCACAGATCGAACCCTGAAACAACCTCTTGGCTGATCTAAGTCAGGTCATGGCTTAGTCACATATTGAACCTGAAACAAACTCTGGACTGATCTAAGTCAGGGCACGGCTAACTCACAGATCAAACCCTGAAACAACCTCTTGGCTGATCTAAGTCAGGGTATGGCCAACTCACTGATTGAACTCTAAAACAACCTCTGGGCTGATCTAAGTCAGGACACTGATCGATAAATCTCAGATTGAAGTGGAATTGGAAAAAAATTGGTGTCATAAAAATAAGTGGAATTGCTTGTTTGTGTTCCAGGAATTTCTTGAGTTAGATGAACTGCGATATAACAAGATGACCAGGTTGAACCCTAGGTCGGGCGAGAAAGGGATTATAGTAAACGGTATTACAGCGTCCTGGGATAAGGTACGTGATATGAACACCAACAGCAGCAACAACGGCAAAATTAGTACTGAGCAACAACATCACCAGCGCCACCATACCATCACGAACAAAAATAACAACAGCATTAGCAACGACAACATCAGCAACAACAGTAGTGACAGCAACATTTCCATCCCACCACCAACAAAAAAACAGCAATAGCAACAGCAACAACATGAGCGGTAGCAACAACAGCAGCAGCACCAACACCACCAACAACACCAGCAACAGCAACAATTACAACAACAGCACCAACAACAACAGCAACAACAACAGCAGCAACAACAACAGCAGCAACAACAACAGCAGCAACAACAACAGCAGCAACAACAACAGCAGCAACAACAACAGCAGCAACAACAACAGCAGCAACAACAACAGCAGCAACAACAACAGCAGCAACAACAACAGCAACAACAACAGCAGCAACAACAGCAGCAACAACAGCAGCAACAACAACAGCAACAACAACAGCAGCAACAACAGCAGCAGCAACAACAACAGCAGCAACAACAACAGCAGCAACAACAGCAGCAACAACAGCAGCAACAACAACAATTACAACAACAGCAGCAGCAACAACAACAATTACAACAACAGCACCAACAACAATTACAACAACAGCACCAACAACAACAATAACAACAACAGCAACAACAACAGCAATAACAACAAAAACACCACCAACAACATCAGCAACAACAACAATTACAACAACAACACCAACAACAATAACAACAACAATAACATCAACAACAGCAACAATAACAACAACAGCAATAACAACAACAAAAACACCACCAACAACATCAGCAACAACAACAACAACATTAACAACACTAACAACAACAGCAGCAACAACAACAACAATAACAAAAACACCAACAACAACATCAGCAACAACAACAATTACAACAACAACACCACCAACAACAACAATAACAATAACAACAACATCAGCAACAATTACAACAACAACAACATCAACAACAACAATTACAACAACAATAACAAAAACACCACCAACAACATCAGCAACAACAACAATTACAACAACAACACCACCAACAACAACAATAACAATAACAACAACATCAGCAACAATTACAACAACAACAACAACAATAACAACAACATCAGCAACAACAACAATTACAACAACAACACCAACAACAGCAGCAACAACAACAATTACAACAACAGCAGCAACAACAATAATTACAACAACAACACCAACAACAACAATTACAACAACAGCAGTAACAACAACAATTACAACAACAGCAGCAGCAACAACAACAATTACAACATCAACAACAGCAACAACGACACCAACAACAACAGCAACAACGACAACAACAACATTAACAACACTAACAACAACGACAACAACAATAACACAACAATAACAGCAGCAACGACAACAACAAGATCAACGACAACAAGACAACAATAGCAACAACAGCAGCAACACCACCGACAATAACACCAGCAATAAAAGCCACGACAGAAACAGCAACAACAGTAGCAGCAGTAACAACAGAAGAAACTGAAACAACAGTAGAAGCTGCATCAAACGCAATAACAGCTACTGCAGCAGTTACAACCACAACTACAACACCAACGATTGGCAGATAATTAAGAACACTGTAGTGTGGACATTAAATGAGAAAATCAATTGTTGCTTTTCAGAACATCGAAAGTTCAACTATTGAGAACATTAGTTTTGAGATCGGAAAGGTGAGGAGTAAAAACACCATATTTTTGACATTCATTTCATCACTTTGTCCCATTTCACATCACGTCTTCCCCTTGAGAATAAGATTTCTTGTTGAGTGTTTTGCCTATGAATGTTGCTTATCGAGCATAAAAGGGTACTAATCGTGAAAGTTTTTACTATTATATTCCGATGGGAAGTTTATTTATTTATTTATTTATTTGTTTGTTTGTTTGTTTATTTTGGCGAGTCTTTTAAAACAGTACAAGTATTGTTACCGGGGCCACTAGACCAGTTAAACAAGAGAACCAATTAAAACGTAGAATAAAAACGATGCATTCCAACTTTGGATAGTAGACCCATCCAAAAAACTAGTCTACACAAGAATTGTAATTTGACTCTAATGTTACGTGTAAACAATTAGATAACCATCGTCATTCTCACGCGTAACAATTTTATGATAAAATTTCCATCAAGGTAATGACGTGTGGTTTATAAATAAGACGACAGGTTTGAGCTCCCAATAATTTTTTGCTTCATACTGACAAAACTTGCTAACATCACCCTTTTTATTTACCCAGGGAGATTTGCTGATGGTCGTTGGCCCTGTTGGTTCTGGCAAGGTAAAACTCATATATTATATACGTACTGTTTACTGAATTAATGCGCCAACTACCTCAATATGGATAAAGCTCAAGCATGTTGGGAGTTGGTCTGAAGTGAAAACAGTCCCTTCACAGTCCCCTTCGCCATCTTGAAAGGTAACCGTGCCTCGGCTATGCATCGAAGTAAGAACGGCATTGACTTTGCGATGACCCAGCTTTTGTAGCACGTCTCTATCATCGCAAGGTCGCCGCCTTTCTCGCTTAGATGCATAGGCACGGTTATCTTTCAAGATGACGCAAGGAAATGTGAAGTCGACCTGTGTAGAATGTAATTCTTTTTTTTATCATTCAAATTGAGCTGCTTTAACGTCACATGCAAAGGTTTTTAATTAGTTATTAGAGTTATACTCTATTGCCTTTAAACAATAGTTGCCTTTAGATCAGTTTCTATACATTTATTATATTGACCCAAATGCCTCAACTCGAAACGATGTTTCAATGCAGAGTATAACTCGAATATGTCGTATTACTTTACTAGTTGTTTTTCAAAAGTCCTTTACATAATTTTTTGTACAAATGTCATGTTTCTCGGCGTTTAGTCTTCGTTGCTAATGGCCGTTCTCGGAGAGCTTCCATTACTCAATGGAGACATCAAAGTTCGTGGGAAAATTGGATACGCGTCTCAGAAACCTTGGATTTTCTCGGGCACCGTTAAACAGAACATCTTATTTGGGCAAAACTGGGTTGAATCAAGATACAAGCGAGTCATCAGAGCATGTGCACTGGAGAAGGTAAGCCCCTTGTAGATAGATTTTAGGCTGAAGAAAAATATTTTTGTGCATATGCGTGCATTTCAGGACATTTCTAAAAATCCAGGAACGTTTCAGCGTCAAAAAGAAGCTTTTTTTTCATATACAATACATTTTAGCCACTAAATTATACTGTGTTAATAAATAAGCAATTTGAATAGATGTTAGCCTTCAGAAAAGTTCGAATAACTGATTCTATTTTTGTAGAATGTAACTTTTAATGGTAACTTTTAAGACTAATTTGCATATAAGGCTGCGAGCATGCGCAGACGTTTGGCATTATCTTATTGATATTCGTACTTCGAACGCAAGTTCAACATTGACATTTGCATTTCCGAAACGTCACTTCGAACATTTATCCACCATTTTTAAACCTCGATTTTTCCGGTTACAAATTACGACTACCATCCACTGTATTCCCAAGCGCATCGTACTATATAATATAGCAGGGTTCGGCGATTTTTTTCGTCATCTTTTGCCAATTATGGCTGTGCAAAATAGCAATGAGGTATAGTGTCAAATCCATTGCCAATTCCAATCAGAACGAATCATAACGGCTCGCGGTTTACTTGCGGTTCAAGTGCCGTCACTTCTTACTAGATTGTTTTCTTGGAATACTTTCAGGCTCATTTCGAAATAAAAAAAGCATGTTATACAGTTTTCTTGGTGCTCAAAATACCGCTTCTTCAGAATCACATTGTTCTACGACCATTATAGGCTATCTGTTTCAATTTTGAGGAAGTAACATAGGATTTCATCTCGAAACTTTTTTGCAACTCAAGTTGTAACTAAAGTTTTAAAGAATCATAAACACATAAAATTATACAATTAGAAGAAGAACCTGAAAGAAGAAAGAAGTAGAAGATGAAGACAAAGAAGAGGAAGAAGGAGAAGGAGAAGAAGAAAAAGAAGCAGAAAAAGAAGAAGAAGAAGAAGAAAACTATTTTTTAGTTTTCTTTGTACAAGTTTTTCTAAGGAAAATATAGCTCGAGAGTTCAAAGAAAACAAGAATTTTTTTGAACTGAAAATGATTTTTTTCAATAATGATTAATGATGGTTATAGAACTAAGTGGAGTGCAATTTGGTTTGAAATCACACAAAATTGCACGACCGCGTAGCCAATTAGATTAGGTCTATATTAACCGAACTGTCTGTGTCGGAAATATTCACTACCAATGAGTTTGCTGGAAACACCTGAGATTTCAAAATGGATATCCCAGTCTTCTATTTCATAATAACTCACGGTAATCAAAATGGCAGCTGGTGAGGAATTACGACAACACCGATCAGTTTTGCTTACTTTTATTTCATTTTAGTTGTTGATAGTGCAAGGGGAGCTTTTCTGGTACATGTAACATAATTTTTTTATGTAAACTTTTATTTCAGGACGTATTTTAAAAAGGTTAACTCGAAATACGACTCGATTTTGAAATTCTTCATTGAATTTTTGGCGATGCAATAACAATGCTTCTGGTTGGTTAATAGGTTGCTATCAATAGACATCACTTCCGATAATAGCTCCGTTTTTAATGACTTGTAGAATCTTGGAGGTTCTTTTGATCTCTTGTTTTCTGGTTTCATGTCGTAGAAGTAGTCAAATACAATAGTTTGGGGACTTATTTTGACATGTTTTGACCTAACATCCGCTAGTTGCCCCCCAGTCAACTCATTAAAAACACGTGATCGATAGTAAGCAATAGTAACCGGAAGTGCGTGTCTGAGATCCACCTGGTGTTGTTTATTACGATCTATTTTTTTTTTGTTTTTTTTTTTGTTTGATAATTTACTTTTATTTAAGTCAATATTTATACAGGCACATCTAGTTTAGCAAGGCTAGTTTAAATAGAGTCCTGTATACTTGTGTATAATTCAAACTGTGCAAATAATGTTTGTACAAGTTTTTCTTAAGGAGCAGATTATTTTCCTAATTCGAAGTTCCAAAAATATATAATTCTTAACTTAATCTCTGGTAGGGGCAAAAAGGTATATTTGAAAGTTTCGGATACGATATTAGCAGCAAAAACTTTCTCAAATAAAGGAAGTCCGATTCTTTTTTTCTTTTTTCTTTTTTCTTTTTTTTCTTTTCAAATAATGTTTGTACAAGTTTTTCTTAAGGAGCAGATTATTTTCCTAATTCGAAGTTCCAAAAATATATAATTCTTAACTTAACTGCTTCGTTTCTTGAAATCGAAAGTATCTCTGGTAGGGAAAAAAAAGTATATTTGAAAGTTTTGGATACGATATTAGCAGCAAAAACTTTCTCAAATAAAGGAAGTCCGATTCTTTTTTTTCTTTTTCTTTTTTCTTTTTTGCCATCCAGTAACAATTACGTGTAAATCTATTGCAAAAGGCCTATATAACAGCTTAGCTTAAGCTGTGTAAATAGGGTTGTGCATTGACTATGAAAAAGAAGTTTGTGAAAGGCAGTTTTTGATAAATAGGCAATTAAATTGGGCTGCCATTAAACATTTTTGCTGGCATCTCATTTTTCTCCTAGCCGAGCTTCAATTAGATGCTATCTAATTAGACCTCAGCTATTGGCTAGTTTTCCTCATCGCGTCATGTATGGTGGGAAATTATCTAAGAAATAAATGTGACCATGAGTAGTTCTCTTGTCTTATACCAAGATGTTATCTGCATGTAATGAACTTTCCACAGATCACTGAAAGAGATAAATTTGCCATAGTACGGAGCAATGTCTTTTCCTACAAACGTTAGCCTCGAAAAAGTATCTTTCATCTGGCTCGTCAACGTAGAAGAAAAACACAGAACACCATTCATGGTGTGTTACGCCTTGATTCTGGTCTTGTCTATCGTAGGCAACACTTCCATCTTTGCTGTTGTTGCTAGGAATACATCGATGCAAAGTACCGTCAACTATCTGATCGCCAACATGGCCGCAACAGACTTGGTCGCATCAGTCGTTGTCATAACCCGGTACTTTTCAAATGCCAACGACTCCGTCATGACGTACAAAGTTTCAGGAATTCTCGGAGAAAGTTTCTGCAGATTATTTGCCTTTATTCGCGATGTTTCATTGTTTGTCTCCATCTACAGCATGGTCGCCATCGCATTTGATCGTTATTTCGCTGTTGTTTTTCCAATCAGAGTGAAACCTCGATTTCTAACTGCTCGAGTCCTATTACCAACCATATGGTTTGCAGGTTTGGGACTGTTTGCCGTTCATTTAGTAAAATTCCACCTTAAACTTAAGCTAGGAATGCAAGTCTGCGTTTCTCAATGGCCTGCTGCCTTGGGAGGACAAAAAGGTAGCAGTATCTTCAAAGCATCTCAAATAGTCATCCTATATGTGTTACCATTGATTGTCGTTGCTATTTTATACACTGTTATTTCCATAAAGATGAAACGGCAGATCGTACCAGGACAAACTTCAACGGGGTCCCAAAAGAGGAGACGTAAAATCAGTAAAAGTGTCTTGAAAGTAGCTATAACTGTTGTCCTTTCGTTTTGGATCTGTTGGTTCCCTCGTTATGTTCTAAGATTCATACGAATGTTTGTATGGCAAGGAAATGTTCCAAGGACTGTTTGTCCATACTATCCTCTTTTACAAAGCATCTTCGTCTTGGTTTCTCGAGTGAACTTCGTCATCCATCCTTACATCTGCTTTGCCTTTGCTTCGAACTTTAGAAAACGCCTCAAGAACCTCTTTCCGTTTTCTAAAATATTTGCTCTAAGAGTTCTTCCAGAAAGCCTGGAGTTCCAACTAACATAGGAAAAGGCTTACAGAGCAATTTGATGCATGGAAATAGTTTGCTCAGCTTGTCGAACTATATAACACGACCGGCCACGTGACATTTTCCCGCCTAAATTAATGGCTTACCTAAAATATATACAAACGAAGGATTTTATCCTATTAAAGTTACTTATTTTTTGTGGGATAGCAATGGCGGTTCCAGAAAGACTCCTTCGTATTTCCAGCATGTTAAGTACAAACCATAATTTGAAACAATTTCTTTCTACTGAGCGTAAAGAACATGATATACGACTAAATAGAAAATTAGAAATGGCAAGATTGTGACGGAACTGTAAAGGAACGAAGTTGTACTTGTAAGTAAGGGTTTGGGTTTGGGTTTGGGTTTGGGTTTGGGTTGGGTTTGGGTTTGGGTTTGGGTTTGGGTTTGGGTTTGGGTTTGGGTTTGGGTTTGGGTTTGGGTTTGGGTTTGGGTTTGGGTTTGGGTTTGGTTGGGTTTGGGTTTGGGTTTGGGTTTGGGTTTGGGTTTGGGTTTGGGTTTGGGTTTGGGTTTGGGTTTGGGTTTGGGTTTGGGTTTGTTTAGTCTAGTCTAGTCAAACATATACATTTGATAAACCTTGAGACATACAAATTTTGTGACTGGCGAAGAAAACAGAACTTTCGTCCCAATTGATATTCCCTCTCCATACAATTTACATACAGTACAACAAGATTGACATTAAAATTGACGAGGAAAAAAAAAAACGATTAAAAAAAACACGTCAAAGTTTATCAAGATTCAAATTCAAAAGATTTTAAGATAGTAAGTAATGTTCCATTTTAAAAGCAAAATAGTTGGTCACAAGTTCCTTAAATTTGGAAAGGCTTACATCATTCATTTTACAGTGTATTGGTAACGAGTTCCATAGTTTGATAGATCTAAGTTGAAATGAGTTAAGGCAATAGTCCTGTTTGAAGAGATTACGTTCTTGGAAATCGTTTTCGTAGTAGTTTCTTGAGGCCAAATTAGGATTAGGTACATTCTGTAGATATTGCTTAAGACTGGACTTCTCGTAACTTGTGACTTATTCTTCGTTTGCACGTTACGTTATCGCGGCCATGTTGGTACCATTTAACAAAAGATTTCTTATTACCACTAATTAGCACTAATTAGCACTCTATTAGCACATTTTAACGGCACCACAATGGCCGTCATGTTTTTGTCTTTTAACTCTCTTGGGAAAGCTTGCAACCCATCAATAGACAGGCATACGAAACCAGCAAAAATCCTACAAACATAAACGCTTTTGGTTTGTCGCAATAGACTCATTTCGTTCGGGTCTTTCTTGGTGTAGTTTTACAGTTTTAAAGTACATTGTTTAGCTCCAAATTCATGATCCTTGGCTACTGTTTTATTGTCTTCAGTTCATGCTTCAGGTGCCTTGCAACACCAATGAAGGACCAGTTTTCCATTCATCTGTTTACGAGGTGTTTCTTAGAAAATATATTGCTTTCGAGTTCCAAGAAAATTAGAATTCCCTTAGTGTTACAAATATATATATATATATTTATATACAGCCATTTGCAAAATTTATGGCCGTTTCAAATATAAATACAAGTATATCAAAAGTATATCAGACACGTTGGGATATCTTTCTTGATATTTATTTCAGAAAACTCTAGTGATAGACAACTCGAAAAAATATCAGAGATGGTATTCCATAATTTCTGATATATTTTTGATACACTTGTATATATATTAGAAGCGGCCATATTTTTTTGCAAAAGGCTGTATATAAATAAAATAAATAAACGAAAAAAAAAAACTTTTAGCGATTTTTAAAAATCTCGATTATACTAATATCGTGCACTGTTGACACTGTTATTATAATAATTTAGTGTACGTGTTGTTCATATTCATGCAATTTTTTGTGATAATATGCTATATAATACAAGCTGTGTAAATAAAGACGCACCATGTAATTCTTTTTTTTTTTTTTTCTGATTCGTTTTCGCTTTATTCCCTTTTAATTATTTATTTATTTACGAAGGGGACAAATATAGCAACATGTTTTGAGGCAGGGAAACCACAACAGCAAATTAGAGACCTTACGTGGGCGTGGGTGACGACGTGGGCGACAACGTCGGCGAAATTGAGGCACTCCAACCTTCTATTGTATTATTATTTCGTGTTTACCTAGTATTTTACTCATTAAGCACTCCCGTTTTAGAGTGAAATGACGTTTTTGGGGATCCCTTCACTTAAAACCAAAATCAGCAAAGATAAGCTTTTGGCATAGCCGTTCTCTTTAGTGCGTAAAAATAGGACATTTCAAGTCTTACTTTCAGCATAACAACGGCAATGATGCACAGTATTTCGTACATTCCAACGAGTATCTATTGAATAGCACAATTAGTGCTATTACATGTTTGCCGACGTCGTCGTCGTTGCCGTCTTGCGGCTTAAGGTCCCTAATATCAACTACTGCGGACCCTCATCAAAATAATAAAGTCAGTGTCTTGTTAATAGGCATAAGAAAAGGACTAAGGAGACAACGAGCTTTGATTTCCATGAATATGTATTTGTCTCAGTGAGTTGTATGAGCACTAAAGAGATGAGAGATGGAAAGAGTCATGGAAAGTGTGTCCTTGAAAGATTAATAAAGCCTGCGTAGCAGGCGTTCTTGTGATCGGTTTGAGGAAGAATCGGCGTATTGGGGTTCCTGTTTCGCAAGAACGCCCTGCTTTGCAGGCCAAGACAAATATTAATTGAGAAAGATTAATATTAAAATGCTATTATCTTTTGCTTGGTATGGGTGAGCTGAATAAACATCAAAAATTTCATGATCAGCATGCAATGACAAGCAACTGCCCGTCATTTGCTGCCAACTAGAGAGTATTCTATTGCACGGGATCAATCGGCTCGATAAATCTCATGCAGATCATTTCTAACTTACAATGACAGGCAAACTCTGCCCAACATGTGCTGTCAACCAGAGGTTTTTTCTATTTTCTGGCATCAATCAGCTGAATAAATCTAGTTATTTGCATTACCAGCTTCATCGAAAACTTGCTATTCAATTTCAGCTGGAGAAAAATCCATACGAGACCGAAAGTTACGTCCAATGATAGTAACTTAGACAACTTATCTTTTCTTTCTGATTGATTCTTGCTACAGCTGTTTCTACAGAATTCGCGTTCTTGAAGTAGAAAAAAACAACCATGACTTCATTTAAAAAAGATGATTGACAGCTTTCCCCTGCGCAGTTTTGCTCAGACGTATTGATCCCTGTGTAACCAAAGTTCTAAAATAAGAAAAGAAATAAAAATAAAATAAATAAATAACTTTTTTTTACCACAAAGTCTCTTAGTGGTAGACATTCTAAGTTATGAACGTTGCTAAAGAGTTAAAGTATAGCAAATTAATCTTTATAGGGATCTAGACGTAGCGCAAGAAAGAATTTTCAAGTAACTAACTTGTCTCTAGTTTTATTTTATTTTGTTTTTTTGCTTTATATATATGGATTTTCCTTCAAAACCCAATATATTTTTTTCCAGTTTCAGAACATTTCTGGAATTTCGTAACTGTAATTAATTTCTATACTATTTCATGAAAACTAAGTCAGTCCATCCTCTGTTAAAAAGGTTTTGCAGCTTTTGGCTTCCCTCTTTGGCTACTCTTTTTAGCCCTGCTTATTTATTACCGAATTTTTATCAAATGATATGAAATACCTGTTTGTTTAAGTCAAATATGGCTCACTTTAGTGTCTCCTGACATGCAACCATGTTTGAACAGCTACTGACACGTTCTTTCCGTTTTAATTGCCTTTTTATGGATGCAGTTTTGTCGCTGAAAAATAGTAAAAGAGTTAACAGACTAAAAAATATATGAATAGTCAAAAAGTAAAATAAAAATTGATAAGAAAGAAGATAGGAATGAAAATACGGAAGAATAAAAAACATGCATGAAGAAAAAACCATTTTCATTCGCCTTTTTTTCACAGTCGTATTACGTATAATTTCATTTTACCTACTAAATAAATATCAAAATATTCAGATTTTCTATTCTTCTTTTTGCAATCTTTTTAACATTGTTACACAAAATAACGAAAACAGTTTTTGAATCTACTGAAAATTTCTTCTCGCATAATTTTGTAGTTTTTAATATTAAACAAATCTGTTCATAAAAATGAATATTTATAGGATTATAGTGATAAGATAAACAAAAAACAAAAACAACAATTCAAGAAGTAGCTTCGGGTTTCAGTGATGCGTTTGGATGATATTTGATAAGAAGAAATGCAGCTGGTTTATTTAGACATCAGGAGGCGAAAATGTATGTTTAGAGCAAGTTTTTTTCATGCGAATGTCGCGGTCCTCGAAAGATTAATACAATAAAGATAAAATGTAGGCAGCGTCCATCAATATTCAGATCGTTTTTCTTTGCAGATTGGCCTTGAAAAAGGATACGTGTATACGGGCGAAAACATTTCGAAAACTCTACGTGTGGACGATAGTTTTTATGAAAATGGAATAATAAAATTCGTTTTCAAACAAATCCGACATATCACCATCATCATCGTCATCATCATCACGACAATCATCATTACCAGCATCATCACAAGCACCACTATCGTCATCATCATCACCATCATCGTCACCACCTTCGTCACCACCATCACCATCACCATCATAATCACACATCATCATCATCATCACCACCACCACCACCAACAGAAACAGCTTCAACAGTCGTCATTTTCAACAACGTTATCATTGACATCATCGTCATTCGACGCAACAGCATCACAATTGTCACCATCACCACCGTTATCATCCATCACCATTATCATCATCACCACCGTTATCATCAGCATCACCATTATCATCCATCATCATTATTATCATCACAATTATCGTCAGCATCACTATTATAATCCATCATCATTATCATCATCACAATTATCATCAGCATCATATGCATCATCGTCACCATCACCGCCACTATCTTAAAACATCTTCACCAGCACCACTTTTGTGTCCTCACAATCATTCTTTTTATAATCGAAAACACTAAATAATTAACGTAATGATTCATCATCGTCGTAGCTAATAATGATACTATCATCTAAATCAAAAGAAATCTTTTAAACAAAATTTTAGCTGATCTCATTAAGTTTGCGAAATGAGGCTGGCACCAAAATGCATTTATTCCTTAAAAACTAAAGTAATCTATGAGTACCATCTGTTGTTTTATAAGTTGGTGTCATAATTTATGTAATGATGTTTGAGTGCTGCGGCTGGTTTGTCTAGCTAAATCGAGTCCAATAGACATAATTAATGGTTGCGGGTTTAGTGCTGCAAGAGAGCCAGCCCGTACCGCTCGGAACGAGTTACATGATTGGATTAACAAACAACAGATTGGTCTTCCGAACGATAGCACTAAACCTAACCTTACAAAAGCGGTACTGTACTAAGGGCGCAATGAAAATCCGGCTTTCGAGTGGTACTGGATTACTGCAGCAAGAAATCAAACACAACAAAATGTTAAGAAAACTGATCAAGATTAATTATTCCAAAAACAGCTGTTACCGTAAACCGAAGGTCTTTCTATATAAAAATATATATTAATTTCATACTTTTTGAAGCGATATTAAAAACTACAAAGTATCCAAAATTTTCCGGAAATTATTTTTGAAATTGAAAAAGAATAATTTTAAAGTTGACATTAATTTTAATAACCTCGTACCTGTTTTAATGGTTTGTTAGGAAATGAAATGGGAAATCAAGGCACCTTATCTAATCTGATAAGAAATATGTTGGTTCTTGCGTCATATACTCAGTAATGACTAGAAAATTCGGCGTGAATTGAAAGGTCATAGGAATATAAGAAATATGAAGGAAGACAGGTAAACATTTATAGAGTGTTGCTTGGATTTTTCGTTGAAGGCCCATTTGCGCAAATAAGTGTGAAATTTTACATCATAATTTTACATCATAATTTTACAGCCTTTATTAAGATGGCAGCTTTTGTCACACCGGATCGATTTCACTTCTGTAAATACATCAGTCTAAGTAAGATAGCTATATTAATACTGTATTCCGTTTTTGTACTGCATTGAGCAAGATTTTTCAGACGCTACACCTTGAAAGTTGTCTAGTTTTGAGAGACAAAATTCAGTCCTAGAAACCGCGCTTAAAGATGTCATCTTCGCTGGATCCCAACTCGAGCATTAACGGAACTTTCCTTAATTCATCTTCATCACCTCTTAAGCAAAATACACCGTTCTGGATTCTTAACGTTACCCAGAGCTACACTATTCCATTTACAGTGTGTTACGCATTGATTCTCATACTGTCTGTCGTAGGCAATACTTCCATTATTGCTATTGTTGCCAGAAATGCATCGATGCGAAGTACCATCAACTATCTGATCGCCAACATGGCTGCAACAGATTTGGTTTCGTCAATTGTTGTGATATCTCAATACTTCTCGATTGTTCATAATTTCTCTTACGAATGGAACGTTCCCGGAGTTCTAGGGAAAATTTTCTGTAAGCTATGCCCCTTCATTCGCGATGTTTCGCTAGCAGTCTCAGTCTTCAGCATGGTATCCATCGCTTTTGATCGGTTTTTCGCTGTTGTTTACCCAATGAGAGCAGCACCTCGACTTCTAGACCTGCGTCTCCTCTTACCAATCATTTGGTGCCTATCACTTGGAACATTCACTGTGCATCTGTTTAACTATCAAACCATCTCAATCCAAGGAGTCAACTTATGTTTCCATAAATGGCCTCTTGGACACTCTGAAACGGTCTTCTACTTTTCCAAATTGATAGGGCTTTTTCTTGTACCATTGGTTATCAGCGCCATTTTGTACACTTTAATTGCTCTGCGCATGAGACGCCAGAAAATCCCCGGACAACAATCTTCAATTGCTACAGAGAGAAGAAGAAGACGCAACAACAATGTCTTTAAGACGTCTGTGACGATAGTTTTTTTCTTTTTCTTGTGCTGGTGCCCTTATCAAATTCTGTTGTTCAAAAAACTGGTAATTTGGGGAGCAAAAGGCATTCCTAAAACTCTTGCTTCAAGCGTACAGGTCTTGACACATGTTTTCAATTTATTGTCGTACATGAGCTTGGCAATTAATCCCTATATTTGCTTTGCTTTCAGTTCTAATTATAGGAATCGTGCCAAAAGCCTTTTCCCGTTTTCTCTTTTCTTTATCAATCGAGTGTCGGATGATTCCATTAGGATGACATAATGTCGTGCTGTACAGACGAATACGTACGTACAGAGTACCGTTAGATAGAAAACCGTTATAGGTTATTGAGTTTTCCACTTGAATTAAAAGTTATATTAGACACTCGCGTATACCCAAAGACAGAACGACAGATAGATCATGAAAGACCAAAATCTTAGGGACAGACAGACATTAAGACATAAGCAATTAAACCTGAAAGATTCTACCAGCTCTTCAGATACACCGTACTGACGAGGCCCAATACAGGCCGAAACAGCTGTCCACGGTTTCTAGTTGAGCTGGCTCATTTATTACGCGACTTGAAATTGTGAAAGGCCCATTGGCACTCTTCTTCAGTCGTTTCATATAAGGCTCGTAATTTACCTATTACGCATGTATTTCAATAAAGTTAGTCACCAAAAACCTAGAAAGCTGAGATCACTGAGCATCATAGAAAACTTTTCATATCAAAAAAGCATATATATACAAAGCTTTTTTAATACAAACTGCAGCTCGATGATGCTCAGAAGAGGTGAGACTGTAACCGGTAAAAGATTCGCAAGTCCATGAACAGTTATCAAGCAGTTGAACGTGTAAATTGAATCTGCCCATAATCCTTGTCGGCCTCAGCTTTATAGCTTTTCAGGTGACTGACTTTATTGAAATAAGAGTATACACATGTTCTTATAAACCTTAAAGGCAGAGATAAAGACAAACAAAGAAACTAACAGACAGACAGACAGACACAAAGTGGTGACGGCAGGCACTCCAATATCAGTTGTCAGACAAAGAATTATGGAGAAGTCCGACCAGATAGTTAGGTAGTACATAGACAGACAGACAGACAAACAGCTTCCTTGAATGACTGGGTTGATTTTCTTGTGAGCAAGTCGCACCGTTGCAGCCATATGTCGTGTTTGAAGTCTTAAGCACGAACGTAACACTGCTAAAGCATTTTTGTTGACATTTCGAAAGTTATTTGGGGCATATGCGATGTATGTGCTTTCCCGACTTTCCTTAGTTGTTCGTGCTATGTCACACAAGGTCCATAGTTTAGCAAGAGAAGTAGACTCTAAGGGCAAAAATATATGATTATGTCTTAAATACTGTTATACAAATGTGCAAGAATGATTCTTATATCACGGGAACAAAAAAGATAAAAAATAATTTATATGTGTATGAGAATATATATAAAATATATATTTTTGTACACTGTGGTTGTAATGTATCAAATTTATTCATCTCACATGAATTTTTAACCTGATTAATGAGCTACAGATCAGAAGTAACAAATCTTACTTCTTTCCAATCATTTTAGAAATGACTCATTTCACTCGTTGTGAAAGACTGATTTGAAAGAGAATAATATTTATCACACATGAGGCTTAAGCTCTCTTAATGAGCTTCAAGTGAAAAATGCGATTGAATTTTATTTATTTTATTTTTCGATTCATGAAATACTGCTATTACAGTCGTGAATCAAAGAGTATGTGAAGGAGGGGTGGGGAGGGGGGATTCGACATTAGGCTAATCTCACCGCTTACTAAGCAAATCTAAACAAGGCGAGGTTTGGGCGCATACTTCCAAGAAAAATTCTTAAGATATAGTTTCCACCAGAAATCCTTTCTTTCGCTTTGGGGATATTCCCTGCGTTCTTGGCATAATGCAATCAAACTCAGGGGGCGTTCTTAATCTCCCCCACCCCTCCATCCCCTGTATAACACTTGACTAGAGAGAAAATTAAGTCAACGACAACGCAGTGCCAGACGAACTTGCTTCATACATAGTACAATACGTTGTTCTACGTCAATAAGGTCGGCTGCTAACACGCATTCGTGCAAAACTACATGTATGAGATGTTGAACAAATACTAGGAAACAGCTTTTCTATGTTTGCAAAAATAGCAAAAATTAATTTTTTTCTCCAAAGCCGCCTTAAGTATCAATGTCCTCTTCCCCCCCCCCCCCCCCCCCCCCCCCCCCCCGCCACCCCTTCTTTATTTCCAAAATGTTGAAGCTCTACTATATATATAACTATTATTTCAAGACACCTTCTTTGCAGCGCCACTCAAATATTCAGGTTCCTATATAAAAAAGTGAATAAACAGTCCCTAAGATATCATGGAGGCTGTCAAGCAAATTCTGTTAACAAACCAAAGTAAGGTTCAGTATTCCTTGTATGTTGCCGTATTCTTGAGGGTTCTTCTCAGAGTTCAACGTTTTTTCTCCCTCCACAAATAAAACTCAACTTCTCTTCTCACTCCATTTAAAATGTGTCAAAAAATATAAAAGCAACATGTTTTTCATTTTTCAAAATTAAAAAAGCTTAATCTTAAACTCATTTTTTAAAATCTATCATATTTTTCTCTGACGAACGGACAAACATGTCAAGACCGTTTGCCGTCGTTTTATTAATGGATAAATGATTGAGACGCAATGGACAAATACAGATTTGTCTTTGATCAACTGCAGTGAGCTGCAGAGCTGAGGTGTTGCTTCAGGCAAACATATGACACTTTCGATGTTTCAAATATCCTATTTTTAACAGCTTCCGTAAGGAGAACCTGTGCAACCATACTTAAGAACAGCGGTTCTAACTCCCATCGTAGCTCTTCAAACAAACTCAAAATATTTATCTTTAGTGGGAAAATTTTGCCATTAGTTCAGAAAAACAAAGATGTAATAGTCAGCTTACACTAACGCGACTCTCTATACGTTAAGGATAGGCCATATTATGGATGTTATTTACATTAGATCGAGGAAAAACGGATAACTGATTTAAATTTCCCTCAGCGCACACCTTTTTAAAGGAAGGAAACAAAGGTAAATACGTCTAAGAGTTGACGTCCGAGGGTTATTTATTGTTGAGGACATGTTTAGGCTTTTCTGTTTGGTGAACAGTTTTCAGATAGATGAAGCAGTAAGCCGTGTGGGATGGGCTCGGAAATAATATAAGAACATGCGTAGTAGGTAAACTACAAGCCTTGTATGAAACGACTGAAGACGAGTGAGTTTTAATCACTGTTTCTTTCATAGCACAAACCGCGGGAAACAGTAAACAGTAATAATAGTCAATATTTGTTCTAGTCAACTTGTTGCTAAGTTGGTTGGCGACACTACTTACCTATAAAGGGAATGTCTAAGGTTCAGAAAATATAGTCTTCGACACATGGCATATCACACTATCATATCATAACTAGACTGGTATATATTACGTGCGGCAAGTTAAAGATGATCTCGGACCCAAGCGTCAATGTTACTTTGTTCAATACCTCGTTTGTGCCACGGCAACCAGCACCATGGATTATCGCCATCCCAGAGAGTCAGAGAATAGCATTTATAGTGTGTTACGCTTTGATTCTGGTCTTGTCTGCACTAGGTAATACTTCCATTATTGCTATAGTTGCCAGGAATCCTTCGATGCGAAGTACCATCAACTCTCTGATCGCCAACATGGCTGCAACAGACTTGGCAGCATCAGTGGTCGTACGGCACGTTTTTTCTCCGTCATGCATAACCTTTCTAAGACATGGGAAGCTAATGGAGTTTTTGGGAACATGATGTGCAAGCTTTGTCCATATATTCGTGACGTTTCGTTAGCAGTGTCAATCCAGAGCATGGCATCCATCGCATTTGATCGGTTTTTCGCTGTTGTTTACCCAATGAGACGAACACCAAGGCTTCTAGACCTCCGTGTCCTCCTACCAATTATTTGGTGCGTATCACTGGGGATATTTACAGTGCATTTGGTAAACTTTAAACTGATATCCCCTATCCAAGGGGTTGATATTTGTATCAAAAAATGGCCTACTGGATTAGACCAAATGAAGGCCAATACCATATTTTATTTGAGTATTTTAACTGTATTTTGGTTGGTACCGCTAACAACCATTGCCATCTTGTACACCACTATTGCCCTAAAAATGAGACACCAGACAATTCCAGGACAGCAGTCATCAGATGCTGAACAAGCGAGACGGAAACGAAACAAGAGTATCGCAAAAATGGCCTTTGCAATCGTATTTTTCTTCTTCTTGTGCTGGTCTCCGTATCACGTTGTTAATATCATGGACCTCTTCGTTTGGAAAGGAAGAATCCCCAATGGTGTAGATCCTCATCTGTTTGCCATTTTTTATGACGCCACAACAGTGATCTCTTACGTCAGTTTTGTAGTCAACCCATACATTTGTTTTACGTTCAGTTCTAAATTTAGAAATTGCTTCAGGAATCTCTTCCCGTTTTCTCTATGCTTCGCTACAAGGATTAGACATCTTGGCGTCTCATCTCAGGATACTTCGAAGGGTTCTTCGACAACAGTACAGCATAAAATGGTCAGGTTTAACAGGACGTCTACTTCACAGGCTCACCGCGAAAACACGTCCATGACTGAATCTCTTTAAGACTTTCATCAAATACTAGTCTACAGCAGATAGACAGCAGCACAAGGCGATGGTCAATTTCAACAGTTCCAATTCACAGGTACACTATACGAGACTGAATCGCTTTAAGACTTTCATCACATACTAGTCTACGACATATGGACAACAGAACGACACAAGGCGATAGTCAGTTTTAAGAGGCCCACACTTATCAGTCCACTATACAAGAAAGCATCCAAGACTGAATCTCTTTCAGACTGCCATCAAATAAGTGTCTGCTAGTTTTGTCTATAATCACAGAGTGGGACAATCACCAACGGAACCCTTAGAACCAGGTGAAAGCCCAAGATCGAATTGGAATTTTGAAATTTCTAAAAATGATTTTTGTGGAGGGAGGAAAACCGGAGAACCCGGAAAACCCTCGAAGCGCAGGAAAGAACCAACAAACAATTCTACTCACATACGACACCGAGCACGGCGGGGCTCGAACTCGTATCGCATTGGTGAGAGACGACGCACAAGAAGCGCACGCCACCCGTGCTTCCCGTATGGAATTTTTGTGTATTTTTATTGATTCCTTGTGCTTTACAAGTCTGCTAAAAACTAGACATTAGGGAGTTTTAGATTGACTTTTTTTCTCCCCACGAACGGCAAACGTGACCACGTTTTATCGTTTTCCTGTATTTTACTTTACCTTTTACAAACCTTCTCACCAAGCGCAAATACTCTTTTGGTTTTTCTACTACTTGGACTTTTTTGCGATTCTTTTTCAGTAATTTAAAAGAATTTTTTTCAGCACTGGTCAACTGACGTTTCACGTTAGCCGTGAACGTAAACCTAAAACTCTCTACTATTGCTGGTTTTCACATGACGTCATCAAAACATCAAAATCTAAACTATAGATCGTATAAAGGCATTTCTCAAGTATGTTTTAGAAGTCAGTGTTATAAGTCACAAGAAAAAATCTCGAGTCATTTCGATGTTTGGTTCCCGAGTTATGAAGGTTGAGTTTGTGTCACGCAATGCCGTCACGTCTATCTAAATAGCGATCAAAATAGTAAAATAATTTACTTTAAATAAAATATTTTACCTCAAACACGTTTAAGATATCTATTCAAAGTATATTTAAGTGAAAAATAGTCAAACATATTAAATATTCCATCATTTTAAGCCTTTGGAATTTCGTCCGTCATTATGGTGTACCAACTTGGAACACCAAGATGGCCGCTCCATACATTTTAACCAACAATTGCGTCTTGTTTACTCGCCTCTAGTTCCGCAACGAAATGCTTTACAGCCTCGAAATTTGCCCAGAATATGTAGTTTGGACCACTTTACAAGAATATAAAACTTCCATTTTATTATAATGCGAATTTACGCCTTTGAAATTCATGATGAACGTAGGTGAAAACCAAGAATAGATCCTTCGGCTTCAATTTTTTTTGCTAGATTTAAGATCTCACTCAAATTCCATTTTTTTACTTCTCTTGACCTAATCTATGTTTAAAACGGGTTTAGGATGCCGTTAAGTCAGTCTCTTGCTCTTTCGAGCAAAATGTTGGTTTTCTACCCAGTGATAAAACCGATATGAATAAACATTTTTATCTGTAGAGTGTTTAGCCGTCATTAGTTTTTAATATTGTTAGGAATGTTGAATATTATAATAATAAACTGCAAAAGGTATAGTTACATCATTTAATCTCAAAATTTCTTTCTGCAGAAATTATTTTGATATAGATAAGATAAAAAGCAAATAACATTATTATGTTTATTTCAATACCAGTCTCATATCAACAGGCTTGACATTATGATTCGAGTGTATTTATGAGATTTAGGATATTTGCCGAAAGGTATTTTTTTGCACGTTTTGTCTGACGCAAATTAGAAATATATA
This sequence comes from Actinia equina, assembly GCA_011057435.1. Lineage (NCBI taxonomy): Eukaryota > Metazoa > Cnidaria > Anthozoa > Actiniaria > Actiniidae > Actinia > Actinia equina. The sequence continues at coordinate 355,721 of WHPX01001382.1, forward strand.
GACACAGATGTCAAACGGTCGCTTGCCTGAGCACATCTTTAAAGGGAAAGGTATAATTGAAGGCACTGCATCGCGATGATTTAAGATTTTGAAGCATAATCGAACGTGCACAATTCAAGATCACCTCAGTATTGTATAAACGAGCTTTCCTGTTAATCTTTCCAGAATGTTATTCTCAATCATGAATTCCAGTCTAAACAAGTTCTTCAAACATTCTTCAATTCGTCGGATATACAACAGCAAACAAACAACGTCAGAGAATATCATTATAATTGTCTTACGCGGTAATTCTGACCTTGTCCGTTATAGGTAATACTTCCAGTGGTCGTCACTGTATTTCTCCATCTTTCACAATCTTTCACATGAATGGCAAGTTCCTGGAATTTTTGGAAACTTGTTCTGTTAGATATGTCCCTACATTCGCGACGTCTCGATGGCCGTATCAATCCAGAGCGTGGTAGCCATTTTCTACATGACATGGACAAACCATTATAACTTCAAGAAGCCGCACTCAAACTATACTTTTTTGGGGGTTATTCCACTTCTTTTCCCATGTAGAATCAATACTGAGAATATTGTCAGAAGGGTGATAGGCACTTTAATATTTACGCAGTAACTCTGCTGTGCTCATCGTCGAGCTTTTTCACCTGTTTATAGCGTTTATAGCGTATTCGCGGTATATACATATGTCACTTCTGCTAGTTTTTTTATAGGTCTAATATTATTTGCACACGCTAGAAGTAATTTATGTGAAACCGACATAAATACGAGGTTGATCTGTAAATGAAACTTGTTCTGCCAGTGTATCGCGTAACGTTCTTCAGATGATGTCTCTTCCACCAACTCAAAGTCTCAACGAAAGCTTCGTCAATGCATCGTTACAACCACAGCAATTAAAACCGCCATCGTTCATCCCAGAGAGTCAGAGAATAACATTCACAGTGTGTTACACCTTGATTCTGGTCGTGTCAGTGCTAGGAAACACTTCCATTATTGCTATTGTTGCCAGAAATCCATCGATGAGAAGTACCGTCAACTATCTGATCGCCAACATGGCTGGAACAGACTTGGCAGCATCAGTGGTTGTTATAGGGCGATTTTTCTCCGTTATGCACAATTTATCTAAGAAATGGGAAGTTCCTGGAGTTGCTGGGAACATTCTCTGTAAGCTATGTCCCTTCGTTCGTGATGTCTCAATTGCTGTGTCAATCCTCAGCATGGTCGCTATTGCTTTCGATCGTTTTTTTTGCCGTTGTTTTCCCAATGAGAGCAACACCTCGACTTCTTTACCTCCGTGTCCTCTTACCAGCCATTTGGCTTGTGGGTCTGGGATTTTTTTCTGTGGATCTGGTGAACTACAACCTCGTTTCTTTTCCTGACGGAGATTGGTGCAACTGGTCATGGCCTTTGGGAATCGATGTACAAAGGGCTATGGTAATTTACCACGCAGTGTTTCTTAATTTTTTCTTTCTACTTCCATTGTTGGTCGTCACAATCTTATACTCAATCATTGCCTTCAAAATAAAACGCCAGAACATTCCAGGTCAACAGACTTCTGCAGCAGAAAATAGACGCCGAAAACGAAACAAAAAAATCATAAAGTTGTCCCTGGCAATAGTTTTTGGATTTTTTGCTTGTTGGACGCCCATTCAAATTTTCTTAAGTTTTGATATTTTCGTTTGGCAGTTTTCGTTTCCATCGAGTGTTCTCCCTCACTATTATCTGGTATCAGAAGTTCTTATTTTCATTTCTTACATAAGCTTGACCACCAATGCATTCGTTTGTCTTGGGTTTAGTTCGAATTTTAGAAAAGGCGTTCGCAATCTTTTTCCATGGTCTTTGTTCTTTGTGAGTAGAGTGGGGAATCTCGAGGAAGCACCTCAAAGCAATCGCCTACAACAAAGTACGGTAATGTGCAACGTCAATGACTGAGTTTATTTCTATGATAGGCCGATCCTTGCCATTCTTGAGTGCCGCCCAAACATTGTGTAGTTTCCTAATGGAAAACTCTAATAAGCCAGTTCATAGTAAACGAATCGTTTTTTTAGTGCGTTTGTGATTTAATCCCGAATTTCTCAACTTTTGACCGACAAAAAAGGTTTAGACAAAAGAAGAGATAACTACATAAAAACTAGTGTGAGCTGTGTCGGTGTATTTATTGAAATAGTAATGATACAAGGGTAAATTTCACACCGTGAAAAGATTAAAAAACTTACTGACGTTTCGGACGCTAGTCCTTCGTCAGTGTAAAAGGGCCTCTTTTCACAGTGTAAAATTTACCCTTTTATCATTAATGTTTAGAAAAAAGAAGCTGAGAAATTTCGAATAAAATCGCATGTGCACTGAAAGCGATTCTTAAACTATGAACTAGAATGCATTGATTCTAAGTCACGCATTTATAATTTTCAACAATCGTTGTCTACTCCACACTGTATATCAAAATACGGAAACTTTGGTGTTTGGAATCGTTTTGGGTTATAGTACAGAGTATATAAGAATAAAGAAAATGCTACTTTTGATCAAATACTTTCTTCTCTATCTAAAGCATTATATTATTTACAATAAATCTTGAAAAACGCATTTGTCCCCAAAACTATTTATTCCAAATTTTATCCGTTACTTTAGAGATTAAGAAACAAACGTTTATGTTAGCTTTTACTAAAGGAACGTGCTATTATAATTACTATGACTTTTAAGATTAAACGAACGAATGGAATATATGGTATTTGTTTGTATTGTCATTTTATATCGATAGAGTGTGTGCAACCATGCGACTCAAAATCCCTTGAGATATGAATAACAATGAAACAGCCGCCATGTTGGTTAATCTAACAAGAGAAGCTAATGAGGAACGCTTAGTTTTTGTCAACCAAGATGTCGGCAATGACGTAACATGCTCCGACTCTATTTGTATTGCAATTTGTATCAGTATAAACTTTATGTACTATGTACAGTATGAGTGGCCGTGTTGTATCCGATATACAAACACGAGGCGTAGCCGAGTGATTGTTTATCGGATACAACACGGCCACTCATACTGTAGATTGCTTATCAAACGTCTAGGTTAATTCCTTTGTGTTTCACTAAAAGTTTCAAAATTGAAGTGAATCTGGCCAAGAAAATCCAAGTTAAAGTTTATGCAAATGAAGACGAATCTATATCAGATATAAAACCTCCTTCATCGTCAAGATTTCTATTGTGTTTTCCTCATGAATTATTTATGAGTTTGATAAGTACCATATATTGTATAATTAGCAATTATGAAGTGAATATTATACACTTAATGTCTGGTCGCGAGGGAAATAGTAGTTCTGTTTTCCTGAGAGTCTCGATGTTTCACGAGGCGAAGCCGAGGGAAACATCTAGACTCGATGGCAAACAAAACTAACTAATTTCCTGAGGGACCAGACATTAAGTGTTTTGTTATTTAGTAATTAAGAAATATTGAGAAGTCAGTTTACGAAATAAGAGCTTTATTTAGCGAGTTAAATGCATGAAAAATGAAGATGATTTTACAAATACAACTCACATACCTTCTTGTATTTCTCTACCGAAAAGTGAGAAGAGTAGCAACAGCATTTTTAGTCGCTTTTTTCGTATTTTCCGAATCCTTTTTCTCAATGAAAAACTGTAATTTTTCTGTAGAAACACTGGGAAATATATGTTGTTTTGTTTTGCTTGTTGTTTAGCTCCATTCTGTACTGAAAATTCAAGCAAAATATTTGCTTCCGCATTGTTGTTTGTGATTGGTGCAAAAATATCAGCGTTTTTCACGTTCTGATCACGTGCAGTTGTTTATTTTCACGAGTATTGTCACGTGCAAGTTATTTCCCGACCGGAAAATTAGTAACTTATTTTCCTGTAGTGATTTAGATTTAACCAGTGTCACGTGGTCTTTTTTCAACCAGTGAGAGTGTTCCTTTTATCGGAAAATTTCGTTTTGGCGAGGTAAATATTTTCCATATTCACAGATTTAGATATTAAATATTCCGAGATTCAGAGGTGAATATCGTACATAATTCACCTCAAATTAACCAATGAGTGTGTGCGTTCTTAGGAAGTGCACAAGTTGGTGTATGCTAAATCTTCATATGTACTGTATATGTAGTCCTCAGTGTAAAACTTGAATAAAGATTATTTTTTTAAATACTTTACATTAAAAACACATCTGAAGACGAAACAAGTGTTGTTAAACACCTTATCATTTGAGTTTGTCCCACGTAGCAACAGTAACTAAGGAGAGGTAGAAAACTATAAATGCTAGATCAATGTATTTGTAGTCGGGTGTTTCACTTCTAAATAGGACAAAAGAAAAGAACAGGACATTAGAAAAGAAACCAAAAACAAATCTTTTGTTCAAGTCAACCAACATGGCGGGCATATCATCACATTCTCCTTCTCAAGGGCAAAAGAAGTGGCCGTCATTTTAGCCAACGAACTTGACGGTACAGTAATTTTCTACGTGCCACTAAAAAGGTGGATGCACAAAATAAATACTCGTGAAGAGAAAATAGATTGTACTATTGGATGTTACACCCCATAAGCTGTTTAAAGCTCGGTCCTAAGCAATAATGTGGACTATTACCGCAAACTCTTCATTGGACGACATTTTCCCAAATTAAAAAAAAAAAGCTGACCGCATCTTCAAATATCTACAGTGCGTAAACACTAGTTTCCAAGCAAGAGAAACTGTTTTTTCATCTGACTTTGCTTTTTCTAATGAATTCTGTAATATAAAGGGCAGCTTATGAATCACAGCAAGACCATTAGAGGCGAATGCTTGGGTTGTGTAAAGAGTTGTAACAAAAGCCGTCAAAAATCTTTGGCAAGATGACCCAAAATTAAATGAAAGCTTTACATTTTACGAGGATTTCCGCTTCTAATAATACAGAGCGCTAGCTGTGTAAATTGAACTGTTTATCTGACCACGGCGGCGTTATAGTCTGTGTAACTTACCAAGCAAAAATTTCATAATTGCTTGCAGCAAAAAGCCGACATTTCCTCACTCGCACTTTACTTATTTCCTTAAAAGTGGATACAAAGGGAACTTTAATAGATAGTAATGGTTTTTTCTCAATGATAAAAATATTTTTGAATCAAAGATTTTAATGGACTTAATTGGTGAAACCGTGGAAAATATTGTTGGCTCTTGGTGACAGCCTGTCCATTTAGATGCGGGAAGGTTTCCAAAGTGTGTGTGCACAGACGTTATTCATATACGCATTCTTTTCGGTCATAATCACTGTGCTGCACATGCAGAAGGATAACTCTTGAGGCAGACATAGTTAGATAAAGTTCGAATACTAATCTCTCAAATCACTATCTTTTTACGGGTCGTCTGTTATGGATTCAAGCCTTCAACTCAACTCCACCTTTAATTCATCTTTTCCACATCAGCAAATTACACCGCCATGGATCTTGAACATACCAGACAGCTACAGAATATCGTTTATATTATCTTACGCTTTGATTCTGGTCTCGTCCGTTGTAGGCAATACTTCCATTATTGCTATAGTTGCCAGAAATCTATCGATGCGAAGTACCATCAACTATCTGATCGCCAACATGGCTGCAACAGACTTGGCAGCATCAGTGGTCGTCACGGCACGTTTTTTCTCCGTCATGCACAACCTTTCTAAGACATGGGAAGCTCATGGAGTTTTTGGGAACATGATGTGCAAGCTTTGTCCATATATTCGTGACGTTTCGTTAGCAGTGTCAATCCAGAGCATGGCATCCATCGCATTTGATCGGTTTTTCGCTGTTGTTTACCCAATGAGGCCAACACCTCGAATTCTTGGCATTCGTGTTCTTTTACCAGCCATCTGGTTCATAGCTCTGGGATATTTTTCTGTCGAACTAGTGACTTATAAACTCATATCAATACATGGGGTAGAATTTTGTTATTTTATTTGGCCGTCTGGTGTCGATGGTAGAAAAGCAGACAATATATTTTACTTTACAACTGTAACTTTCCTCTTTCTGTTACCTCTTTTGGTCGTAAGCTTTGTTTATGCTGTTATTGCCTTGAAGATTAGACGACAGGTTGCACCCGGTGAACAGTCGTCTTCTTCTGAAACCAGGCGACGAAAACGCAACAAGAATGTCATCAAAATGGCTGTTAGCATTGTTTTTTGCTTTTTTGTCTGCTGGTTTCCCTATCACGTTTTTAATTTTCTTTTCATGTTTATTTGGAAGGGAAATGTCCCGCAAGTTATTCGTCGTCAATTTGGTCTTATTTATGACATAATCATTCTAGTATCCTACGTAAGTTTGATCATCAATCCCTTCATTTGTTTTGTGTTTAGTTCAAACTATAGAAAGTCCGTTCGAAACCTTTTTCCATTTTCGTTGTTCTTTGCGACAAGAATCGGCTCTTTGGATGACACTTCGCAAAGGTCAGCAACGAATCGCGTGCAACATACGGAGATGTACTTCATCAGTCAGTAGAGTTAGTGATAAATACCACTTTAATAAAGAGCGCATTAAGAATGGCCTAAGCAGGTTCAAAATTGCACCTTATATATCTCTGTTTAATATGCTATCAATCAGTAGATAGAATGCTAAATACCACTTTGATAAAGCGCATTTAGAATGGCCTATGCAGGTTCAAAACTGCATTTTATATGTCATTATTTCATATTTTCACTTGTGTTCGAAATACTAAAACAATTATTCGCGATCAAATTCTTCGTTATCAGAATGGCGAATTAAAAACGCATTGTATAGCACCTTTGGCACTCTACAGACACTGTATAGACACTGTAACTGACACGAGTTGTGACAGTTTGGGGTAAAAACTTCACAAATTGAAGTGCAGTCACGAAAAAAATGTAAATAATAATATATTTAATGAACAAAAGTGCCAATTGCAAAAGGTGTGATAATGAGAAACCCTAAAATGGCTTAAAACTGTACACTATATGTATAGATTATGCTATTTTTTGTCAGAGTAAATGGTCAGAAACGTCGAAAGATCTTAGTAAAAGCCTTGCTAGGAATTTTGGTTTTTAACTAATATGAACCATCGGGAAAATTTTAAACTTCGCAATAAAAAATACGTATAACTAGAATAGTGAAATTTCGTCTGTCAGTGACCGAGATATGTGCCTTGGAGGTTTTCATATCCGGCTTAAGACAGTGTTGCATATAAATCCTTTTTTTGCAGCAAATAAAACCAGACTAACTTGTCCTATGTATGATATTACAACCAAGTTTGGCAGAAGTATTCCTTATGCTTGTCTGGGATTTGTCCATTTTTCTAAAGGGATTAATGAACTTGGTCTTAAAAGAATAAACAAATAGCATCAATTAAAACAAAAAATGCACCTGCCTTGGAGAACAGTAAATATAGTTAGGAAAAAAGTGTACCCCTTATTTAACCGAAGTTGACATCAATTCACGCGCTTATTATCTTTTTTGGTTTTTGGCGTGGATTCAGACAAAATGATAATCTTCTTTGAGTGTTTCCATTTCGTTTTCAGCCATCTTCATTTTTTAATGGGGATAATTTCGTTTGAACATTTCCAACTCGTCTGCATATCCATTTTCATTCAGTGGTTCCAGGATGTCAGGGTGCAGAATGTTTTCAAGAAGGGGGGGGGGGGGGGCTGAAAGGCATCACATATCGTCCTTCAAAGTGCATATGACACGAAAAAAAAATTATTGTTAAAAATGTGTAGTTTATTGGCATTAATAAAAAATTCACGGTTAAATTCGTTCGTTCTCTAGAAATTTAGCACAAGTTGTGACGTCATTGTGTTTACAAGTCTCCAGATTTAGTTGCAAATATACGACATGTGTTTGAATGTAGAATCTTAATTTCAGGTAGTACACTTTTCAGTTTATCAACTTTTGGAGAGTACTACTTAAACTATCAAATGAAGCTGAATAGAATATGCCTTTTGTTCTTATTTCATACGAATTACAATTTATATTTAGTGCATTACTACCCAATCTAGAGGACGTGTCAACAAAATGCCGTCACAAATTGGGATTAATTTTCTCACATATCTCAAGAAATAAGCTTTTGCAACAAATTTCATTACGATATATTTATTATTACTAACAAACTGTACATTTTAAACGATGAAATATTTTCGTGTCATATACACTTTAAGGTTTTACCTTAAAAACTTTTACTCAGTTTCGAACCCTGAACTCAGCATAAAATGTGAGTAGAGTTTATTGCGTCTCTTACGTGAATTGTTTACAATTTTACTGATGAAGATGGCAAAATGTCACGAACGGAATTTGTTTGACCCAAACTTTCATCCAGAAAACAACCCACGCGCGTTTTCAACATCCGATATCAATGACTTGTATCATTATTCCCTATTAATATCCATCGACATCGAATGTGAGACCCTTTTCAAATTCCAAATTACCGCTGGGTTTTCTCGATCACAGACTCATTTACTCAGGCTTAGCCTTGAATTAGTGTCTAATTACTCGCAAATACCAACGGTAAAGTAAATGAATGCACAACTTCAACAATACGCACACTTTGAAACTTGACGGACTTGACTGGGACACGTGATATTCTTCACAACATCGAGGCTAAGCCTGAGTAAATGAGTCCGTAATCACGAAACACAGCGGTAATTTGGAACTCGAAAAGAGTCTATTGCCATCACTATTATTGCCATCACTATTATTGCCATCACTATTATTGCCATCAACACCAGCGCCACAACCATCGTTGCTACCGTCATTGCCACTCGACCAATATTACCAACACTACAATCGACGTCATCACTTTTATAACCGTCAACAACCGGTAACTGTCATTACAATGGACGTCATCACTGATTATTGCCATCAACATCATCATCACTGTCACTATCATCATTACTATTCAAAGTGGCCACAAATCCCACAGGACATGTTTTATTCAATGATAAGAATGAAAATATAACAAATTTAGTTTAGTTTAGTTCCTAAAGTTTATTGGAATTTGCCACAAACATATAATACAATTAAATGCACAACAAACAAAGCTAAGGGCGGCCGGAGAAGAAAACAGGGCGATAGCCCCAATTGAAATTCAACCCCTTGCGTTAATTAAGAAAATATAAAATGTCTGTTTAAGGCCCAGGTAAAAACGCCGAACCCAAATGAAAATAGCATAAACTAAAGTAAAATCTCGAATACAATTCACTTTTAAAAGCCTATATGTTTGAGCTACTAAATGGTGCTAAATCAAAAACGCGATACTCGCATATATGTTGGAATCATCTTAATCAAAACGATTCTGGAAAACGTTCAAATATATTAAAAAATATGATGCCTTAATTTGAGAGTAGATAACGTTTACTTAACTGATAAATGAGTTTTTAGAATTGATCACCATGTTAAAAGTATCACCCTTAAAAGGAAGCTTTGGTAAACATTAGTAAATGTCATTTAGCACTTAATCGAGAAACAAAATTGGATTTCTGTTGACCATCTATTTCAGTCAGAGTTTTGACGAACAACAAAGATACAGGCGCTAGAGATGATTGAGAACCTTGGGGGTTTTTTTTTCGGAATAAAGATATGTACCTTCCAGCAAACTTGAGCCTCAATGAAACCTCAATAAATTCATCGTTTGTACTACAGCAGAGAACACCGTTCTGGATCATCATCATCTCAGAGAGCCAGAGAATAACATTCATAGTGTGTTACGCTTTGATTCTGGTCTTGTCTGTTGTAGGCAATGCTTCCATCATTGCTATTGTTGCCAGAAACCCATCAATGCGAAGTACCATCAACTATCTGATCGCCAACATGGCTGCAACAGACTTGGTAGCATCAGCGATCGTTACAGGGTGGTATTTCTCCATCTTGCACAATCTCTCCCTGGAATTTAAAGTGTCTGGAATTCTTGGTAGTATCTTGTGTAAGCTCTTCCCTTACATTCGTGACGTCTCGATATCTGTGTCCATACAGAGTATGGTAGCCATCGCATTTGATCGACTTTTTGCTGTTGTTTTCCCATTAAGAGCAACACCTCGACTTTTGGACATTCGCATTCTATTACCACTTATATGGTTTTTGTCCCTCGGATTCTTTTTCGTACAAATGTTGAACCACAAACTGTTATCCCTTCAAGAAGTTGATATTTGTATGCCAATATGGCATCCGGAATCTCACAAATTATTTTATGTGACTATCAACTTAGTGGCGTTTTACTCTGTACCATTTGTGATTGTTGCAGTTTTGTACAGTATTATAGCATTAAAAATGAGATTCCAATCCATTCCCGGGGAACAGACACCTTCAGTAGAAAAAAGCAGAAGAAAAAGGAATAGAAAGATCGCCAAAATGGCTTTCGCTATCGTTTTTATCTTTTTCATTTGTTGGACTCCATTTCATATTCTGAACATCATGGATTTGTTCGCTACTCAATGGCTCTCTCAAGAGATTTCCGCAGATCACTTAAAATTAGTTTCTGAAATATTTATCTTTATTTCTAATGTCACTTTTTTAATCAATCCGTACATTTGTTTTATTTTTAGTTCTAACTTTAGACAAGGTTTCAGGAAGACATTTCCATTTTCTGTTTTTCGTGCTGTAAGAATTGTTCCTGCAGGAATTGTAACTTCAAATGAGGCCATTCTTGTGACCTCCGGTCGGTAGTGGCGCGCGTGGGTCGTGGCGCGCGTGGATCGTGGCGCGCGTGGGTCGTGGCATCTGAAATAGTTCCCTTTACAGTTCCTGGAGTCATCTTGAAAGGAAGCCGAGCCTTTGCGTCGAAGCGAGACGAACCTAACAACCGATTTTTCATGAAGCCTTTTAGTGTGCCTTACACTAATCATACAGCTACATGGATGACATAGAGGTTAAAGTATGGATCTTTTGGGACAGAAAGACATTACACTTACCGAAGGCACAATTAATCCTTAAAAAAATGCTAGTGCGTTCACTGAAGCCTCAAACTAGAGGTATCTCTTGTTTAATTGCTATCAATGTGGGTAAACATTAAAGATTAAGATTTAAGCAATCTTCTTTTTTTACCGCCGTTTTATGTTTGTACGACCTAAACGACTCGAGGCAGTAAAGAACTGTGACTCCATAGAACTCTTCCTTTTGTTAAGTTAATTAGCACCATTTGTCTTACTGTTCCCATGAGGGGATAGAAATTTGAAAAAGAAAGAAAATTCGACAAGCATCCTGGTAGTGGGAGTCAAATGACGCCATCATGCAAACGTCCTATTTGACCTGAAGCTCAAATTTTCTTTTTCCTTTTTCGTTCTCGAAAACAAAAAAAAACTATTTTTTAAAACTAACCGCACATTGTTGCATTCTGCATCATACAGAGGATATTTAAATCCAAAAGTATAAAAAAATTCGAAAATTTTAGCCTTTACGCAGATTCAAGATTTTGTTTGATTCTTACAGGCATACGCTCATAACACTCATACTGAAGACGTCTCGTTTTGGGATGCCTATTCATTACACCTTTGAAGAAGATATCAGATCTAATTAAGGCTAGACAACAAGTACTTTCCTCAAGACGCAAGAACTGTTAATATCACATTGGAATTTCATATTTTCCAAAGGGACGCTCACATGTAAAATCTGAGTATGTAAGGCATCAATACGGGTTTGCAACTAAAAGTCTTAATAAGTTTGAATATATAATAATATATAATTATAATTCCGAGCGAAGATTGAAAGTGAACAGTGATGAGTTCCTTGGGGAAAAAGATGCGTTGGTGTACTTCGATGACCGCCCATCGATTTTATCGGTTTTTCCTTTGAACATCTGCTTCTTTTGATCAATTACCTAACTGCCGTATTGACATCCAAAATTGTACAAGAATATGGTTGAATCTTTTATTATTATCACAGTACAATTTTTTATCTTAGCAGATGAATAATAACGGTTTAAACTTTATTCCATTTGAACTTGGATTGGTCACTGTCTATTAATCTTGGTAAATGTTTAGAACATTCCTTATTACTACGTAACATTTTATCACGAGAAATCTTCGAATGGAACCCAGAAACTTTGTCACTATTAAATAAATCTTGGAAAATGTTTAGAACAACGAATTTCTTATGACATTTTTTCATGAGAACTGATTCTTGGACTGAAATATTTGCTAGTTTCTTTGAAAAGATTATAATGTGAGTTAATTGATTATCTTAACACCTGACTTCGGGTTTTTACTGTACTGGAACTAAACTTTAATAACTATTTTGCAACAAAAAGCATATTAAGCCAAATAAAAAAAAAATGTAATCATTTTCAAAAAAATTGATAGTTTTAAGTTTTAATGTTGATTTTGGCTTTAATGTGTCTCACACTTTTTCCTTTTTCTTTTTAAATACTGGGCGTATTGTGTAATTTGTTCTGTCCAGTGTTCTCGTAAATTGCTTTGCTATGGTCGTTTTACCAACTATTAATGTTCTTCTTTTTTTTTTTTTTTTTTTTTTTTTTGATGTGCACGTCTGCTTTTTCTGACATCTACATAGTACGTAGACGAATACAAGACTGTACAATGAAATAATTCATAAATCTATTAGTTTTCCAAGTTTTCTTAGCATAAATCAATACGAAAATGTTTGAAAAAGCTATCATAGATTGAGGCTGCTCATAGCTTCATTTTCCAGCTCTTGAGATGCCTAGGCTCCATACTTCGTCTCGCTTTTTCAATTTGGAGAATGTAGTAAAATTTAATTAAATATGTCTCGCATAATACTTGATGGTGATCAGCTAAAGATGGTATAGTGCAGTTTTCGTATGACAAATTCACGGCACGAACACGACCATGACACGGCAAGGGATACGCCAGACCAATCACATTGCACGAGAATTTACTCTCCATCCAATCAAATACCCGAAACACGGCATAAACAAGTGGCGGACAAGGTCACGCCAAGGTCACGGCAATGCCAGACCAATCACATTGCGCGTAAAAAAAATTGGCTAATTAAAATTCTAGAAAGTATTACGGTCACGCACGTCACGCTTACGGGACTGAGCTTTTCACAGTCATACGAAAACTGCACTATTCAATTTACCTAGTGTGTTATTATATTCTGGATTTGGACATGATAGATTCTGCTCTCTTTGGGTCTCCAGGTCTTGTGTAAGATAATTTGGCAAAAATGATAAAATGTATGTATGGCGTAATGTAAAACTGACCTTATACAGCAGTTTTCGCATGACTGTGAAAAGCTCACGGTACGAACACGTTCTTGACACGGCTAGGGATACGCCAGACCAATCACATGGCTCGAGAATTTACTCTCCATCCAATCAAACAAGGCATAAACACAGAGCCGACACGGTCACGCCAAAGTCACGGCACTTTTGCGCAAATTAAAAATCAGCCAATCAAAATTATAGAAAACATCACGGTCACTGCACGTCACTGAGCTCTTCACAGTCATACGAAAACTGCATTACAGCTAACATCGAAAATAAACGGAGATGCTTAAAAGGAACATGACGTCTATTGGGTTGAATTTAAAAATGTAGCCTTTGGATGCTTTTTTTTCCTACCCCATTTACGCGAGCGTTCCAAGATAAATCGTTTGTTATATAAAATAATGAAGGAAAAAAAAATGCCCAATAACTTCGCAATGTTGACTATTATATGTTCTTGCGGTTTTTGATTTCAGGTTTTACCGTCGGCAAGTGATTTATATTACCTGTTCTAAAACACAAAAATGTTTTCGATACCTAATGGTTCAAGAAATTATTTTTATTGGAATGTTAATCTAAATAGTCAACGAATACTATTTGTCTGTTAAATTGTCCTGTGAAAACTGATCTCGGGTGCGAGGCTAAAAGAAAACTATTAAAATGAAATTATATGTTTTCACGATGAAATTTGTGTCATTAACTGAAGACAAACTTTTTACCGTCAAGTCTGTGCCATCACCTATGCCATCTGATGTAGTTAATATAGTCTTGAAGCGATTCAGTCTCGTATAGTGTACCTGTGAAGTGGAACCGTTAAAACTGATCATCACCTTGTGCTGTTGCCCATGTGTTGTAGACTAGTATCCGATGTAAAAGTCTTCAGCCTTGGATGTGTACGTTCTCGTATAGTGTACCTGTGAAGTGGTACTGTTAAAACTGACCATCGCCTTGTGCTGTTGCCCATGTGTTGTAGACTAGTATCCGATGTAAAAGTCTTCAGCCTTGGATGTGTACGTTCTCGTTATAGCGTACATGTGAAGTGATACTGTTAAAGCTGACCATCGCCTTGTGCTGTTGCCCATGTGTTGTAGTCTAATATCCGATATAAAAGTCTTAAAGCGATTCAGTTATGGATGTGCACGTTCTCGTATAGTGTACCTGTGAAGTGATACTGTTAAAACTGACCATCGCCTTGTGCTGTTGCCCATGTGTTGTAGTCTAATATCCGATATAAAAGTCTTAAAGCGATTCAGTTATGGATGTGCACGTTCTCGTATAGTGTACCTGTGAAGTGATACTGTTAAAACTGACCATCGCCTTGTGTTGTTGCCCATGTGTTGTAGTCTAGTATCCGATATAAAAGTCTTAAAGCGATTCGGTTATGGATGTGTACGTTCTCGTATAGTGTACCAGTGAAGTGATACTGTTAAAACTGACCATCGCCTTGTGTTGTTGCCCATGTGTTGTAGTCTAGTATCCGATATAAAAGTCTTAAAGCGATTCGGTTATGGATGTGTACGTTCTCGTATAGTGTACCTGTGAAGTGATACTGTTAAAACTGACTATCGCCTTGTGCTGTTGCCCATGTGTTGTAGTCAATGTCCGATATAAAAGTCTTAAAGCGATTCGGTTATGGATGTGTACGTTCTCGTATAGTGTACCTGTGAAGTGATACTGTTAAAACCGACCATCGCCTTGTGCTGTTGCCCATATGTCGTAGACTAGTATGTGATGAAAGTCTTAAAGCCATTCAGTGTTGGATGTGTACGTTCTCGTATAGTGTACCTGTGAAGTGGAACTGTTAAAATTGACGATCGCTTTGTGTTGCTTTCTATCTGCTGTAGACTAGTATCTAATGAAAATCTTAAAGCGATTCAGTCTTGGATGTGTTTTCGCGGTGGGCCTGTGAAGTTGTAGTCCTGTTAAACCTGACCATTTTTTGCTGTCCCGTTGTCGAAGTACCCTTCGAAGTACCCTGAGATGAGACGCCAAGAGGACTAATCCTTGTAGCGAAGCAAAGAGAAAACGGGAAGAGATTCCTGAAGCAATTTCTAAATTTAGAACTGAACGTAAAACAAATGTATGGGTTGACTACAAAACTGACGTAAGAGATCATGATGACGGTGTCTTGAAGAATGAAGAACAGGCGAGGATCGACACCATTGGGGATGCTTCGTTTCCAAACGAAGAGGTCCATGATATTGACGACGTGATACGGAAACCAGCACAAGAAGAAGAAAAACACTATTGCAAAGGCCATTTTTGCGATACTTTTGTTTTGTTTTCGTCTCGCTTGTTCAGCATCTGATGACTGTTGTCCTGGAATTGTCTGGCGACTCATTTTTAGGGCAATAATGGTGTACAAGATGGCAATGATTGTTAGCGGTACAAACCAAAATACAGTGAAAATGCTCAAGTAAAATATGGTACTTGCCTTGATTGGGTCTACTCCAGTAGGCCATTCTCGTATACAGATATCAACCCCTTGGATAGGGGATATCAGTTTAAAGTTTACCAAATGCGCTATAAATGTCCCCAGTGATAGGCTCCAAATGATTGGTAAGAGGACACGGAGGTCAAGAAGCCTTGGTGTTCGTCTTATTGGAAAACAACAGCGTAAAACCTATCAATTGCGATGGCTACCATGCTAAGATTGACACAGATATTGAGACGTCACGAATGTAAGGACCTAACTTACAGAACATGTTTCCTAGAACTCCCGACACTTCAAATTCCGTTGACAGATTGTGGAAAATGGAGAAAAAACGTGCCGTAACGACTATTGATGCTACCAAGTCTGTTGCAGCCATGTTGGCGATCAGATAGTTGATAGTACTTCGCATCGATGGATTCCTGGCAACAATAGCAATAATGGAAGTATTGCCTAGTGAAGATAAGACCAGAATCAAAGAGTAACACACTATGAATGATATTCTCTCACTCTCTGGGATGGTTATGATCCATGGTGGTGGTTGCCCTGGCACAAACGAGGAATTGAACAAAGTAACATTGACGCTTGGATCCGAGATCATCTTTAACTTTGCGCACGTAATATACCAGTCTAGTGATGATTTAGTTACATATCTTGTCGTGTGTCGAAGACTAGGTTTGTAAATTTTGTACGTATCCTTTTATAGGTAAGTAGTGTTGGCAACAAACTTAGCAACAAGCTCTATTGACTACATTAACACTTCGCTGGCTCCATTGTTGATGTTTCCTGTGTCCCGCGGATTTTGTGCTTTGAACGAAACAGCAAAAGTCAATATCCAATCTAGAATCGTTAATCAAACAGAAAATATATAGAATAAATAATGTATCACTTGTCTTCAGCGCTGAAGTGTAGATTGATTTACAAAATGATCGCATTTTTTCCCATTAAAGGTAAATGAGCTCGATTGATATCCTTATAGGATGAGAACTACAAGCGTTAATCTAAAATATTATTGCACCAAATTTCCCTTTCAAGATTAAATTGACAATTTTCTTATATTTGACAATTTTCTTATAGGTTTTATCTTTTCATAAGAATGCGTGAAGTCTCCACACCTGAATTTATACTTATCACCTCGCACTAGTTTTAAACACAGTTGACCAAAGAAAAAAGGATGAATGGATATAAATAAATGAGTTTAAGTTGAAGCTTTTAATACATCTAAAAAAAGAAATAAATTTGATAAAAATCTGTTTGTATCTTCTACAGTCAGTAATTTCGAAAAAGGCAGAACGCAATAATTTTCTAGAAAAAAATGGGGGAAAATCCCTGGTATTTAAGACTGGACGTCGAACTGTCTATGTATTTCATATTTCATTGTTAGCCTCAAATTGACTTTTTATCTTATACCATTACAAGCTAGACCGCATAGTTTTTAATTCCGGAAATAAAGAGTGTCCAAAAGTTCAGCTTTTTATTTGAACTCGACGCCGACAAAGGCTGCGCCGCTTCAGAATTAATTTAAAGATAACGGTATTTCTTTCAGTGTTGCTGAAAGGGGAGTCAATAAAATAGATTCATTGATACCTAGTATTGGGGATTCCGCTATTTTTTGTTCTGAAGTCACTTCATGGCCGCCACGTTGGCCGATTTCAAACAACAAATTTTTAGATCAGTAGAACCTACATAGTACTCAGTTAATGGAATGTTTAACTTTAATTTAACTTTATGGACCCTCTTAAATCGTGAGAAAAAAAATACTAGTCAACATGTAATAGTCAAATAGGCACAAAAGAAAACACTGGAATTAGGTACTAAAGTGTTAGTCTAATATCTATTAGGATACGTTTACGACCACTATGTGCGCAAACTTAAATAACGCGATGGCTTTATAGTATAACACAAACAAAGTATACATTTTCTGAAAGCTGAGTAAACATAGTTTATGAAGAAATTTCATGCCTCAGTAAAAACGTTAACGGACACATACATTTTAAGTTATGTTTGCGGAAAATGGCTTAACATACTCAGGAGATAATAAGCTCAAAAAGGGTGTCCCAGATTTTTGATATCTGTTTTCTATCTCTTGCTATTTTTGATCAAAGTTCAGCGATTGCTTTTGGAGTGTTGTTTAGAGTAAAAAGCGTCATAACTTTGGAAAGAAATTAAATTTCAAATTCGGAGACACCATTTTTTGGATCATGAGTTACTTTAATTATAAACTCTCCAAATTTTAGAAAAATCGAATGAAATCCAAGGGACTTTTAGCTTTTTGAAGTTGAGGTTTTAGCAGCAAAAAAGATTCGAGAAAAATGCATTTCTTTGTTTGGAGCCGGAAGCTGCAGGGAGCCACGATGGTGTTGGCCAAAACACCTTGCGCCTTCCCATTTGTCATCACTTGTCAAATTATCTGGTGTTCTGGACGATCGCAATGTAGGATCTTCTAACAATGACAAAGAAGCATGACAGATGTGCATATATTAAGCGACCGTACATTTCCGGTCTTGATAAAGTCACGATTTCGATTTTTCTCAAAATTTTGGCTTTTCCAAACAAAAATTGCAAGAAGTTTCACAAACAAATGAAAGATAAAAGTTTAAAATTACGAAATTTAAAAAAAAAAATTTTTTTTCGAGAAATTTTTCAATTTTCGTATCCTAATACCTTAATAACTTCACTCTATTGTCGTTCTATGTATTTTTTGAATACATCATCTGCTTGCTACATAGGCTCTCTCCTGTGTTCTTTTGTCATTATCCAACAAAGTGGCTTTTTTTGTTTAATTTCATTGTTTTTAAAGACGTTACATTTACAGGCAGGCCGCCTTGCAGTCTCCAGCATCGGTTAATGAACCATGAAAGAAAATTGATTCTAATTTTATCCCACTTTGGTTTCTCCTGCCCATTTTATTTTAAAGTGTATATGACACGAAAATATTTCATCGTTTAAAATGTACAGTTTGTTAGTAATAATAAATATATCGTAATGAAATTTGTTTCAAAAGCTTATTTCTTGAGATATGTGAGAAAATTAATCCCAATTTGTGACGTCATTTTGTTGACACGTCCTCTAGATTGGGTAGTAATGTACTAAATATAAATTATAATTCGTATAAAATAACAACAAAAGGCATATTCTATTGGGCTTCATTTGATAGCTTACGTAGTACTCTTCAAATGTTGGGAAACTGAAAAGTGTACTGAAAAGTGTACTACCTGAAATTAAGATTCTACATTCAAACATTTCGTGTATTTGCTGCTAAATCTGGAGACTTGTAAATAAGATGACGTCACAACTTGTGCTAAATTTTCTTGAATTTCTAGAGAAATAGGTTTTTGAAACAAATTTAACCGTGATATTCTTTTTAATGCTAATAAACTTCACATTTTTAAGGCTAAACTTTTTTCGTGTCATGTGCACTTTAAAGCATTGAAATTGTATATAATGCTTAATCATTTTTTATACTATTTAGGTATAACTAGCTAAAACTAGTGTGAGCTGCGTCGGTGTTTCTAATGAAACAGTAATGATGAAAAGGTAAATTATACACCGTGAAAAGATGAAAAAACTTACTGACGTTTCGGACGCTAGTCCTTCGTCGGAGTAAAAGAGAAAGAAGTGGTAGAAAGGAGTGTATATATGATAGAATAAGACAAAAGAAACCAATGAGAGCAAGGTAGGCAAGGAAACAAAAACAAACAATCAAAAGACAAAAGGAAAGGTTAGTTGAAAATAAAGCGTTCATTAATCCCGTTGGGACTAAGAGTGCCCAATAGGTGAATAAGCCGCATTTCTTTGGTCTTGCGACAATCATTGTTGCCGTTAAGCAAAGAAAGACCGAAAACAATGAAGTCAAGACCAAAGAAATGCGGCTTATTCACCTATTGGGCACTCTTAGTCCCAACGGGATTAATGAACGCTTTATTTTCAACTAACCTTTCCTTTTGTCTTTTGATTGTTTGTTTTTGTTTCCTTGCCTACCTTGCTTCTCATTGGTTTCTTTTGTCTTATTCTATCATATATACACTCCTTTCTACCACTTCTTTCTCTTTTACTCCGACGAAGGACTAGCGTCCGAAACGTCAGTAAGTTTTTTCATCTTTTCACGGTGTATAATTTACCTTTTCATCATTACTGTTTTATACTATTTAGTGTTTACCGTCTATAGATAAAGTTGCTCTCAATTTCTTTTATTTTCTTATGTAGTTTATTTTGTTTGTTTATTAATCTGTGCGATCATATATTTTTCAGGACATCGATCTAATGCCTGAAGGAGACATGACTCTAGTGGGGGAGAAAGGCCTTGCTTTAAGCGGAGGACAGAAAGCAAGAATCAACTTGGCAAGGTTAATAATCCGTTACTATTAGCCATTTTGAAGTTGAGTAAAAAAATCGGTCAATTTAAAAGAAAAAAGAAAAGAAAAAAAAAGTTGTAATTAAATATGCACTAAATCATGTTTTTGGGGGCTCAAAGAGACACCTTGAAAATATGTCGCCTAATCTCTTCCTGAACCTCGAAACGGCCAGTAGTCGTCATGACGATAATCGTGATAAGGAAGATATTGAAAATACATGAGATAATGGAAGATGGTGATAATGGTAGTGATGGGAATGATATACTGATGTTGATTACCATTAAGTGCTGCTGGTCATGGTCATGCGATGGTGATGGTGGTGATGTTGATGATGATGATGATGATGTTGGTAATCGTGGTGGTGGTGGTGGTGGTGGTGTCGACAAGTGACTGTTATGTTTCTAATGATAGTGTTGATAATCATTATCGGATAATGGTGACGTTGATTATGGTGTTTGTGATGGCGATGGTGATGGTGATGGTGATGGTGATGATAATTCTTATGATGATGGTGGTAGTGTTGTGATAATGATGCATATGGTGATAATGATGTTGATCGTGATGATAATGTTGGTGTTGTTGGTGATGATAGTGCTAATGATGATGGTGTTGTGATGATAATGATGTTGATCATGATGATAGTATTGATGGTGATGATAGTACTTATAATGATGATGAGAATTGGTGGTGTTACACATATAATGACGATAGTAAGGTTTGCAGCTCATTTTCGTATTTACTGGTACTTCTATACTATTCCTTCCCCTAGGGTTATTTATTACAATGCTGACATATATTTATTAGACGATCCCTTGAGCTCAGTTGACTCTAGAGTTGCCAGACATTTGTTTGACGGGTAAGTTTGCACCCCCACACATGCAGATATTTGGTCCTATAGACCTCTCGTAGCACGTCGGAATGCAGCTCAACTTGGAGGACATGACAATAGG
The DNA here is from genome assembly GCA_011057435.1 of Actinia equina. Lineage (NCBI taxonomy): Eukaryota > Metazoa > Cnidaria > Anthozoa > Actiniaria > Actiniidae > Actinia > Actinia equina. The sequence goes on from WHPX01001382.1 coordinate 376,595, forward strand.
GCTGGAGGGATTTAGAGAAGGGGGGGGGGGGGGGGGAAGGAAGGGCAGTTAAAAAATGGCATTTAATGAGGTGACCACCCAAAAAACTAGCTTAATAAAAATACAGCACGTTGGAATGCAGCTCAATTTGGAGGACATGGCAGTAGGGATGGTGCGATTTAGAGGGGCACGTAAAAAGATGACATTTAAGGGGGGCTCCGAAAATAATTAGCTGAATAGACAATTTTTTAAGTTTTTTAATCATACGGCTTTAATCGGAGGCTACGTAAGACATATTCAGGTTGGAAAGGGGTCATGCATTCAGTTTTACTTACAATTCAAAAACTCCCCCACCCCCCTCTCCCACCCCCATGCCCATGCCGGTGAAGCGAAAGACCCTAATGGTCATATATTCAACATTCCAAAGATGCATCAACGGACTGTTAAAGGAATGCCCAAGGATACTGGTGACACACCAACTTCAGTTCCTGAATCAAGCAAGCCAGATTCTGTGCTTGAAAGAGGTAAATGCTGTTCGTAGAATGGAGTTCTCAAGCGTGACGTCACGGAAAATATACATTTTTGACTTAATTATTATCGATCTCCAATTCTATAGACAATCAAAAAAGACGTTACACACCAAACGTCTAGGAACCGAGCCGAAAATACAGTGATTCGTATGGAGTAATTACATGTTCAAATGGTCATATCTCAGCTGATATTTGTTCGATTCTCTTCAATTTGGTGTGTAAACGTCTTTTCTCATGGCCAATGGGATTTGTTAACCAAAACTATGATCAAGCGAAAATTTATTTGTGTGACGTCATCACTTGAGAACTCTATTGCAATATTATTGACTCTACCACGTAGAGAAATACAGCAGGTTATGCAGCTGGAGGAAAACCCCTCGAATCAAGGGAGAGCCATAATAAACTCTGCTGATATGTGATGTTGAGTCCAGGAATAAAACCTGAGACACCAGAGGTGAAAGAGGAAAAGACTGCTTAATACCTATAGACCCCTTGCAGCACTTTGAGATGCAATCCAATCTCGAGGACAAAACAATTATCAGGAGAGTTGAGCTGCTTTGACTGTCACATGCAAGGGGTGTATAGAATGATTCAGGTGTCTGATCTCTAACTAAAGACGATAATCTTATAATAATAAGACGAGCTTACACTTTATTTGTGATTATTTTATTTTATTTTTAATAACAGAATATGTTTTGAACGAGTTCATGTCTCTTTCCAGGGTCACGTTCTTGGTCTCGGGACCCACACAGAGCTTGCATCTTCTGGTATAGACCTAATATCTCTGATCAAGACCAAATCCCACGACGAAGACAGGGACAGTGCTATTGATGAAGACACAAGTGAGAGTGATCTCCTGATTTCTCCAGTCAAGACAGAGGACAAACCATTCAGCTCCACAAATGTGCTTTTTAGACGAAGTTTTACATCTTCGACTGAGTTACAGTTGGAAATCGATGGAGATCAGGTAATAGACCCCTTTCGAATTCCAAATTACCGCTGTTTCTTGATTACAGACTTATTTGCACAGGGTAGCCTCGAGTTTGTGCAGAATAATCACGTGTTCCAGTCAAGGTCCGTCAAGTTTCAAAGTGTTTGTATTGTTGAAGTTGTGCATTCTTTACTTTACCGTTGGTATTTGTGAATATCTAGATACTGATTCGAGGCTAGCCCTGTGCAAATGAATCTGTAATCAAGCAACAGCGGTAATTTGGAATTCGAAACTGGTCTATTAAGATAACATGAGTGATTTAAAAATATATATATTATATAGTTTGCCCCAAGGTAAGAGATGAAGCTCATCGAGGGGGCTCGCTAACTATTTGACAAGTTGGACATGTTACAAGAAATACAAAAAGGAAAATAGTGATATATAAATTAGAAAATACAAATTATAAACAGACTAAATAGAAAATAAGAAAAAAAAGAGCGCGCCACTCTTCAACCCCAAATCGCAAATACGCTAAAAATAAATATAAATTAATGTCGTTGTTTTGTGTGTGTGTGTGATTTGAATGAGGGCATGAGTGAGTGAATCAACGAGTAAACCACAAGTCCACTAACTTATCCATGAGATTTTGTCTAGAAAAAAAGAACGGCAAAAGCAAAGCATGGACCATGTGAAACCACTGGTTCCCTCGAGGAATTGTTCTGGATGACAAAACAATGGATTTTGTTTTTTGTTTTTTGTTTGGGTTTTTGTTTGTTTGTTTTTTTTCTTTTTGTTGTTGTTGTTGTTGTTGTTGTTTTGTTTTTGTCTTTGTTCTTTTTTTCTGCATAAGAAAAGACACCCTAATGTTTTGTCCCTACGAACAATTCCTCTAAGGAATTCAACACTAATATAAGTAATTCCCTTTTTTCCAGGGGGGTCCAGTGTCTGATGTTGACCTTGAGCCTGAAGAGAGACCACGTGGTAGCATCCCAATCAGTGTCTACACAAAACTGTTCAGTGCCGGCGCGAACTGCTGTGTTTTGATGGTTTTGTTCCTTCTTTTCATCTTTGCTCAGGTAGGATATGATGAAGAAATAGAAAGGCGTACGCGTGCTGTGTGCAGTTGTAAAGCACGCGGGGGTTGGCAGAACATGAGAGAAATGTTAGGAGAAGCACGACGCATAGCGGAGTGTTATTTGACACTCAGTTTCCAATATTCTGCTAATCCTTAAAGTGCTTTATAACTAAACACCGCATACCAAGCAAGGTTTTATATTTTCTAATAAAATGAATATTAGTGCAACCGTTATTTTGGATACGAATAACAAAGTAGTAAATGCTTGCTCGTGTGCTGTGTATTCTCATAATGCACGATGATAGTTGCAGATGATCTTGACAAAAAAAAATTTCAATTACCAATATATATCCTGTATTACCTTAATTAATGCAAAATCTTTCAAATCCTTCTCTTTCACTTCCCCCTTTCCTCGTAATCTCTCCTCATTATTATTTAGTATATTAGTATTTTTTAATATCAATAAATATTAGGAATAATTCAATGTGATTATTTTTTTGTAGGCAGCATACACCATGGGTGACTGGTGGCTGGCTCACTGGTAAATGACACAATGCTGTCATTCATTTTATTTCATCTTTCATTCCGTTCCCTTTCCTTTCACTCTCTTTCAATTCTATTGCCTTTTCAATTCTTATACTTATCCATTTATTTTCTTCTGTTCTTTTCTCTTCGTTTTCCTGTCCAATCCTATCCTCTTCCTCTCTTTCTCTTTTATTTCGTACTTTATTCATTCATTCCTTTATCTTTTCTTCTGTTCTTTTATTTTGTTTTTTTGTTTTTGTTTTTTTTTGTTTCTTCACCCATCCTCTATTCTCTTTCTCTTTTATTTCATACTCTATTCATTCTTTATCTTTTCCTCTATTCTGTTCTTTTCTCTTCGTTTTCCTTTTCTTCACCCATCCTCTACCTCTCTTTCTCTTTCTTTCATACTCTATTCATTCTTTCCCTTCTTTCCCAGGTCAGATATGAACTCAAGATTTTCAGCTCAGCAAAAGCGCTACTCCTCGCCTCATTTCAACTCCTCCACTACACCAATGGCACCAATGGAATACAACCAGCATTTCTACATATCTGTCTTCGCTGGCCTAGTGGTCCTCACTTTCTTATTCTCAATGTTGAAGGCTTTTCTGTTTTTCTATATCAAAGTCAACGCATCTCGGATCCTCCACGACGCCATGTTTGATTCAGTGCTTCGTCTGCCGTCTTACTTCTTCGACACAAACCCAGTAGGTCAGTAACTACTGCAGAGAAAACACACAGTCAATCTATTTTTGTAACCCTGATACAACCTCTGGACTGATTTAAGTCAGGGCACGGCTAACTCACAGATTGAACCCTGAAACAACCTCTGGGCTGATCTAAGTCAGGGCATGCCTAACGCACAGATTGAACCCTGAAACGGCAACCTCTGGGCTGATCTAAGTCAGGGCATGGCTATCTCACAGATTGAACCCTGAAACAACCTCTGGACTGATCTAAGTCAGGACACGGCTAACTCACAGATCGAACCCTGAAACAACCTCTGAACTGATTTAAGTCAGGGCACGGCTAACTCACAGATTGAACCCTGAAACAACCTCTGGACTGATCTAAGTCAGGACACGGCTAACTCACAGATCGAACCCTGAAACAACCTCTGGGCTGATCTAAGTCAGGACACGGCTAACTCACAGATTGAACCCTTAAACAACCTCTGGGATGATCTAAGTCAAGGCATGGCTAACTCACAGATAGAACCCTGAAACAACCTCTGGACTGATTTAAGTCAGGGCACGGCTAACTCACAGATCGCATTGGAATTTAGAGGGATGAAAACCTGATAACCCATTCACAAGTCAATGGAGAGACTCGACAAACGCTCATCTCTTCGCATATTGGCTGCCAAGTCTGAAACTCCAAGATTCCAGTTTTGAGAGAAGAATGCATCACCATTAATTCCCATAATTTTATAGCTTGGAATGGACAGTACCGCAACTATCCAATTATTTTTCAGGTCGAATAATGAATCGTTTCTCTAAGGACATCGGCTTTATGGACGACTCGCTTCCTGAGGAATTCTACGAATTCTTACACGTAAGTTCAGTTGCCAATCACTGTTCACTTGAAATGTGGGCTCACGTGAACAGCACGTGCTGCAATTTTGAATTGGTCACGTGACCGTAGCGAAATAAGCCAACGTGTGTGAGAAAAGGTTGTGTTTTTCATGGCAATGAGTTTAAAATAAGAAAATAAAAATGAATTGAATGATAGATGGCGAAAAGTGAATGAGCGATGGTGGATGGATGGATGGATGGATGGATGAGTGAGTGATTGAATGGATGACTATGGATGAATGGATAGATGGATGGATGGATGAATGGATAGATGGATAGATGGATGGATAGATGGATGGATGGATGGATGGATGGATGGATGGATGGATGGATGGATGGATGGATGGATGGATGGATGGATGGATGATGGATGGATGGATGGATGGATGGATGGATAATTGGATGAATGGATGGATGGATGGATGAATGGATGGACGAATGGATGGATGGATGGTTGGGTGGGTGGATGGATGGATGGATGGATAAACGAATGGATGGATGGGTGCATGCATGGATGGATGGATGGGCGGGTGGGTGGGTGTGTGGATGGATGGATGATTCAACACAAAACACATATATTATCTTCTACACATCTAATGACGTACTATTTACCCGTCAGATGTCAGTTGTCAGCATTGCCATAGTGATTGTAAACGTTGCTTCTATGCCATGGATACTGATTGGTATCGTACCCCTTATCGCCGTGTTCGTGTTCTTACGTACCTATTACCTGAAGACTGGAAGAGAAGTGAAACGACTCGAAGCTATAAGTGAGTATTGATGATGATGATGGAAATGATGAAGGTGATGATGTTAGTGATGGTGGTGAAAGCAATGATGATGACGATGGCGATGGTGATAAAGATGATGGTGATGATGATGATGATGATGCTGATGGTCACTGTTTCCCATTGATTAATTGATCTTGTGATGTGCGTTAGAGAAACAGAATGCATCCTGAACTTGAGTACTTCTCTAATAGGCCTTTTTCATGCTGCGACGGCGACGTCAGCCGGAAATGTAAATAATTTCTCTTTGGGGCCCTGTTCATTGGAGATTTCTTTCAAAACATTGTCAGTAAAGTCAACTCATCCACAGGGATGATAGATTTTGAAGCGCGAAACCCCAAAGTGAAGTTATTTACACTTCCGGTAGACGTCACCGTGAATGAACCGGTGAATGAACCCGTAGCACACAGCTCTAACCAGTTTGGACTCAGCTCACATGGGATGACTGGGATTCGAACCCCGGACCTCAGAGGTGAGAGTCGAGCGTTTCACCACCACGCCATGTAAATCATCGCTGTTCTTATTTTCTTTCAGGTCGTAGCCCAGTATTCAACCATTTCTCTTCAACACTAGAGGGGATATCAACCATTCGTTCCATGGCGAGCCAAAAGCTCGTCTCTCAGGAGCTGAGTAGATGTCAAAATCACCATACAGAAGCCTGGTTTCTTTACCTGGCTGCCTCTAGGTGGTTGGCCTATCGTCTGGAGTTCTTGTGTTTTTTGTTCGTTACCATGGCAGCGTTTACTCCTCTTTTCATCGCCGAGAAACAAAGTAAGAATTTCGCACTTTTCTTCTTCTAGAAACTAGATTGGAATGTCCTGGCCATGGAATATTGACGACTCTTAAATTGATAGTGTGTATTGGCTGTGGATGAAGGCATCGCTAATCTAGCCCTAACGTATGACATAATTAATAATATTCTAATCGCCGTGCTAATGATAACCTTTTTTCTTAGCTGTAGATGAAGGCGTCGTTGGTCTCGCCCTAACGTATGCCATAGTACTGACTGGCATGTTTCAGTGGTGTGTACGGGTCAGCGCTGAAGTAGAGAACCAGGTCAGATGATTATATATATTCCCGAAATCTCATTGGTTTAACGTCACGGGACTTAACACTGCCTAAATTGGCCCATTACCTGCTGAATGTCACGTCATCTTTATTTCATTAATTTAATAGCTCGTCATTTGTCCTGTGAAATGTCATTGGGTCAGTATCACGTGATCACGTCCAAAATGTGATTGGTGACACGTGATACGGGCCTCTCACCAGTATACTTTTTACTCTGAAAATATTTCTTATTCTTACTTACTATATATTTCTTACTTATATTCTATTTGAATAAAATAACATATTGGCAAGACCGTTTTCGAATTAGTCAAATGCCTCTTTGTTCCTTTATTGCAGACTAATTAACCCAGGGTAAGCCTCACTTCATTGACTAAATATTCACAAATACCAACGTTTAAGTAAAGAACGCCGCAGCTGGACCACGATAAATTAAATGAACACAGCGGCGTCTAAACGAGTAAATACGGTAAAATACGCTTTGAAATTTCACTGACCTTCGCTTGAGCAAGTGAATATTCAAAGTAATTCGAAATCGAGATAAACCGTGTACAACAGAGATTCCGAAACTGGAGCACCAATTAAGAGTTTGCCATAATTTTTGTACCATGTGACGCAAATCACGTGACACTAAATCTGACGTCACGAAAGGCCTAATCTAATAAACGTTTATCTATCCTAGATGACATCTGTAGAGCGAGTGCTGGAATACTGTAGACTAGATCCTGAAGGAGACTGGACGAAAACTAATGAGGATGTCCCGGCGGCCTGGCCTGTCCATGGTCCTGATTACTGCTGAAAAAATGTCACTCCAGTACCACCCCTCCCTCCCACGGGTACTCAAGAACATGTACTTCTGTATCAGGGCAAAAGAAAAGGTAAGAGTGGTCGAACCTGTTACCTCGATTTCACATCCGGCCGGTCGTTAACTAGAAGTCTTGTATATTTATTTCTGAGCAGTATGTTTATTATTTTCGTCTTATGGTTGGTAACTTAGGGTGTTAAATAGTCTTGACCACTTCGCACGTGGTCGGCAAAGTATGTCAGAAGGTGCGGGCGATCGATAAATATAGGTTTGATCCGATCGCATATTGATTTTAAGAGGCAAGCTTGGTCGTTAATTAGAGGTTTTCCTAACATAACAGTTCATAAAATCTTCATTATTATATATCGTCCAACACTACTTATCACATAAGGTCGATAAGAGGAGGTTCAAATTCATTTTATATGTATTATTCCGACCGCCAACTGAAGACTGGTCGTTAAGGCAAGGCTGGTCATTAACCACAGGTTTGCTTGTTAATATATTCTTGTCTTCAGGTCGGAATTGTTGGTCGTACAGGAGCAGGCAAGTCATCGCTGATGGCCGCACTACTACGAATGGTTGAACATACTGGTACTCTTCGTATAGACGGCATAGATATCACAGAGGTTGGACTCCATGACCTGCGCAGCAAGATCTCTGTCATCCCTCAGGTTAATTTACCTATAACTTAGGACATAATATACAACAAATTGGAAAAAAAACGTAGTCGGTTTCGAGAACAGGTGCGGATCCAGGAATTTGTTCAGGGAGGGGTGCACCCCTTAGAATCAAAGGGAAAAAACATTATTTTGTATTGGTTATCTTCGAAGTATAGGGACAAAAAGTCGAACCAGGGAGGGGGTGCGCAACTCCTCCACCCCTTCCCTGGATCCGCCACTGGTGAACGTCATAGCATCGAAGCTAAGACCGAAAAGGATTTTGGGTACTTTAAATGTGTAATTATATTTGCATATAGACATGTAAAAATGCACAGTAGAGCAAAGTCGGTTGACCTACATTAACAACATGCCAAAGTCATGATGTATAAAATGTGCACAGGAAGGGAAAACTGCAATACGCATGAAATTAGCATAATTGTTTGTCTTCCCATGCTCCCCTCCGGTCTTAGCTTTGATGATATAACCTTTTTTTGAACCCGACAATGTTTTTTCAATTAGGTGTATACGGGTCTATAGAGGCTTGCACCATCACGTGCCCACGCCCACAATACAGCTTGGACTGCCTGTGGTTAGATGGCATGTGTCATTCTCTTGAGTAAAAGATTGTTTGAGTAATAGTCTTATTCAAGAGTCTTCTGATACGCACCCGTTAAACAAAGAAATTATAGTCGACAGACCCAATCCTCTGGGGCCTAATGCTTCCTTTTTTAGTCTACCTTTCATGCGCTCTTTCGAATTGTCTCAACGAGAATTCACAAGGAATTGCACCAACACTGCTCGTAAAACTTGTCGCGCAACGAGTTCAAATAGAGTTAATATTTGGTATTTTTGTAGGCACGGCATGGCACACTTCGAGGAACGGAGATGAAATTGACTATATCCTTTGGACCAATCACAGCGCGCGAAAGACATTTGAACCAATCACAGCGCGCTAAAGATATTTAAACACGGTTCGCCGCGTCCTTGAGGCGAGTTTTAGTCGTACAAAATGTTCTCTTTTTTCGCACAGCTGTTCAAAATGGTGTTGAAATTTGCTCACCTTACTTTTCACCATATCTTTGCTTAAGCGTCGACCAAAATGTATTTTCTCGTTATCAGGACCCAGTTCTGTTTGGCGGTACTCTACGATATAACCTGGACCCCTTCGAGGACTACACTGACCGAGACTTGTGGATCGCCCTTAACGAGGTAAGTTACCATAGCAACTGTCATCACCATAGCAACCATCACCATAGCAACCAACACTTCCCTTAGAAAAGAAGCGCAATTCAAAATGATCTTAATCCGAATTATTTTCAGGTTGAGCTAAGCCGAGTGATTCATGAACTGCCGGGAAGGACTGGAGACTATTATTACTGAGTCAGGCTCAAATTTTAGCGTTGGTCAGCGGCAGCTCATTTGTTTGGCACGCGCGTTGCTCAGACACAATGCGATATTGATTATTGACGAAGCTACTTCTCACGTGGATTCCAAGTAAGTAGAATCAAATACGCTTTCAGGTGATCTCGCCTCGAAGCGTGCAAAGGATTATTTGTCAAATTAAACAGTTCCTAATACCCAGTCTCCTATTTCATAATATCTCACGGTAATCAAAATGGCGGCTGGTGACTAATTATTAGGACAACACTGGTTTTGCTTGCTTTTATTGCATTTATGCTTTGTTTTTATTAACCTTAAGGTGCTAGTCTTACGAATATATCAGTGACGCAAAACAATCCCCGATTTTGTATATGCTCAAATAGGTTATAATGTTCACCAACAAACAATAATCGGTTCGAAAAAGAAACTTTTCCCGTCTGAATTCTACTTCCGAAAATTGTTAAAAGCAAACAAGCGAATTGATGGGGGGCAACTAGCGGATGCTAAGTCAAAACATATCAAAATAAGTCCTCAAACTATTGTATTTGACTATTTTCACGACATCAATCCAGAAAATGCCACGCATGCCAGACTCTCATTTAATATTCCCGTTCAACATCTCTAACCTTTATCTGTCATATAACAATTATAACATCGCTTGAACAAATGTTAAGATCTTTGTTTATGAAATTCATTAAGTCTTTTTTCCATTGTAGGACTGATGTCTTAATTCAAAATACAATTCGTGAGAAATTCAAGGACTGCACGGTGCTGACCATTGCTCATAGGCTCAACACTATCATTGATTGTGACCGGGTCATGGTAAGACATGGAATATTATCAAACTTTATGATTTTTAAAGGGGGACTAGCACGAAAATCTTCCAAAATTTAATTCGGCTGAAACTTCAATCGAAAAATCTTTAAGGGTTTAATAATCACTGATTTTTTTTTTTTCTTTATATTCCAATGGGAAGTATGGAGGTTTCGGTGACGTCATACACTAAACATCGCTTCATACATTTCTTTGTAAATAACTTCGTGTTTTACTTTAATTCTATTTAACCCAAAGGTTCGCATAGGGACTTAATGTATATAACTTGTGGATTAGAATCATTTTATGGTATGTTTCCTTCAATACTGAGTATAAAACTAGAAGATATTTTGATTACAAAATACAAAGAAATGTATGGAGCGATGTTTAGTGTTGAGTGTATGACGTCACATACTCCTATACAAATTCGCAAAATATAATACTTGCCATCCGAATATCAGGAAAAAACTTTAACCAGTGATTGTTAGACCTTATTTAGGTCATTACCAGTACAGGTTCAGCTGAAATAAAATTTGGACGATTTTCGTGCTAGTTTCCCTTTAATGAGGACGAAATAGAGTTTAGCGACGATTGTTTGGATATGTGATTTTCATTAGCATAAACTTTCGCTCCGTTTTGTAGTCCCTCCGTTGGTTGCTTGGTCATCTTAAGGCCCCGTTCACACCATGCCTGATAAATTTGAATCCGCAACTTTCACACCGAAACCGAAAGAAAAGTTTTCCGTCCACACATGAAAACGGATAAAATGTTTCGCGTCCACACTAGTCCGATCAGAGGCGGCAAAAACGTTTCATTGCACATCTGAGCATGTGCATCGAAGCTGAAATTGAGCCCGTTGTGTTTTTTGCCTTCCCACCATGTTCCCATGACAATCACGACGTCATCGTATTCCAAACTTTCGGATACAAAATGTTCTCCGTCCACACCAATACGGCTAGCCAGCGTTTTCAAATTGTTTCACTATGGAGACCGTATCCCAAAAAGAATCGTTTTCGGTGAAGAATTGCTCCGGACTCTTCCGGACTAGTGTAGACGGTAGGCCCAACCGAATAAATAAAAATTCGGATTCAAATTTATCCGGCATAGTGTGGACGTTGCCTTAATCAACCGGTCGGCCAATGAGGTTTTCAACTAAAAGTCGGTTGTTGGTCGGTCAGTTACTTTATTAATCAGTTAATCGATTCGTCGAACATGTAATCGCTTAGTAAGTCAGTCACTTTATCAGCCAGTTGGTAGATCCGGTCAGGCAATGAATTGACCGGTCGGTCGTTCGGTCGGTCAGTCGGTTTTCAGATAGTCAATTGATTCGTCGGTCGGTTGGTAGATCTGCCAGTCAGTATATCCGTCGATTTTTCGACCGCTTCGTACGTCAGTCAGGTTTTTAGCTATTCAGTCCTTTGTTCGGTCAGTAAGTTACATCGATCAGTCAGTCAGACGATAGACCGATCCCGAATATGCTTTAGTTCCCACCCAAACAGTGGGATTTTTCCAAATGGAATACAGAATGTCCTACCAACAAACTTGAATTTGGAAGATTGTTCAGTGAAAACGTCAGCAAGTTTTATCATCTTTTCACGGTGTATAATTTATCTTCTTATCATTACTGTTTCATTAGAAACACCGACGCAGCTCGCACAAGTTTTTAGCTAGTTATATCTTCTAATTCTAAGACAGGCATTTAGAATTTTCAGCAAACGGTGTCTGTTCCATGCTGTATATTGAAAACATATTTTAGCTTGTCCGACGTAGCAACAGTAACTATGGTGATAGTACAATGAATGTGGGATCGGTGTATCCATCGGTCTTTCGACCAGTCAGTCAGGTTTTCAACTATCAAGCGAGCCAATGTGAAGAGATGTATTGCAGTTTACTGACGTTTTATCCTCTGTTTCGTCAGGTCCTCGAAAGTGGTCGCCTGGTTGAATTCGACGAACCTTGTATATTATTGCTCGATCCAGAGAGCGCTTTTTCCAGGCTTGTCGAACAAACAGGGAAAGAAAATGCTGCCAACCTGATGGAACAAGCAAAAAGAGCTTACGAATCTCAACACAGACCTCAACTACTCGACTACATCCCAGAGCATCTTAGAAGTAATTTAAGAGCGTATTTACCAAGCTCTGGTTTCTCCGAACTTCAAATTGAATCGACTATGTGAATTGATTTTGATTTTGATCATCATCCTTTTCTTCGGCGCCTAAAACGTGATTTTTGAATTTGCTTTAAAATTGTCTGAGTGGCCTTGGTTACATGTAACGTAGTCGCACTGTCAAATTGTTCTTTTTAGGGCTGAAGAGGCCAGTACTATATTTTTCTTTTGGTTACTAATTAAAAAAAAAAAGCTTTCTATTTATTTAATTAGCCTTTGAGAATTCATGATATGATTTTGACAATTCAACGAAGAATTGAAGAGATTCGAATTCTGTAGCCAAAAAGGGATTTTTCTTCAAATTATTAACTAACAAACAAGTCAATGAATATTATACCCAATACACATCTAAGCGTGTTTAGTTAAACTATGTTTTCATTAGGAAAAAAATGACAAACTAAAAACCTACAATATAATGAAATTTTCTGAAATATTATCAGAGCAAGACAATCAATAGTTTACATGCATTATTTCAAAAAACGTTTTCCAAACCTGTTTAGTTAAACCACTTTAAAACATGTTAAAGCCTTTGTGTGAATGGGGTATTAGAGTGCAAACAATTAATCCGTGAAAATCTAATTACTAAAGAGTACAAAAAAGTGCTAATTAAACAATAGAAAACAATGGAATTTGCATGACGTTGTGCTATTTAGTATTACTAAAGTTTCATGGTTGTATTGTTTGCACTCTAAACGAAGCAAACAAATAAACGAAAACAAAAAATCTAAATAAAAGCTATAATAAAGTAGACTGACAAACAAAACTCCTCGTGAGAGGTTTTGGATCGGATTCATTTTGGTTCATTTAGGTAATGATAAAAAATATTTTTAATATGGTAAGAGTAAGTATTTTCTATTAGTAAAGTTAATAAGGATTTTTATTAAAAGATATTTGATGGTAATTGAAAAATTGTAATTTCCTAGTTAACTCGATCCCTTTGATCCATAAATCTCAATCCATCCATCCATCCATCCATCCATCCATCCATCCATCCATCCATCCATCCATCCATCCATCCATCCATCCATCCATCCAAATCCTCCCTCCCTCCCTCCTTCCATCCTTCCATCCATCCATCCATCCAAATCCTCCCTCCCTCCCTCCCTCCATCCATCCATCCCTCCCTCCCTCCCTCCCTCCCTCCCTCCCTTTATCCATCCATCCATCCATCCATCCAAATCTTCCCTCCATCCATCCATCCCTCCCTCCCTCCCTTTATCCATCCATCCATCCATCCATCCATCCAAATCTTCCCTCCCTCCCTCCATCCCTCCCTCCCTTTATCCATCCATCCATCCAAATCTTCCCTCCCTCCCTCCCTCCATCCATCCATCCATCCATCCAAATCTTTCCTCCCTCCCTCCATCCATCCATCCATCCATCCAAATCTTCCCTCCCTCCCTCCCTCCCTCCATCCATCCATCCCTCCCTCCCTCCCTCCCTCCATCCATCCATCCCTCCCTCCCTTTATCCATCCATCCATCCATCCATCCAAATCTTCCCTCCCTCCCTCCATCCCTCCCTCCCTCCCTTTATCCATCCATCCATCAATCCATCCAAATCTTCCCTCCCTCCCTCCCTCCATCCATCCATCCATCCATCCAAATCTTCCCTCCCTCCATCCATCCATCCATCCATCCAAATCTTCCCTCCCTCCCTCCATCCATCCATCCCTCCCTCCCTTTATCCATCCATACGTCCAATAATATTCATTATTTTTCTTAAATTCATGTCAGTGTTCTTTATTCACACATCTTTTTCTCATCGAGTACATAATCACCCCACTGAAAGTCCAACATACCATATTTACATCATCCAAATTCCATTCCTTTACATCCCCATGACGTAACGCGTTAGGTGTCGTCACATTGCCTCTGGCAAAGGATCGCGAATGCTTTGACTAGTTTATAAATCATATTAAAAAGATTCAAGAATAGAGTCCTTAAGTGATGACGTCACGTTGATTAGCGACGAAATTGTTTGGCTCTAAACAATTTCCGACATTCCTATTATTTTTGGGCTGCTATATGATAAAAACAATTGTCATTCCCTCCATTCGTTTCTGGTTTTACTAGATCTTAATATCAATTAAATGTCAATATTTCTTGACAAAAAACGAGACAAATATTTTTACATGCGAGTTCTGCTTGACAAGCGAACCGATTGAACTTCGAGAACTTGCTTCCAGCTTTCGCCACTCGTTCGTATAACGATTATTGATATTTCACATGGCTGTAAGTAACTAGTCATTTTGCTCAATGCGATTAAAAGTGACACTTTGAAAGGTGAGTACGTAAATTATAACGTTTAAATAGAAAAATGTTTTTTTTTTGTATCACAGTCTATAAATTAAATGACAAATTTCTTCGACAAAGTCATAAGCAATTGTTTAGTGTTTTTTTTTCGAATTTTGGTCCAGAGGAAGTAAGCAAAAATTTATCAAAAAAACTCATCATCATATACCATAAAGTATTCCTTACTTCTGTAGTTGTATATTTTACATTTTTTTTACTTATATAAGTATAAATTATATTATTATTTAGCCACTCTGTTGGAATTTGAATAGTGTATAAATATTAAAATTCACCACTAGACTGCGCAGCACAGTATATTACTATCGTAATAATTATTACTTTTTAAAAAGGTTTTAAACACTAGACATTTTTATCGTGAAAAAAGAGAATAACAAACAATTTGTATAACCCTTTAAGGATTTACTTAATTGATTGTAAGTTAATTAGTAAAGCAAATTTAATAGCACAAAATATTTGCCGGTCTCAAAAACTTATGATTTATGAATATATTATTTTTGAAGCCTTTGCAGTAAGACATGGAACTCTCGCCAATCAAAAAGGTAGGGCATTTCACTTCAAAATATAAATTAATTATTAATTTATCATTAATTAAGTATCGATATATCATTAATCAATTATTATTTTATTATTAATCTACTAATCATTTAACTCCATGATCTCCGGCAGTTTTTTTTTATCAAGCTTATTTAGTAAGGTAATCAAAACGGCTTGCGTACTGCGTAAAGGTCCATAAAATAATAATTTCGGATTTCTCTGTAATAATTTGAATTTTTAGATTCTCTGCTAGTAAACATATTTCGTTAGATAAATAAAATTTGAAGTAATGATAAAGTTTAGGAATCCATAAATTGTTTTACGGTTGAAAGTGAAGTGAATTCTTGAGATTTTTGGAATTCTTTCAAAATTTTTGAAAATGAAATCCCTTGAGAATGAATGGACGGAGGGAGGGAGGAATGAAGGGATGGATGGACGGATGGATGGATGGATGGATGGATGGAGGGAGGGAGGGAGGGAGGGAGGGAGGGAGGGAGGGTTGGATGAATGGATGGATGGATGGATGGATGGATGGATGGATGGATGGATGGATGGATGGATGGATGGATGGATGGATGGATGGATGGATGGATGAAAAAATGGATGGATGAATAGATCCCAAAAATCAGAAGCTTGATAGGCCCATTCATTTTCCTTTCAGTTGATGTCAATCGAAGAGCCAGCAAATCTTGCGCAGTACAAGTTCTCAGACTATGCACGCGATCACTTTCAGAATGGGTCACCCTACACTTACTGCAGAACACAACTCTGTTCTTCTCTGCATGACTTGAGAGAAAATGAAGAAAACAAGGAGGTACTTCTGATTCACCAAACATAAGGTTTCACTTCGTAAATATTATGAGCTCCAAAACCTAGGTTTCTTTGCAAAATTAAAACAAAACCAAACTAAACAATTTTTTTATATAATCAGGGTATGGCTAATTTACAGATTAAACTCTGAAACAACCTCTGGGCTGATCTAAGTCAGGGCATGGCTAACTCACAGATCGAACCCTGAAACAACCTCTGGGCTGATCTAAGTTAGGCAATCGCTAACTAGTACTCGCAGAATGAACTAGGAAAAAAACCATCGAATCAACTATGGGAGAGACCTATCAAAGTCCAGGAATCAAACACGAACAGCCCCAGAGGTGAGATGTAAATATGGCTATTTAGGTTTTTTTTAGATATATTTTTCTAAATGATTTTCAGATTGCGCTTACGATCTTCAATGTCATTAAACGATTCATGATGGATCTACCAGAACCTAAACAAGAAACAATAAGCGAAGAGGTCGGTAACTAGTAAAATAACATTTTTGTCTGAGTACGTTCTAAATCCAGGATTTGAATACAAGAAAGTAGAATTGCCACAATCTATCACTGATTCTTGTGGCCCTCAAATGGTCATCGATATAATAGCGACCTTAAATTTCTCTTTGGCGTTCTGTTCATTGGAGATTTCATTCAAAACATTGTCAGCAAAACTAAACTCATCCAGATAGAAGACAGACTTTGAGGGCGCGAAACTCTAAGTGAAGTTAATTACACTTCCGGTTGACGTCGCCGTCGCAGATTTTGAAAAGCTTAAGGTCGCTAATAGCATCTTTCTTACAGCGTCATATTTAATGCCCCGTCACACGTATCCGGAAAATTTTGTATCCGCAAATTTTTGGGGTCGCGTCTACACGTGTCCAGAAATGTTTGTATCCGTATCCGGAAATCTTCGAAAACGGTTTCCAGATTGGAAATTTTCGAATACGCTCCGAATACGGATACGGTGTGGACGGTCGTATCCGCAAATTTTCGAATACGCTGACGTAGACACGATTTTGCGCATGCTCAATAAAAAAAATTATCCGTCAAAGGGACTAAGCACTAGCGTACTCAGGGCGGATTATGAAGTTTTCGGATACGTGTGGACAGTGAAAACGATTCGAATACGCTGCGTGTTGACGCGAACATTTTCCTATCCGCAAAAAAAAAGTTTGCGGATACAAAAATTTCCTTATACGTGTGGACGGGGCCTAAGGCGTGTAAGGCCTTAACATTTTATCTGTGCACGACTCAAAATTTTCTTGCTATAAATGATAGTCTAATTCTTTACAGGACAATGTATTCAAACGTACAATGCAAAGAAACGCTGAGCTGAAAAAAGCTGGTACATTTAAACGCAAGATGGATTCAGTTAAGGTACGCAGCACATTACATCATATGATTGTGCCTTGTTGCTGCTTTTGTTCCTGCTGCTTTTGGTGATGCTACTGCTGCTGTTGTTACTGCTGCTGCAGTTGCTGCTCTTTTTGTTGCTCTTGTTGCTCTTGTTGCAGGTGTTGTTGCTGGCGTTGTCGATGATTTCGTTTCTGCTGTTACTAGTGCTGTTGTTGCTGCTGTTCCTGGTGTTGTCTCTACTGTTGTTGCTGCTGTTGCTTTTGCTGTTTTTGCTACTCTTGCTGGTGTTGTTGCTGGTTTTATTACTGCTGTTGTTGTCTGTGCTGTTGTTGCTGCTCCTGCAACTGTTTTTGCAGTCGTCGTTTTTTCCACCGCGATCCTTTTATTTTCTTTCTTTCCTAACGGCTTTTTATTCGATCAGCATCCAGAATGGCAAAGCTTGCCTGAGCTTTCTCTGATGTCCAAACCAACCTCGAACATCACTAAAATCAGATTCATCTGCAGCTATGGAATTTTCCGCCCTGAGCTCAGGTATAAATGACTTAATCTAAATCTAATCAGTCTGCAAATCAAAGTACTGGTCAAATATCAATGTTGCGTTCTCATTGGAAGAGACATTATTAGTCTGTAAGTTATATCCTTGTCGAGTCGTTGCAGTGCTTTCGCACTAAAAAGCACTACCACTACTGGTCAATCATGAATGCTGCGTTCTTATTCGAAGAGACATTATAAGGCAGTAAGTTATATCCTTGTCGAGTAGTTGCAATGCTTTCGCACTAAAACGCACTACCACTACATTCAATGTTCTATTAAAAACGCGCTCAACCCACAATTTCAATTTCGACGAGACGTGAGATGATACATTGTGTTACATGGAGCAGAACGGCGCAACATTTAATGGCGTGACATCATGCGATGTCATTTTTACAGCAAATGATATCATGTCTTCAGGACATATCAAACTTTCCACATAGAAAAGTTGTCGTTCCGCCATCAGCCATCTTGGTTCTGGCCGAAAAAGGACTGGGAATGTGTAGGGGCGGGGAGCGTGGTTTGTCACCACAGGAAGCCCGCGAACGAAAAAAATTGTTTGATATGATGAATGAGAAAATATGGCACGACCTGACATGAAATATGCAATAGATTACGTCATAAAATGGAAATTAATACCCAATTCATTTTCCGCAGAGACGAGATCTACAATCAAATCTGCGTTCAGTTGACTGAAAACCCTTCCACAACCAGCTCATCACGTGGATGGATTCTCTTGGCCTTGTGTCTTGGCTGTTTCCCTCCATCTCTGAAGGTATGATCTCTTTTCCATCTGACGTCATCATTGTTTTCCATCTGACGTTATTATTGTTCCCCATCTGACGTCATTATTGTTCCCCTTCTGACGTCATCATTGTTCCCCATTTGACGTCATTTTTGTTCCCCGTCTAACTTCATTATTGTTCCCCATCTGACGACAATTTTGTTCCCCTTCTGACGTCATCATTGTTCCCCACCTGAAGCCATCATTTTATCCCATCTGACGTCATTTTTGCCTCCCATCTAAAGTCATCATTGTTCTCCATCTGACGTTTTCGTTGTTAACGATCTGACGTTATCATAATTTTCCATCTAACTTTATCGTTGGCCCTTAATCTGACGTCAGCATTGTCCCCATCTGAAGTCATCATTATTTCCCACCTGACATAATCATTATTTTATATCTGACGTTATTATTATTCCCCATCTGACGTCATTATTGCTCCCTATCCGACGTCATCATCGTTAATGCATTGTTCCCGATCTGAAGTCGATCATCATTGTTGTACGGGCATCTGACGTCATCGTCGTTCCTTATCTGATGTTACCATTGCCCCCATCTGACATCATCATTGTTCTATACCTAACGTCATCACTGTTAATCATTTCTCCTTTTTCTTCCTGTCAACATTGCAGTTCTCACGTCGCTCTTGACAAAGAGAGCCCGAGTGACGTGCACCTTGTTTATCAATGATTAATCAACAGTTATTATTAGTTGATTGTTTTTTTTTAGTTTTTAAATTTTCTGAGGAATTTTCTCAAGCAAGGACCTAATAGTGAATACGGAGAGTATTGCCTGAAACGTCTACAACGAACACTAGAGGTCGGCAACAGAAAGCTTGCGCCAAACTTCATTGAGATGCACGTAAGAATAAAGAGGAGGGTTCGTATGAGTATGAAAAGTTCACGGTACGAACGTGAGTTGCCATGACTGTCGCGGTGCCTATTTGGGCATTCTGATTGGTTAAGCAGTAACCTAGCGAACTGTGTTCGTACCATAAGCGTTTCACATTTACCTTGATCCCTGTAGTTCAATATTCTCGTTTTTTTATCTATTAGTTTCTATTATAACTAAGTTTTTTTAGATTTATAGGACCATTTGAAATTGCCTAAAAATCCCGTGAATATAGTGAAATCTGTGAGGAGCATGTGACGTCATAACCGCCATTTTTGATGACGTACAAGATACTTGCTTCCTATTGTCATAGCTGTCATGTCTTTTGTTCTTGTGAATGTGACGTCGTAGTTTGGTCTTGCTTTCTTTTATCATGTCAACTAAAATGGCCACCAAGTCTTTCGTCCTTCTGAATGTGACGTCATAGCTGCCATGATGGTCGACACTTTTCATATTCAGTTCCTTTCGTTCTTACTCTCTCAACATATTCCCCCTATATTAGTATGTCTTCTGTTTATATGTTACTGGATTTTGCCTTGCGTATTTTCAAGTTTCAGTTACTTTTATTAAAGGCGTTCGTTTTTTCCCCAGCCAATTATGATTTATTAACCGAGCTTCCGGGAGCATGGCCCACCTTTAAGATACAAATGACTCATGACGAAATCTCGCTTAGTCCTGTTCGTTCTCTTGAGAAAATAGGCCTTTCGTCATTGTTCTCTACGAGTCAGTGTCCACTGGTAGAACGAAGCTTGGGATTGGATAAAATAACAAAAACAAAGAAAGCATGGCTTATGGTGAACAATGTGTATTATTCTACATGTGAACTGCGTTCTTTGTTTCATCTCACCATTCATTGTTTGTTCATTCACTCCCAGGCTTCGTTCTGCCTGTTGTGTGTTACCCTCCTCTACCTCACTCTGTTCTCGGTTGTTTTTTTTGCCTCTTCCCATGTGATGTATGGGTTCTTCAGTTCTGTTATGCGTGACCTCCTCCATGTAGTGGGCTCCCCACCTTTCTCCTTCTTCCTTGAGGCTTCAATTCCATGAAATCTCGGAAACTAATAAATGATAATTGGTTAAAGTAAATAAGAATCTTTAAGAATTTCAATGCCAAACAACGTAATTTTAAATCAGTGACATAAATAACAGCATATTATAGTATCTGAAAGCATATAGTTTAAAATTTTCCTTCACCCATTACTCCAGGCAGCTAAAGTAGAAGGCAAAATCTTTCTCCCAGTGACCACAATGGACGGCAAAACCGTCAAGTACGAAGTGGACTCGTCAACGACATGTGAAGAACTTCTTCAACAGATACAAAAGAAAATCGGCTTGAAGGATGTCTTTGGATTCTCTGTCTTTGCCAAAGTTTTTGACGAGGTAATCTTTTACATCACATACGTAAACCATCCTGGTAAGTTATGCCCCCAAATGTGCTCAACCCGAACAATTTAATTGAGAAATCTTGACAATTCAATTCGTATGCATACGGTTTCTCGAGAGCCCAGGTCCACACAATAGTCATATTATTCCCCTGTCCAGTATCTTATTCGACTTTCTAAAGTTTTGTAATTGATGTACGGTATTTATTTAGGTGTTTAACTGGGGATGTGGACAAGAGAGTGTGATGGACGTGATCTCGCTCTGTGAGCAATATGCACAACACAAGGTAATTTTACAATCATCCATCATGATGAAAGGAGAGTATAGTCAATGGTAGAAAAGTTTAATAAAAGTGGATGATTTCATAATGATGATGATGATGATAATGTTGATGACGACGAGGATGGTAACGCTGTTGTAAATGTTAACAACCATTCATCATGGGGAAATTAGATTATGGCCATTGGTAAAGAAGGTGGAAGATTTCTTGAAGATCATATGATGATGATTTGATAAGTAATGATGTCGGATGCTTTTGTTGTCGACGGTGATGATGATGATGATGGTGTTGGTGATGATAATGTTGTTTATAATGATGAAGTTGTTTATGAAGATGGTGTTGGTGCTTGTTGGGGGCAAATTCCCCAACAAGGGCATTCCGGAGTTCCAGTCTACGTTTTCCTTTTACATGAAATATCCCGTTATCCCTTGCGCGATATACGTTTTTACATGTGTTTGAAGTAGTGGCGTATTAGTTTCCGTGGTGTCAATTCGGTGAGTTTTTTGCACTGTTTTTTCTTTTGTTTTCCCTTTATACATTGTAATTTATGTTTAAATAACTTTAGGTTTCACCGGGCCTTTTCCCTTGCCTGTTCTTTTGTGGCTATCAATCTGGTTGTGAAAATAAAGTTTAGACATTAACCATGCCCGTGTAGAGCCAAATGACATTATTCCCATAAACGAAACACGCTACTTCATCGTGAAACCGAACATGAACGATAATCCTGGTGCTCTTCGAGCAAAGATTGAGGATCTGGACAGATCGAGAAGTGGATATCTGGCGGCTCTCACCCGTATCTGCAATGAAATTGATAGAAAGTTAAACGACTACAAGAATCTAGAAATTATTCAACAATTACAGCCCAGACTAATCGGCGCCTTTGATCGTTATCAACAATGTTGTCAACAATATTTCGATCTACTCGACAACTCCTGTGGAAAATATTTAAGCGTAATGGAGCAATATCAAGCACAAGTAAAGAGAAAGAAAGAATACAACGAGAAAATAAATATGTTTATAACTGGTGCTATTGATGTTGAAGTTACAAGACTCGAGCAAGAAATTAAGCAAACCGAAATGGAGATCCAACAGTCGTTAGAGATGAGAAGACAAGATACGAGAGAAGAGGTCAAACAAGATCTAGAATCACGCGAAGATGATTTGGAGGAAATGATTGCCTCGCTCGTCATACCACCCTCTCCTATGTTCTCAGACATCGTCACGTCGGATGATCTACGAATGGTTGACATGCCACCCCTCTACAGAGATCAACAAGGTTTTAAAGGATTCCCTAGTCAAGAGATGGATTCAGGAAAGGTCCTGCAGACTTCAGAAATGGCATTTACCCCCTCGCCGGTACTTGCATTTACAAGCCCCCTGGGCACGTGCACCTCAATGGCTCCACCCTACGCGTCGACGCCCCTGTCTGCTTTGACGCCCAAGACCACAGTCTTGCCGCCCATTGAGAGTAAAGCCAGTGCTGCAAAACAAGTGCAACTCGACGCGGTCCCTGACCTGCGTACGTACGAAGGTGAACTGTTACAGGTTCAAGCAAAAGATCCTTATCGTGTTACGGATCAAGTAGAGAGTTCCGTGACCCGCAACAAGAAAACAGGTGTTCAAACCAACTACCTAAAGTTCAAATGTTTTCCTCCCAGGACGGAAGTGGAGACAGCAGAGCCTGACCCTACACGAAGAAAAGTGGCCTCGGCCACGCCCAGCACGGTCGGATACTCTTGTGCTAACAACGACAGTCTTCTTACCACCATTGCCTCGGCAATATCAAACATAAGTATGACCCAAGATCTACCCAAGGTACAAGTACAGAAATTCGACGGATCACCTGAGAAGTTTCCGACTTTCCGCCAGCGTTTCAGTCAAATGGTCGAATCGCGTAGTCTAGATGAATCGGTGAAAATGACGTTGCTATTACAGTTTCTAGAAGGTCCAGCCCTAAAGGCGGTGCAGCGCTATGAGGCCCTACCAGGAGGTCTCACCAGCGCGTTAAGGACCCTCAAAGATCGTTTTGGGCGCCCCACCCAAGTGGTACGCGCGTGTGTAGACGCACTGACGAACGGCCCTGCAATTCAAAACGACAAACGAGCCTTACAGCAAATGGCGGATGACGCTCAAGCCACGTACTATACCTTGCAAAGCATGGGCTATCTGGGAGAAATGAATACGGACAGCCTAGAGAGAATCATCGCGCGCCTTCCGAAGTGGGCCCAGACAAAGTTCGTGGAAGCGACGAACAAGAAGAAAGGTGGACAAGAAATGCCAACATTCAAGGACGTGGTCGACTTCCTACGAGATCGAGCTGAAGTTATGAACCATCCATTTCTTGCAAGAGCGTCCAGTGAAGTGGTTTCCACGAAACCCCACAAAGTCGACCGACAGAAAACCACACCATCTCACTACAGAGTGACAGCCTACACTACAACAACAAAGAAAGAAGAAACTTGTCCATTTTGCGAAAAACCACATCGTCTTTATCGATGCGAGCTCTTTAGAGCGAAGTCACCAAAGGAGAGGAATGAATTTGTAAAGACAAAGAGACTTTGTTTCAACTGTCTAAGTTCCACAGAACATACATCCAAGACATGCAAATGCGCAACTCGGTGCCAGACGCCGGGTTGCGGGAAGCCCCATCACTCCTTATTGCACTTCACAGAACCGCAGGCAAACACTGCAGTCCAAGGAGACGAGAAACACCCAGAGAACGACAACGAGACTAAGGCCAAGAAGACAAACTTAAGTATGACTAAATCTTGTTCAACGGCTGCAGATGGCACACAGGACATAATGCTACAAGTGCTTCCTCTAAAGATAACTGACGAAGGCTCTAATTCAATTACCACGTACTGTTTAATAGACTCGGGCTCAGACGTCACACTAGTCGACCCTTCATTGATCAAAGAACTCAACATCAAGGGAAAACCAGGAACACTGTATCTCAACACTCTAAGTCACAAAGACGTGCCTAACCAGGCGGAGAAGGTGAGCTTCAAGCTAACATCAATAGGCGAAGAGCAACGTGAAGCGGTACCGGTTGAAACTGCGTGGGCGGTGAAGGAACTTGCAATACCACTCAAACACACAAGAATCGCAAAACATGTGAATCAGTGGCCACACCTACGAGGCGTCCCTTTCCCAGAAGTTGATAGGAAGAAAATATCAATCTTAATCGGCACCAACGTTAGTGAAGCCTTCATACCATTGGAGGTTAGAAGAGGAAAGTCAAATGCACCAATTGCAATAAGATCCAGCTTAGGATGGAGCATCCTCGGTGGTGCTGCCAAGGAGTCGACTAAGCAACGCGCAAACTCGAACTTTGTTGCCGGTGAAGACCTCCAGCTCAGTCGCCAACTAGAAGAATTCTGGAAGGTAGAATCATACGGTACCAACAACCGCAAGACAGGACCGCTCTCCGTGGAGGACCAGGAGGCGCTGAAGCGAATCGACAGTACGATCACAAAGAACGGCGATCATTATCAGATGGGTCTATTGTGGAAGGATGAGAACGTTTCACTACCGTACAACCGAAAGCTTGCGGAAGCCAGAATGCAACATCTAAGGAAACGGTTTCGCCGTGATCCTGAACTAGAGTCGAAGTACAGAACTGCAATGAAAGAATACCTGACTAATGGGCACGCTAGGAAATTGACAGATGAGGAAGCCGCCAAACGTAGCAACGTGACGTGGTATCTCCCACATCATCCGGTCTTGAATCCCAACAAGCCCAATAAGGTTAGGATCGTGTTTGATGCAGCCGCCAAGTTTGCTGGAGTATCACTGAACGACTGTCTACTGCAAGGTCCGTGTCTCACCAATGACCTCTCCGGGGTGCTAATAAGATTCAGACAACACGAAGCTGCATTCACCGCAGACATAGAGGGCATGTTCAATCAAGTAGAGGTCACTCCAGAAGACACGGATGCGTTGAGGTTCTTGTGGTGGCCCGGAAGTACTGATGATCCGCCCCAGGAATACCAAATGCTGGTACACATCTTTGGCGCCAAATCGTCACCATGTTGTGCTAATAAGGCTCTGAAGATGACAGCTGAAGACAACAAACAGGGATACGATCCACAAGTTATTGAGAGCGTGCATAGAAACTTTTATGTAGACGATGTTCTGAAATCCACTCCAACAACAGAGGAAGCTGTGCACATTGCGACAGAACTAGTTAAAGTGCTCAGAAAGGGAGGATTTCGTCTAACGAAATTCGCCAGCAACCGTCGAGAGGTTCTAGCCGCACTCCCACAAGAAAGCAGAGTCAACCCAACGATGGATCTGGACTTGGATCAGCTACCTATTCAACGCACATTAGGCATCTCTTGGGACGCACAAACCGACACCTTCCAGTTTAAAGTCATCCCTACCGAAAAGCCACTAACCAAGAGAGGAATCCTCAGTGTCGTCAGCTCGTTATTTGACCCACTAGGATTCGTAGCCCCGTACGTCCTCCCGGTGAAAATACTTCTGCAAGACCTTTGGAAAAAAGAGTTTCTTTGGGATCAGGAAGTTCTTGAACCTTATCTCACGCAATGGCGAAGGTGGCTGCAGTCATTGCCGTACATCGCGCAGATCCGTATCCCAAGGTGTTACCAAACCGCCGGCCTCGGCGTGATAACAAATTTGCAGTTGCATCACTTTTCTGATGCTTCCAGAAGAGGTTATGCCGCAGTGTCGTACCTGAGAATGGTAGATGAAGAAGGAAGAATAAACTGTGCCTTTGTCATGGGGAAGAGTCGAAACACCCCTCTGAAAGAATGGACAATACCAAGACTAGAGTTACAAGCGGCCGTACTTGCAACACGTTTGAGCAAGTCAGTCCTCAGGGAATTGGAGGGGCCAGTAGATGACACGCATTTCTGGTCGGATTCAATGACAACGTTACAGTACGTGCGAAACACAACCCGAAGATTCCATACCTTCGTGGCCAACCGCCTGACAGAGATCCACGAGAGTACGACTTCCGAACAGTGGCACTTTGTTCCCGGCAACTTAAACCCAGCCGATGAGGGATCGCGGGGGATGGATATCCGGTCCTTTCATCTGGGCTGCCGCTGGTGGCGTGGACCAGAATTTCTGTGGAAACACGAGGAGAAAAGGCCGAAGGAAAAAATCGGTGGACTTCCAGCTGATGATATCGAGATCAGAGTCGAAAAGGACGTCATGTTTACCTCAGAGTCCAGTGTAGAACAGATATTCCTGCGTTATTCGTCCTGGCCACGTTTGCTGAGAGTTATGGCATGGGTGCTTCGCTTCGTCAAGAGATTAAAGAACACAAAGAGTGATCATCAAGTATCAAAAACAATCACCCTGGCGGAGCTTCAAGAGGCGGGCCAAGAAATCTCGAGACTAGCACAACGCCAAGTTCTACA
Organism: Actinia equina; assembly: GCA_011057435.1. Lineage (NCBI taxonomy): Eukaryota > Metazoa > Cnidaria > Anthozoa > Actiniaria > Actiniidae > Actinia > Actinia equina. The sequence continues at coordinate 403,158 of WHPX01001382.1, forward strand.
AAAAGAATACTCCGCTCTAGTGCAAGGCCGACAAGTCAAGGCTCAGAGTAAACTAGCTAACCTGAGTCCGACCCTCATTGACGGCGTGATCCGCGTGGGAGGCAGAATTCACCGAGCACCGATTGCATTTGATGCTGCACATCCGATCATACTTCCTCGAGAACACCCAGTGTCTAACCTGATTGTACACCATTACCACAGAGTTCTCGGCCATGGCGGTCGGGAGCATGTCCTATCGGTAATACGTCAGAAATATTGGATACTAGGAGCAAGATCTCTAGTTAAAAATGTCTCAAGCAAATGTGTGACCTGCAGAAAACGGAGCGCAAATCCATTGAAGCAAAGAATGGGGGATCTGCCGAAGGAGAGGCTGGTGCCTTATCAACCACCCTTCACTTACACAGGACTAGACTTCTTCGGGCCATTTCATGTAAAGCGTGGCCGTACTATGATGAAAGTATACGGATGTATCTTTGTCTGCTTCAATAGTCGAGCAGTCCACATAGAAGATGTCAGTTCGCTCGAGACGGACACGTTTATACAGGCCCTTCGCAGATTCATCGCGGTTCGTGGGTGTCCGAAGGAGATTTGGTCCGATAACGGTACCAACTTCACAGGAGCCGAAAAAGAACTTCGACGCTCCGTCAAGGAACTAAATGCAGAAACCATCGAGAAGGAACTCCTCTTCAAGGAAGTGGAATGGCACAGTTGTCCTTTGCCGAAATGGCAGTTTCAGCCTCCTACAGCGAGCAACATGTCAGGGGTCTGGGAGAGACTCATCCGAAGCGTGCGCAAGGCTATGAAGGGCGTCCTCGGCGACCCGAATTCAACCATTGGTTGGGAAACGCTACGCACGGTGTTTGCTGAAGTCACCGCCATCCTGAACAGCCGCCCACTTTGCCCTAGCAGTGACGATCCAAAAGACGCCGAAGCGCTTACACCAAACCATTTCTTACTACAGAAGAAGAATATTGTCATCCCTCCAGGTGTATTTGGTAAGGAAGATCTTTATGGCCGTAGGCAGTGGAGACAAGCTCAGTTTCTGGCCGACTGCATCTGGACAAGATGGCTACGAGAATATGTCCTGACGCTGCAACGACGACAGAAGTGGACCCTTAACAGGAGGAACCTCGCTGTGAACGACTTGGTGCTCATCGCAGACAGTTCTCTACCAAGGACTCATTGGCTTCTCGGAAGAGTTACAAGAATCTTCCCAGGTGAAGACAACCGTGTACGAGTTGCAGAAATCAAGACGAAGAGTTCCCTACTAGTTCGTCCTGTAAACAAGTTGTGTCTCGTGTTGGAAGCAGTATGAAGAACTTTATCTTGGAGATAACCAAAAGAGACTTTATTTGAACACTAAGGACATTTAGATGTAGTTTGAGTTTATTTGTTATGTCTTAGATATAAGGTGCATTCAGCAGCCACCCCCTCCCCCCCCCCAGGATGTTGGGGGCAAATTCCCCAACAAGGGCATTCCGGAGTTCCAGTCTACGTTTTCCTTTTACATGAAATATCCCGTTATCCCTTGCGCGATATACGTTTTTACATGTGTTTGAAGTAGTGGCGTATTAGTTTCCGTGGTGTCAATTCGGTGAGTTTTTTGCACTGTTTTTTCTTTTGTTTTCCCTTTATACATTGTAATTTATGTTTAAATAACTTTAGGTTTCACCGGGCCTTTTCCCTTGCCTGTTCTTTTGTGGCTATCAATCTGGTTGTGAAAATAAAGTTTAGACATTAACCATGCCCGTGTAGAGCCAAATGACATTATTCCCATAAACGAAACACGCTACTTCAGTGCTGTTGTTGATGACAGAGATGCATGGTCATGGTGTTGGCGATAATGATGTTGTTAATTACGATGACGATAATGATGACTAATGAACATAAGTACGATAATGTTGTTGAAGATTGTGATGATAAATTATGATGTAGTACTGATGTTGGTGATCATGATGATGATGGTGGTGTTGGAAATGGTGTTGATGACAATCAGAGATAATACTATACAAACCTGAACATTCCAGAATCTCAAAGTCGAAGACATCGGCGGCAAGTGGGGCATCTTCATCCGTAAAGATCTCTTCCTTTCAAGCGCCAATCCCTCGAGTGACCCTGTGGAGACCGACCTGATCTATAACCAGGTGATTGGAGGCATCAGATTTGGCGAGTACGTCTGTGACACGGTGAGTACCAAGTGTCATCCGCTTGAACATTGCATCTTTGATTATCGTGATTATCGTGGTACTCGAGAAGATAATAACGTAAACAGTAAATAGACCTCTTCAGCATGTACTTTGGCAACTGCCAAATCGACTGGAGTTATCGTTTCTGATGTTTTTATCAATTCCAAATTCTTTAGACCAAGAGAAAACTTGAGAGATGAACGGGCATGAGAGACGTATGTAGGATTACATTTACGACATTTATTGCGTTTGGTGAAACGTTTTTTCCATTTCATACCACCTGTCATTCCCTAGAGAGCTTCCTTTCTTTGTTTACCGTTTGCGTATGAGAAGACACATTAATATGGTTACTAAACAAACAATAATCTCATTCTCAAGAGGATGACACGCAAGTGGCCATTATATCGAAGAGCATATTTCCAAACGATTCCAGTTGTACAGTTACGTTTATTAAAAATTATCGTTAACAATATGCAAAGTTTGAACTTCGTATATTAGCTAGAAGTAGTCAAAACATTTAGAATCTGCAAAAACAATATCTTACGAAGCAGAAAATAAAAATATACATTTTCCAACCCGCTTCTTTTCCGCCAATGTTGTTTGGAACCATTGCGCGATCGTTCCCAGTCCCCACTCCGCATCACGCATCGGCGAAAGGAAATGTATGTCGTTTTACTGCTTTCTCTCCTTCCTCCCTGGTAGAAATGTCTGTTAGTTCTCTCTTGTGCTTCGTGGGGTCTCTTAGGGCTCTCCGGATCTCCTCCCTCCGTAAAAATAAACTTCTAAGATTCCATCCATAATTAAATCCAGCGGAAGAAGATCCACTCTGTAGAACTAATGTTACTAGTTTTGACGTGACGTCACGGCGGCCATGTTGGTGTACCAGAACAATACATTTTCTATCCTCCGGTGAATTAAGCTCTATCTTTATGCAAAAACTGCGCAGGAAGTTCATATTGTTTGGTATATAAGTTTGTGAAAACCGCTCTGTTAGAGAGTTAGATCTCGTTTATTAGGGCAAACGTCACGTCAGTTGACCATTAAAAAATTCTTTAAAATTAGTGAGAAGGAATTGCAAAAATCTCTAAGTAGTAGATAAACAAAAGAATACTTGTCTTTGTCGAGAAGGTTTACAAAATGTAATATGAAATGTAGGGAAACGATGCGGAAAACGTGCTCACGGAAGGAAAAACGTGAATCTTAATCTGCCTATTATTTATTTTTCCCCTTGAATTTTGGTTTGGATTTCGCTTGGTCATACCGCGGCTATTATCCATTACGCGGTATTTATCAGGAACACATCCTACGATCAGTATCTTTATGAAATTAATAATATCTTAATAATTTTCTTGATCATATTTTAGGATGAAGAGTTAGCAGATTTCTTGGCAAGAAAATATTGCATCAACCATGGAAAGACTTTCGAGGAAAATCTCGCAAGTAAATTGATTGAGCAGTCTGTACCAGAGAGTTACTTGGAGACACACCGTAAACAGATGGAACTGATTGGTTTGATAAGAGATACTATCAACACGGTAGGTACCGGCTTTGGTGAGAGTGGTTGTTGTTGCATGCTTCTGTTGCTGCTGCTGTTGCTTCTATCATTGTTGTTACTGTTGTGGTTGCTGCTGTTGTTGTTGTTGTTGATGCTGTTGCTGTTGTTGTTGCTGCTGTTGTTGTTGCTTTTGTTATCACTTGCTGTTGCTGCTGTTGTTGCTTTTGTTATCACTTGCTGTTGCTGCTGTTGTTGCTTTTGTTATCACTTGCTGTTGCTGCTGTTGTTGCTTTTGTTGTCACTTGCTGTTGCTGTTGTTGCTTTTGTTGTCGTTGCTGTTGTTGTTCTTGATGCTGCTGTTGCTGTTGTTGTTGTTGTAATTGTTGCTGCTGTTAGAGCAGTTTTCGTAAACAAGTCTAGAATTTTGATAGGCTAACGTTTGATTGGTCTGCTGGCAGTGTCGTGACATTGTCGTGACCGTGTCTGCGCCGTGTTCATGCGGTGTTTCGGGCATTTGATTGGATGGAGAGTAAATTGTCGTGCAACGTGAATGGGCTGGTATATGCCTTGCCGTGTCACGACCGTATTCGTGCGATGAGCTTTTCAGTCATACGAAAACCGCTTTATTGTTGCTGTTGCTGCTGATAACACTTGACAGCGCATTAACTGATAAGCTCGTAATCCTTTCAGCGACACTGAGTGAATTAGGGACGTGACCTCCATTTAAGGCTCTAACCATTTTCTTTCGCAATCAAAAAGGCAGGACCTTCTCGCCTCAGTTATTTCCATAACCCTGAGTGTTGGTCCGACCACGGCTTGAGCCACGACCTCCTGCACAAAACAGACCGAGCTCTTATAAACTGTGCTAATCGGTGTTTTTAAGTTATTCATCTCAGCACTTGTTATAATTGTTGTTGATGCATTTGTACTGGGTGAATGCAACGTTTAAAGAACGCCTCTTAAATAAATTTTGATTAACGTTCTTACCCAGACTCCTACCTTGCGTGTGGGAAGCGAACCGGAAGCTATCAAACAGGAAGTAGTATCACTGGCCAAGGCAGAGTGGGTGCATGTTTTCTCCAAGATTTTCAATGCCACTATAATCTCAGGCCGTAAGATCCCCAAGGGCGAAGTCAAAGTCTACATGCACAGCAAGGGAATTGATCTTCTCCCCGTAAGTGAAAGGAGAGGGTCGTTCTTTGTGAGCCTCGACTTTGATCACTTGGCTGTAATCACAAACGACAGGTAAGGATTGTGTTGCCTTAGAATGCACGAATATTCTTAGCAATTCCATGCAAAATTACCAGCAAACAAAGAATACTTCATTTTACAGTTCCGTTCAGTGACCACGAATAATAGCTTCAAGTCAAGACTGGAGTTTCCTCGCATAGCAAAACTATAGTTTATCATGCACGAAAACTTCAACCTCGGCTTGGAACTATATTATCTTATTGGTCACTGAACGGAACTGTAAATTGAAGTATTGGAAACTGGAGTATTGAGTGTTTATCTATACGTATATTTTCAGTCCCAAAAACTTGAAACATGCTGATCCATCGTCCATCGTGGCATTCCAAAAGTACGACAAGTCGACTTACATTCTCAAGTCAGTAAGAGCCGTTGAGATGAAAAAGCTTGGTAACACACTCCTCGAAGACTATCGAAAAGGAGACCCTCTGTTGTCACAAACAGGAGATAAAATATTGTACTAGGGGAGGAGAGGGACAAACTACATTTTTGCCGCATCCTCGTACGTAAATAGCAAGTAAATAAATGAATTGCCTGCGAACGCAAAAGAAAATAACTTCGGAAAATGTATTCCACTTATGCTGAAACTTAAAATATACACTTTATAACTAGGAAAGCGCAAGTTGATGACGCACGGCCGGTGGGGTAAGGGAAAATTTAAACTGCATCAAGGGAAGCACGGGTGGCGTAGCGGTGTGAGCGTTTGCCTCTCAACAATGCGACTCGAGCTCGAGTCCCGCTGGATTCGGTGTTGTATATGAGTAGAGTTGTTTGTTGGTTCTCTCCTGTACTTCGAAGGTTTTTCGGGTTCTCTGATTTTTCTCCCTCCGCAAAAATCAACTCCTAAATTCACAGGTTTGTTAGCCACTGGCTATTATTAAGTGCTACCCTGCCCAAGAGAGAATTTACATGGCACGCGCGTTATCAAAAAGTTTTCTTCTCTTACTTATGTGCTTTTAATGACATCTATAAACCGCTTTGACACTACTAGCGAGTGGATTTCATATGACAACAAGGAACAGCTCTACACACGGCGCTGACATTCTACCACACAATGCAAGTTTTTAACTATACCAAAACTAAATAACAGTGTTGGGCTTCCTGTGTCAAACAACTTAAGCTGCCAATAATTTATTTGATTTCAAAACATTAATAATAAATTTTTTTCTTCTTTTCTTTTGTGTGTGTGTGTGTTTTTTAATAACACGGTGTCTTCTATTAAACACCCTGTTGAAAAAATACTACACCTATTTCTATCACAAAACGACAAAAAACAATAGCTCGTTTGGATCAAAAATAGAATCATAAATTATTGAAGAAAACTACTTAGGGAAAACTAATGTTTTCCATTAGTGACAAAAACCCATGATAATTCCCATATTATATAAAATGAGTTGAAAAAAAAACGAAAAACTAATTAAAATGCTGAATTGAATGAAGGTGACTGATTTTTCAAAGGAAGGGATTCGCCAAATGGATAAAAAAATAACGAATCCTGTTTTTTTAACACTGAATTTAGCATGATAAAAATCCCCACCCTAGCCCTATTAAGTATAATACTTTGTTCGCATGGCATCCGTTATCAAGGAATCGGTATTTGTTTTAGTCCAAAATTTGCTTGATAATTTTTTGATAATTTATTGACGTTTTGTCAATAAAAAATGATCTTCTAGACTATATTTTCTAGAATAAACCATATTTAAATATATATAAAAAAAGATGTGACAGCGGGAACTGACTGAAGGCGAACAAGAGGGGAATAGGGGAAGGATGAAAAGGGAATAATGAAAAGGAAAGCGAAAGACTTAAATTATAACTGAGAGAAACGTCTAGCGAAAGACTTAAATTATAACGGAGAGAACGTCTTCCTGAGAACGAAAATTAGCATTATTTAGTGTAAGCCGATTGCTAGGATAACTGGGATTACTACAAGCCATTCCAAACAGACTATGACGTCAATACAAGCATAAACCAGCGCCCTATGTCCTAATATGAATAAAAATGAATCGGATGGTTGATTTACTAAGAAGCTCATTCATAAGTCTATTGTTTTCAATTATCGCCCAATATTGTTTTCAAATTATCAGGAATAAATCAATCCAGCCCTAGCTTTTGCCTTTATTTTGTCTCTAACTTGAACAAAATTTCTTCGATCCTAAAATATTCATTGAAAGCCTGTAGTTTGAATTCTTTAGGAGCTTTTGTTTGAGTTCGCCTCCATAAAGCTTTAAACTAAATAAAAACAATGACATACTGGTGACAATTTAAGCCCCTCTCTACCCCCGCTCGGGAGTATAATATCACTAAGCCTCGTCTGAATGTTATTACTTTCAAAGTTTTCGAGGGCTTCGCTTCGGAAGATAATTTGAAATTTCGCCTCAAAAAGGTCCCCAAAAATTATTTTTCCTCCAATTCTTGACTGCAAGACAACGCCGAGGGCTTACGGTAACAGTATGCGAGAGAATTCTACCAACTGAAGTGGAAAACCCTAGGTTTATCGAGCTTGAATGAAGCCGGTCATTGAAGTTTCGCGGCTTTGAATTTACACATTCGAGAACTTTACGGTGAGAACTTTTAATATTTTATTTTATTCCTACTCTATTTTCTTCCGTTATCATCCGAAATTACCCTTCCTCGGCCTCATAAACTTAAAAAGAGCTAATATTACAACAAGAAAAGTATTATTTATTTATGCTATACTCTAAAACCAAACTTACTCTAGTTCACTCGAACGCACTCTCTTAGAATTTCTACGAAGTCTAAACAAAATTCAACTCTAAACTATATTGATTTCTAACATTTATTTTATTATATTTCCCCCTCTAGCTCTAGATTTATGTGTGGTTTATGAGATTTCGTACTCAAGATGGTAATCGTATCTAAGGTAAGGCGTTTATAAGCTGAAATAATTGGATATGACAGCAGCGATTCTACTGTAAATGTTTATATTTTTTGCGGTTTGTTGGGTCGGTCTTTCAAGCCACTTTTCAAGAGATTCCTATCTCAAAATTATCTGTAATTCTAAAATTAAAAAGAGTAAATCTTAATCTCGAGTAAAAAGGAAAACGTTTGCGTATTTTAGGAATAAATCATTTAACCAGACTCAAATCCTACGCGAATTCATACATATTAAAAGAAAAAAGAAAATGAAGAAAATGAAAAAAAATAAAACGAAGTGTATGGATTATTTTTAATAGTTTAAAATATTATTATTAATTTTTTTGTTTGTCTAAGTTTTTGATATTTTCTAAGAATGCAATTAGGCTTTTTAATGCTGCTCATAAATCTTGATTTTTCGTTTCGATGCCTTCAATTAAAATTCTGAATATTTAACGCATCGAATAAAAAAGCGACCCGTTGTCAAATTTTTTTTTTACAATGCATAGATAATTTCTATCTTGCCTAAAATACAATATTTAGAGTTTTATTCCTGTAAGACCATAGCTAAAAAGAGGGAGAAACTGTAATTTTTAAGCATAAAAAAATATAACTGATCTGGTCCAATCAAAATTTCCATAAATTATTGTAACAAAGATTTACCTGACAACCTAATCTCTTCAATACTTTAGGACACTTCAAGAATTTGTTATCCTTTGTTCATGAATTTTGATTTGTTGTTGTTGTATAAAATACAAATGTAAATTAACTTTAAAAATAATTTCCTTTAATTGAAAAAATAAAAAAACAAGCTATTGGATGATTGCACAACTATATGCATTTTTTCCCTTTTAAATTGGTATTTTTATAAAATTGCATTTTTGGAGAATAATTAAACAAAAAACAAAAACAGCAGCAGGAAATTAAATCTGTTTTTTAAAATATATATCTGCTAATTTATTTTTTTTAGTGATTAAGGTTTTTGTTTTCCAACTGTTTTCATTCAAATGCTTGGCATTTAAGTTGTTAACTAATAGGAACACATTGCATATAAATTTTTTAAATACAATTAAGGATTTTGATTAGTATAGGAAAAGGCTCGTGCAATTACAAGAACTTTCAAAACATTATTCCTGTCTATTAATTTCCAAATTGTACTCAAGACCATGCGATTTTTTGTTTATGGTTCATTCAACAAAATTTCAGTAAAAAACGGGAATCAACGCCATTCATCTTTGTCTATTTTGCGGCCAATTTTCAGTCCATCGCGCAAATGAAATGCATAAAAAATATTAATTTTTACGGCTATCCAGTACTCACGAGTCAAATGGCAGACATGAATTAACTGTTTGCACACATGCTAAACAATATACATGACATGTATTTGCTATTTATTTAAAATCATCTCACTTCAATGATATGGTTTTTGTTCACACCTTTGTCACATTGACATCAAACCTAAATGTGTAATAAAGCAAGTTTTCCCATGGTTTTAAGCTGAAGTATTCTTGTTCAATTATCATTAGGGGGAACATGTTTGGCTTGACATTACGGATGGAGGTGAGTTTGACCTGCCTATCGGTGGTATGGTCAAGATGGCTGATTCAGGACAGGTGCAAGTTGTTGATGATGAAGGCAGAGTAAGTACACTATAAGTTACTATAATTTATTTTATTGAAAAATGAAAAAAAGAAACACGAAAATTGTCCAACAATTAAGAATGTATGTAAACTAACATGCTTTGAGCCCTCAAATTTGTTGTAAAAGCAATAAAATCCACCCAGAAATGAAACAAAAAAGGGAGTTCATTTTAGTTAACAATTAAGAAGAAACATTTCTTTGATTTGGTTGATAATTTAATAATTATTCGAAGATATAACTAGCTAAAAACTAGTGTGAGCTGTGTCGGTGTTTCTAATGAAACAGTAATCATGATAAAAGGGTAAATTATACACTGTGAAAAGAGGAAAAAACTTACTGACAGTTTTTACTCCGACGAAGGACTAGCGACCGAAACGTCAGTTTTTTCATCTTTTTACGGTGACGTGTATGATTTACCTTTTTATCATTATTGATTAATTATTTGGTGTATTTTTTGAAATTTTTGCAGAAAATGACAAAATCTCTTGTGGGAAATTACAAATAGTGTGTGAAACAATGAATGGTGTGATTTGGTGGGATTTTAGGTCAATTGCACCCTCTCAGTCTATCAGACACTTTGCATGAAGTGTAATATGTTGACCTCAACTCATATTTTTTTCAGGAACATTGGATTAAAGCATCTATGTCCAAGAAGCTCAAAATCATGCATCCCTCAAGTATAGGAGGAGTTGACGACATGGTAAGTACAGTGGTATTCCAGTATTAAATGAACCTGTACCTTTTTTAATAGGCCATTTGTAACAAACAGTCCCTTATGTTAATATTTCTCCTCTATAACAAATCAATTCAGCCAAAGGTCTTCATATCTTCTTCAAAGTGCTTCATATCTTGATATTAATTGAAAGTATCTTATATAAGGGAAAGAAATTTTTTTTAAATTAAGTTTTTTTTACAACCACTACACCTCAAAGGGGGCTCTTTCATGAGGTTCTCTCCCCATGCACTACCACTACATTCTATATTAATTACAACATACAACACTCAACTTACATGTTACTCTTTACGGAGGGAGGAAACCGGAGATCCTGGAGAAAACCCTTGTGGCAAGGGTGAGAACCACACATCAAACAAACTCAACTCGCATATGATCCAGTCTGAGTCAGGGCTTGAACATGGACCACAGTGGTGAGGTGTGAGCGGTAAACCACTTACCCCACCCATGCTAGATATATGACATTTAATCCAGGAAAGGTCATTTATTAAATAAAGAAAGTCTCATATATTTGTTTTTGCTTCCAGTAACGCACAGTCATGTGATTCAAATGTCCTTCAATTGTTCAAATGTCCTTCAAATGGCCTATTTAGACCTTGCCTGGCCATGGTGTTTGATGAATTTATTTGTTGCTAGAATTAGAATAAAATTAATTTCTTTCTTTCTTTCTTTTGATTTGAAAATAAATCAGATTCAGCTTGGTGATCTGAATGAAGCAGGGATGCTGCACAATTTGTATGCCAGATATTATCGCCACCAAATTTATGTGAGTATGCAATACACTGTATAATGTGATATTCTGTATTCTCTTACCTGGACTTCAATTAGTATGATGTTGTCCTTTACTGTAGGTTTAGGGTATCATATCAGAAAAGTAATATTGTTTCCTTCCTGATATCCACAACTTAGACAATGTGATGCATCTTTGATCATATCCATGTAAAGGGAGCTAATATATAAAATCGTAAATCATTAATTAATTAATTATTAATCAATCAATTAATTATTATATGGGTGGCATGGGTGGCGTAGCAGTGATGGCGCTCGCCTCTCACCAATGCGACCCGGGTTAGAGTCCCGACGAGCTTGATGTTGTATGTGAGTAGAGTTGTTTGTTGGTTCTCTCCTGTGCTTCCAGGGTTTTCTCCGCAAATTAAACCAACTTCTAAATTCCAATTCGATCTTGGGCTTTCACCTAACATGGTTCAGAGGGTTCCATTCGTGATTGTCCCACTCTGTGATTACAGACAAAACTGATAGATTTTTTTTAGATATTTTTTTAAAATTCATCAATTAAGAGAACTCCAATACTCCCATTGCCTTTGCTCAGTCTTAAAATTAGCCTCGCTTGTGTATAAATGTGTTTCATTAAGTTCCATTGTATAGTAAGGAAGGTACGTACTACATTCTTGTACCCAAACCCTTCTCAGCTTTCTTATGAAAAATTGAAGGTAACACAATTCGGCTAAAGTTTGATTGGTTAAATTTTTTTACATCGTAATCAAATCACATCAAATGTTAGAAAGTGAATGACATCTTTTTTGCACGCTTTTTTCCGCTGTGACGTCATGTCCCTACCCTATCAATTCTCCAGATTTGAATATCTTGGGGGTTGACAGCCCTGCTTATTTACTTAAATATATTTTTTATTTTTCTCTTATTAGACTTACACTGGATCTATTCTTGTGGCTGTCAACCCCTATCAACTATACCCGATATATGATGCCGAACATATCAAGAAATACAAGGACAGAAAACTAGGAGAGTTGCCTCCGCACATCTTTGCCATTGCCGACAATGCTTATAACTTCATGAAGAGAGAACAACAGGATCAGTGTGTCATTATAAGGTTTCTAACAAATTGCTAACAGATTTCTATTGTCTGCCCTCTTATTGATCATAGATGACATCTTACATGCAAGATGTTCAAAACTAAAGTGGAACCATGACTGCAGCACCTTACTTTTGCCATTCTTTGCTCCCTCTGTTACTTCCAAATTTCTTCATGCTTCCATTGATGCTACCTTTTCCCCTATTCATTTAGTCTTTTGTTCTACCATTTCATTACCTATTCATCCCATTATTTCATTTGTTTATCCAACTATTCATTTTCTTTTCCTTTATCTTTTCCATTTCATTTTGTCTTTCGTCCTATCATATAATTACTTATTCATCCTATTTACTCATTCATTTATCCAACTCTTCATTTATCCATTCATCCACTCTACCATTCATTCATTTGTTCCTTTGTTTGATTGTTCACTTATCCATCCATCCATCTATTCATGAATTCACTCATTCAAATTATTCATTCCTTCCTTCCATCCTCCATTTGTTTATTTGACTGTGTGTTCATTTGCTAATAAGTTCATTTGTCATTTCATCCATTCCTTCATTCATTTGTTAAATTGTTTGTTCATTCATGACTTCATTCAATCTATCATCCATTCGTTTGTAATTTGTTCATTCGTTCGTTTGCTCGCTCTCTCGTTCATTTGTTAGTTAGTTCATTCGTTCATTCGTTCATTCACTCGTTCGTTTGTTCATTCGTTTGTTTGTTTGTTGGTTCATTGGTTCGTTCGTCCATTTATTCATTCATTCTTTTGTCAACACATCCATTCTCAAATCATCCATTTATCCATGCAACCATCCATCCATCTGACCATCCATCTATCTATTTATCCATCCATTTTATAATCATTCATTCAATCTTACCTATCATCCATTTATTGATCATATGTTTTAATGTAAAAACTTAAAAACTTTAATTAATCTAATAATAAAAAATAATAATTTAATAGATTAATTGATTAAATGATTTGATTTTAATTGATTTAATTATATTATTTTATCAATTTTTTATTAATTGATTTAATAATTTGATTTAATCAATTAAATTTAATTAAATTTAATAATTAATTTAATTAATTAATTAATTACATTAAAAAAAATTAACTTTATGTTCTCATTGACTTTCTTATCCATTCTCTATTTGTTCTTCCTTTTTGTCTCTGTCCTTGTATTGCTTGTTTAATTTAGCTCTTCTCTTATTTTTTTATCCAGTGGAGAAAGTGGAGCAGGTAAAACAGAGTCTACCAAACTAATACTCCAATACCTAGCAGCTGTTAGTGGCAGGCATTCTTGGATTGAACAACAAATCTTGGAAGCCAACCCTATCTTAGAAGGTAGGTATTGAAGAAATAGGAAATGCGCGTCTGTGCTGTGTGCTGTCATAAAGCACGCGGGGTTGGCAGAACATGAGAGAAGTGTTAGCAGAGTACTTCTGGACACTTCTCGAGTGTTCTGCCAATCCCTAAGCACTTTTTGACTGCACAAAGCACAGCAAGCAAGTGTTTTATTTCTTTTATGAAATACAAATTACATTAACCATTATTTTAGATAGGAGTGACGCAACGGAAAGTGCACTAGTGAGCAATGATGGATTTTTAATGGAAGAAAGGAAGCAAGGAATCAAAGAAAGAAGCTAATGGGTGGATGGAAGGAAGGAAAGAAGAGTTGTTAGGATTAAAAGAAGGAAGCTGAGAAAAGATTTGATGAAAGAGAGGTATTGAAGTAAGGATGAAAGAAGGAAGCTGAGGGATGAATAGATGGAGGGAATAGAAGGGAAGTTATTGAAGTAAGGTTGAAAGAAGTAAGCTGAGGAATGAATGGATTGAGGGAAGGGAAGAGAAGGAATTGAAGTAAGGTTGAAAGAAGGAAGCTGAGGGATGAATGGATGGAGGTAATGGAAGGGAAGGGAAGGGATTGAAGTAAGGTTGAAAGAAGGAAGCTGAGGGATGAATGGATGGAGGGAAGGGAAGGGAAGGGATTGAAGTAATGTTGAAAGAAGGAAAGTGAGAGATGAATGGATGGATTGAATGGAAGGAAACGGTAAAGGACTGAACTAAGGATGAAAGAAGAAAGATGAGGGATGAATGGATTGAGGGAAGGGAAGGGAAAGTAAGGATGAAAGAAGGACCCTGAGGAATGAATGAAGGTAAGGGATTGAGAATGGAGCAAAGGGATTGAAGAAGGGATAAAAAATGAAAGTAAAAAGTACTTGTGAAAAATGGGTGAAATGAAGTGATCGAAGTAAGGAAAATGTGAAAACATGCCTAAGGCAAGTAGGTCTATCATAACGTTACATTATGTGTCTCATGCTCTTCATCTTTCAAGCTTTTTTATTGAAGTTTTCTATTGATCTACAGCATTTGGAAATGCCAAAACAATCAGAAATGACAACTCCAGTAGATTCGGCAAGTACATTGATGTTCATTTTGAGAGATCAGGAGCCATTGAAGGAGCAAGGATTGAACAGTATCTGCTTGAGAAATCAAGAATTGTAAATCAGGTATGTTATGTAATGTTTAAAAACCAGCAGGAGTGTTTTATTGGGTATAAAACATGAGGCGTAGCCGAGTGGTTTTATACCCGATAACACACGATCTGCTCGTTTATTGAACGGCTTAAAAAACTAATGATGTAAGTTCTCATATTGTACCGAATCCTTTATGAAATAAACCAAATTTGATAGAGAAAATAAAAAATAAAATAAAAATAAAAATAAAAAAGTTAAAGTTTATGCAAATGAAGACGAATCTTTATCAGATATAAAACCTCCTTCACGGTCATGATTTCTATTGTGTTTCCTTCATTAATTATTAATGAGTTTTTTAAGAGATTTTAGTAAAGGATGATGTATGTATATATTCATGTTCTTTGTATAATATAATCATGCTGAAAAATGGAATTATTACTTATTATGTTGGGTATCCTGTGTAATATGATAAGAGCGGGGCCTAGGTAAAAGTTAGGCATATGGTCCTTGCTCACCCATGCGGCTGAACAAGGTAAGTTAAAACTGTTATTTAGTCAGGGAAAAGTCAAAGATTTTTTATATTTTTAAAATGGCTGGGAACCCTGATTAACAGGATGACAGGGTGGCAGGGTGGTAATAATTACCACCAATTCAATTATTGAAGGTGCGAGGAGAGATAGCAGGAAGGATATTTTGAAGAGCAAAACAAAATGGTATCTTTTCAAGACATATGACTATTGTAATATATCTTAATATTATCCTTGTACTAGATGCGCAATGAAAGGAACTACCATATATTCTATCGAATGCTTGCTGGTATGACAGATGAGGAGAAACGTGAATTTCACCTAACTCAACCCTCTCACTACAACTACCTGACCCAAGGGGGATGTATCAGCTGTGAAGGAATGGATGACAAGGAAGAGTTTATGATCATCAAAGCAGCCATGAAGGTAAATACATGTATGACTGAAAAAAATATTTCAAAGATTATTTATACCTTGAAGCAACCTCACAGGACTGATTACATAATATTAATGCAACTGTCACAATAACAACAAGGACAAAACAACAGTAGCAGCTGTAGTCCCTGAAAAGATCATTGGCTGATCAACAATATTAATGATGATGATGGTGATAATGATGATGATGATGGTGGTGATAATGATGGTTATGATGTTGGTAATGGGAATGATGATGATGATGATGATGATGATGATGATGATGGTGATGATGATAATGATGGTTATGATGTTGGTAATGGGAATGATGATGATGATGATGAAGATGGTGATGGTGATAATGATGGTTATGATGTTGGTGATGGTGATTATAATGATGGTGATGATGATGGTGATAATGATGGTGATGGTGATAATGATGGTTATGCTGGTGATTGTGATTTTAGTGATGGTGATGGTGATAATGATGGTTATATTGGTGATGGTTATGATGGTGATTATAATGATGGTGATGATGATGATGATGATGATGGTTATGATGCTGGTGATGGTGATGATATTGATGGTTATGATATTGGTGATGGTGATGATGGTGATGATGAAGATGATGACAGTGATGAAGGAGATAATAAAGACAACATAACATACAATTGATGGTCACAAACATTTTTTTGTTACTGTGTAGGTTTTGTTGTTTGTTGATGCAGAAACAAAAGCCATTTTCAAACTTTTAGCTGCCATTTTATACTTGGGAAATCTAGAATTTGAAGGTAAACTATCTCATATGATTCTAATTGATCTACAAGAATACACACTGCATTTTGCTCTTAGATGTACCCTTGCCTTAATATTTTTCTGGGGAAATGCATAAGTCAATCCCTTCCTTTCTGTATTCACTTCGCATTATTTCAATTATTCATGGAAAGTGTGCCTAAAATCTGTCTGAAAATGGAAAACTGTGTTGACTCAAGTTGTTTGTACTTTTGTTCAACAGGAGCCGAAAAGAGTACAGTAGAAGGTTGTGATGTCAGTAATGATGACACAGGACAAACAGCAGCTAAACTCCTAGAGGTTATTACATCCCCCCCTCCCCCACCCTCCCAACCCCCGGGGCTTATAATATGTAATAAGCCAAGGTTATGCTTCCTTAATAAAATCTCACACCGACAACACGTACTCTAACAATCTAACCCTCATAAGTTCCACACCTTGCCACTCCCACTTGCCACTCCCACTTGTCACGCCCACACAGGTGCCCTATCAAACTGTTCTCTCCCTACCCCTCCCGAGGCTTCCAATCAAAATGTAAATCTACCCCTATCAATCTAACACTCGTCCTCTCACCCACCCCTCCCAAGTCCTCATATAAGGATCTAACACCTCACCCCTCCCCTCAACAGGTACAATATAAACATCTATCAATCTAACACTCGTCCTCTCACCCACCCCTCCCAAGTCCTCATATAAGGATCTAACACCTCACCCCTCCCCTCAACAGGTACAATATAAACATCTAACAAACGCGTTCACCAGCAAGTCAACTTTTGCTCGAGGCGAGATGATTTTCTCTCCCGTGTCTATCGAGAAGGCCAAAGACGTCCGTGACGCCTTTGTCAAGGGCATCTATGGGCGTATTTTCATCTGGATCGTTAATAAAATCAACATGGCCATATTTAAGCCAAAGGTTAGTTCAAAGGGTAGGGAGGGTTAGTAAGTGTCTCAGGCGAGTGTGTCGGGAATAACTGTAGGAAGAATCATTTTTAATTAACACTGTTTCAAATTTTCCAGGAGTACGACAATGCAGTGCGGACATCTTTTGGAGTCCTAGATATCTTTGGTTTTGAGAATTTTGACCACAATAGGTAAAGGAAGAGCTTGTGGTTTGTATTTATACAAGAGTTTAAATATGTTATGTTAAACGATTATTCAATGTTTCTTTACTGACAGCTTTGAGCAGTTGTGTATAAACTATGCTAATGAAAATCTACAGCAGTTCTTCGTACGACACATCTTCAAGCTAGAACAGGTAATGATGTTGATACAATGTGTCCATCATCATAATCATCATTAATAACACCACCACCACCATCATCATCATACGTCATCACCACCACCACCATCATCATCATCATTATCATCATCATCACTAGCACCACCACCATCATCATCACCAACACCACCACCATCATCATCATCATCATTATCATCATCATCACTAACACCACCACCACCATCATCATCATCATCACTAACACCACCACCATCATCATCATCATCATCATCATTATCATCATCATCACTAACACCACCACCATTATTATTAACACCACTACCACCATCATCATCATACGTCATCACCACCACCACCATCATCATCATCATTATCATCATCATCACTAGCACCAACACCATCATCATCACCAACACCACCACCATCACCATCAGTTATCACCACCACTTTCATCATCACCACTAACACCACCATCACCACCATCAGCATCACCATTACTACCACCATTATCACCACCATCACCACAACTACCATCTTTATCATTTCCAGCATTATCAATGGTTTTTTTTTCCATCAAATTTCCTTATTTTTTGTACCACTTTTATTGTACAACATTATTAACATTGTAATTTATTTGATAAAACAGGAGGAATACGACAAGGAGCATATCAAGTGGCATCACATCACCTTCGTAGACAACCAGTCCATCCTTGATCTACTGGCACAAAAACCCATGAACGTGGTGGCTATTGTCAACGAAGAGAGCAGATTCCCGAGGGTAACTATTGCTATGGATTTACGTACCCATCAAAGCCGGTTTAGGCGGTACGATTTTCGCCAATAAACTATCATATACAACATGCTCGCGTCTGTCGTAGGCGAGTTGTAGGCTTGATTTGCACGCTACGACTCGAGTTGTAGGATGGCGCGAGCGTGTTGTAAACGATAGCTGTAGGCGAAAATCGTACCGTCTAAACCGGTCTTTAGGGGATCGGAGCGAGACCCCTAGTATGAATAACGTTCGGCGGTCGTTTTTTGAGCTGAGTAAATCCATACAGCAAGACATTATTTTCGACCCACAACATAACACAGCACAACAGTATCACATTAAATTGAAACATATCACGGGCCTCTTAAATAGATTGTGCGTTCGGAAAGTCTTGAACAAAAGAATGGTTTAAACTCTACAGTAACCATGGTGATGTCCACCTTAGCATCTCTGACTGGTCAAAAGAAAAACTCGTGGTGTCTTCCTTACAGTGCTTCCGAAAAGCACGTGAGAAATCGAATTTGCCGTCGCGTTAACATATGTTTCTTTTTGGGTGGACGTCAGGGAAAGTGTTTCCATGACATCGCCGGAAAATACCAAGTTGTGGAAGGCACGTGCTCATGGAATATCATGGAATGCTTTCATCGACGTCCAATAGACCTTATTCGTAGCGTGACAATGTTTTCCCAATTCAGCGTGACAAACCTCTGGGGAAATGAAGAGCTATTGTCTTGCAACTCGTCGGGATATCATCGTTATTCCTGTCGTATCCTTTGGGATGCTCATGAATTTTTCGAAGAGTAAAAACAAAAGAAAATGAATCCTCTGGAGGTTTGTCACGCTGAATTGGGAAAACATTGTCACACCACGAATAAGGTTTATTGTAACCAGAGTTATAGACTTATGCATTTGTTTTGGGTTACCAAAGTGACACAGTTTCTGGAGTGTTTTTGATTGGTCAAAATTCTTGTCGCTTTTAAACCTTCAATTTTTACTGATACCCTGTAACAAACTCTTGGCTGATTTAAGTCAGGGTATGTTTAACACTCAGATAGAAATAGCTTGTTAAATTCCTCAAATCCATGAAGATGATACTTAACTAATTCCACCACAGTTCAGCCCATTCAATTTTCACTTTACTAATTCTTGTCACATGTAAAGCTAAGTCCAGGATTCGAACCTGGGCAAGACCTCTAAAGTTGAGAGACGCTACACCGCTCTTGATGCCCATGGCTAACAATACTTGATATATTTCAGGGAACAGATGCGACATTCTTACAGAAGCTCCATTCGAATCACAAGAAGAACGATTTATATATTTCCTCAAAGAATACCTCTGACAAAACGTTTGGAATCAAACATTTTGCTGGCACTGTCTTCTACAACTCTTCAGGTGAGATATTTATCAGATATTGGGATCCCTTTGGTTTTTTGTCTGACAGGTTGAACCCTGAACAACGTCTGGTCTGAACTAAGTCAGGGCACGGCTAACTCACAGATCAAAGCCTGAAACAACCTCTTGGCTTAACTAAGTCAGGTCATGGCTAACTCACAGATTGAACCCTGAAACAACCTCTGGGCTGATATAAGTCAGGGCATGGCTAACTCACAGACTGAACCCTGAAACAACTTCTCACAGATCAAAATAGAAATTAGCGTTGTTTTTTTTTCTTTTGCGGAGAAAAAAACTGAAAAATCTGGATAAAAAGTACTACCCTGAATAAATGAACCAGTAACGATCAGATTTGCATAAAAAAGGGGTTGACTTATCTTGTCGTTTACGCAGGTTTCCTGGAGAAGAACAGAGACACCTTTAATGCTGACTTGGTTGATCTGGTGGGCAGGAGTAAATCGCCTTTCCTGTTGGAAATTTTTGCTAAGGAACGAGCAATGGTAAGTTAACTTAGGCCCTGGCTAAACGAGGAAACATGGTTTCCTAAATGTTTCCAAAGGTGGCAAAACTGTCAGGAAACATCTGGAAACATGTTTACTCAATATCAGTTAGCGCATGCGCACTTTCAAGATAGTGCTAGCGTTGCTAAGTAACGAACTTTTAGTATGTTGACTGTCGTTGCTAAACGAGCAAACGTTGTTTCCATGCGCCTTGAAAGCATGAGATGCTTGTGCCGCACAGCAGAAACATTTTTACGTCTTGGAAGCAAAATTTGTTGCTGTAACAATGTTTCGCATGTGGCTAAACTTGGAATCATCGGGAAACGTGCGCGGGAAACAAATTTTTGGAAACTTTTTTCCTCGTTTAGCCAGGGACTTAGTATGTTGTATATTTTACAATAGTTTAAGAATTCTGCCTTGTGATTGGTTCCTACTAATGATCTTTAATCTAATTACTAGTATATATATGTTGTATGTAATTATTATCCTTTAATTTGTTTGTCCTGTTTTTTACTTATTGTTTTAGGGCGAAGAAACTCGTAAAAGATCCCCAACTTTAGGCGAACAGTTCAACAGGTCTCTAGATCTGCTGATGAAGACCTTGTCAGCTTGTCATCCATTCTTTGTTCGATGTATCAAACCCAATGACTTCAAGAAGCCGTTGGTAAGTATTCTTGATATCACACATCTCTACAACCCTTCCCCTCTTTACCTCTCTGACTCTACCGTACTCACTATCCCTCACCCTTCCCCTCCAAACCTACCACCCCTGCCCACACATACCACACACCACTGGCCCGTCCCCTTCTTTTCCTCTGACTCTACCCCACATACTACCCTTTCCCACCCCCAACCCTACGTCTGCTAACCTCTCTGTCTTCTTTCCGTCCCTACCCCACTTACAATCCCTCCTAATACCCCTTCACCCACCTGCCACCCCTGCCCCACACCTACCTTCTTCCCCCACGCACTGGCCCGTCCCCCTCTTTACCTCTCTGCCTCCATCCCACCCAACATTCCCGGATACCCTTTTTGTAGGGCAACACCAAGCATGCTGCCTACATAAACTATAGTTGAAATAAATTCTGAATAAATTCTTAAGTTTTTATTTTTGTTTTTATAGATGTTTGATCGCGTTCTGTGTTGTCGTCAGCTTCGTTATTCTGGGATGATGGAAACCATAAGGTTCGTTTTGATCTTGTTGGGCTTCCTGTGGTAGAATTAAAGAATACTAATGATTTAAAAATATATCTCATATTCTTTGTTTGATTTATATTCATTTTGATATTTTAATATTGTAAGCGTTATTTATGGAGAAAAAATCATGTTAAAGGGAATCAAGAGTGGTGTAGCGCTAGCTCTCTCGCCCTCTCACGTCTGGGTTTTAGGGTTCGAAACTTGAATTCGACCCAACTTCACGCGAGCTGAAACTTTTTTCAAGGCCATTCCATTAGCTGCTGCGTCCTGACTGACCATCCAAGTAGTTAAAATCGATGATGAATTAAATCTTGGTGTCTTTAATTCTAGAATTCGCAAAGCTGGTTATCCCATCCGTCATACCTACAAAGAGTTCATGGGACGTTATTACATGCTGGGCAGCGGTGCTCCATTAAGCTCTTACGACTTTGATCAACTGAAACGAGCCACCGAGGAAATATCGAAAAAAATTCTGGGAAAGAGTGACTGGCAAATGGGAAAGACGAAAATCTTTTTGAAGGTCTAGTAGAAACTTTTATTTTTGATGGGTGGCGTAGTGGTTTAACGCTCGCCTCTGACTAGTACTGTAGTGCTGTAGTATAATACTCCGTTTTAGAGTTCCGTTCAGTGATAATAATAGTTGCAAGTCGAGTTTGGACTTGTCGCGCATGATAAACTATAGTTTTGCTATGCGCAGAAACTCCAACCTCGTCTTGCAAATATTATTAGGGACTTGAACGTTTGTAAAATCTAAAAAAAATTACTTCACTTTAGGGTTTCGAGTCTTTAAAATCTGTCTTACCTGTGGATGAGTTGACTTTACTGACAATGTTTTGAAAGAAATCTTCAATGAACAGAACCGGCCCAAAGAAAAATTATTTACGCTTCGCGTCGTAGATTTTGCAAGTCTTAAAGTCTCTATAATCAGTAATGATGAAAAGGTAAATTATACACCGTGAAAAGATGAAAAAACTTACTGACGTTTCGGACGCTAGTCCTTCGTCGGAGTAAAAGAGAAAGAAGTGGTAGAAAGGAGTGTATATATGATAGAATAAGACAAAAGAAACCAATTAGAGCAAGGTAGGCAAGGAAACAAAAACAAACAATCAAAAGACAAAAGGAAAGGTTAGTTGAAAATAAAGCGTTCATTAATCCCGTTGGGATTATTCACCTATTGGGCACTCTTAGTCCCAACGGGATTAATGAACGCTTCATTTTCAACTAACCTTTCCTTTTGTCTTTTGATTGTTTGTTGGACTAAGAGTGCCCAATAGGTGAATAATCCCAACGGGATTAATGAACGCTTTATTTTCAACTAACCTTTCCTTTCATCTTTTCACGGTGTATAATTTACCTTTTCATCATTACTGTTTCATTAGAAACACCGACGCAGCTCACACTAGTTTTTAGCTAGTTATATCTTTTTGTCTCTATAATCAGTCACTTAACGGAACTGTAAAATGGAGTACTTTCGATGTCCGTTATGGTAGTTAATTTTTCGAGGACCTAACTCCTCTGTTAGTAATTTCGACATTCGTATGTCTATGCTGTGACGTAAGGGGATTTTATCCTTATGTTAAGCATGGGTGAAAAACGCACTGCGCATGCTAGGAAATGAATAAGAACACAATATTCGCACGGATTTCCAGAAAAAATAAAGTCCTAATTCCGCGTGTTTGAAGTTTAGCATGATTGTGAAACGCAATTTTTCTTAAGCTCCCGATACACGAATTTTTCTCCTACTGGCAACGCAATTTTATTACATTTTTGTTGCAGTGAAGAAATTTCAACATCTATCATATCAAAAATATTTGACATGGGTAACAATCAGTATTAAATCCTGATTGGTTAGTCTGAATAGGATTATTGCATTGGGAGTGGACATGGGTCAGCGACGCTAAAACTATTCTTAGGCGTGCAATGCCGAAAATGTTGCAAAGTTCAAATTGCAACACTTTTTTTAGCGTGTATCGGCAGCTTTACCATTAACGATTGAATTTCCAATCGGATAGAATGATTTAAATGGTAAGCACCCCACTAAACGAAATTTGACCTTCCGCCTCTAATGTATTTTTCTCTACCACAGGATGCCCAGGACCATCAGTTGGAAGAAAGCCGTGACAGACTACTTACCCAACGCGCCATTGTCATCCAGAAGGTCGTAAGAGGCTTCTTAACCAAGAAACGATTTGTTAAACAAAAACAGATGGCGGTAGTGATCCAGAAAGTCTGGCGCGGTCATCACCAGAGAGCCAGTTACCTCAAGGTCAGTTATATTAAAATGGACTACCTGTGGTCTCACCCACCACAGGATTATCAAAAGTGCTGAAATCAACTTCTTTTTTTGTTTTAGATTCGTAATGGTTACGCACGTCTCCAAGCTGTATACCGAACTCGGGAAAGATCGGCCAAATTCCAAAACCTTCGTCTCCGCGTGTGCTTCTTCCAGGCTTATTGCCGAGGTTACATGGCGCGAAAAGATTTCAATGTGCGCATGCGCAGTATTGTTAAGATTCAAGCAGGGGCACGAAAGGTACTGGCCAAGAGAACTGCAGAACGTCTCAGACTTGAGGTAAGGATTCTTTAATGTTGTCTCCTAAAATTTCAAGCCGCAATTCAGGAATATTTTTGTCTTTTTTTATTATTTTTTTTAGAAAATCAAACGCGAAGAGGCAGAAAAACTTCGGCAAATCGAAGAAAAAAAGCTGAAGAAAGGAATGGCATCTGACAAGGCCAAAATGGAAGCAGAAAGACGTTACAAGGTTATAAAAAAGGACATAAGAAAATACATTGTGACTCTTTCAGGCGCGCGATCCATTCTTCGTTAAAATACATTTCCCCACCAAAAATGGAGTATTTTAAACCAATAGCTTCAGAATATATACTTATTGGATAAGCTTTCGTCTCTATTTTTGAATAAAATTGGCTCTTTATTGCTCAGATAAAGATATACGAAATTGTAGGTTAAACTTTTTTTGGTAGAATTCCATAGATTTTAATAAACAAAAATCATGTTATTATGTCAGAATGAAGAATAATTTTAGCTGGTAAAAAGATCTAGATATCCAAGTATTTTTCATTAGCTCACCAAGAGTGTCCTGTATCTCACTGGTAGAATGGATATCACGGACTCGGAATTTTCCCCGAGTTCTTTTACTTTCGCGTTGACGCTTCTGTTTTGGCTGTAATTATCTTGTTTTTGGTAAAACTCGTAGCAACTGCTTATTGATTTATGATTGGTGTTTTGTTTTTAGGAGCGAGTAGCGAAGATTGAAGATGAAGTTCGTGATCTTCAACAGCAGGACAAAGAAAAGGCAAAACTGAAGAAGGAAGAGATCGAAAAAGCTGAAGCTTTAGCAAAACAGCGCAAAGAAGCAGATGTAGACGACGAAAAAATGGTAAAAGATATATATATATAAACCTGGGTATCTTTTATGTACCTTTAGAAAGATTTTTAGAAGAAAATGTATATTTTTAAAGACTTTTAAATACGTCTTGCAAATCCCATATCTTAAAAAATATTCACGGCTCATTGTAGGTGAGGTTGTCTTGAATACTTCTTGAATACTAGGTGAATATTGAATAGTGAATTGTAGCTCGAATCATCGCGGTAAAGTATGGCGAGTCTTTTTACCACTCGTAAACTTCTGTTTTGTCTTATAGGAATGTTCTGTAAAAAGTCATATTTCTGTAAAAATTCATAAATAGTGAGAATTTAAAAATTACAAAAGCGCGCGAACACTTAGGGCATGCGTGGTATGATCCTTTTAAATACCAACAGTTCCTTAAAATTCCTTAGTATAAATTACTTGTTATTTGGTATTGAAAACCGAAACTTAATATAGCAAAACGTTAAATTTCTATCCCAAGGTCAAAGGACAATAATTTCTAATTGTGTTAGAGAAAGTTATTAAGTATTAAGCATCAAAACAATTGAAAAGTGTGTCCACTACATTTAGTGATTATCTCTCCAATTGCCGGGAGAGTTTTCAATCTTTCTCGATGATCTGACAATGGGTTTATTTTAAAATGAAGTCTGCTGCTCGGAATGTCTATCGGATAAAAGATCGTAGGAGACCACTGGCGTCGACGTATCCTTGGTGTTTTGATCAACAGCGACGCGAAGTTGAATCAAATCATGAGAATTGTTTTCTCAAAAATCGTAATAAGGAGTTTAGTCAAATTCCTGTGAATATTCCAAAGCATTCTCAGAGCGAGAAAAGGAAGAATTACGATCAAGAAGCAGAAAATACTAGAATATTTCGAGAGAATCCATGCTATTTAGTATCATTGGTAAGACTGTATCTATAATTTTTTTCAGTGTTTCGAATTCAATTCACAGATGAGTTTTTTATATGCCATATTTATCTCACATTTTACTATTTGTCTTCGGTGAATTTCCAAGTGTATTTAACCAAAACCCTTAAAATTTAATGATAAACTGTATAAACAAGAAATATTTTGAATTTTAAAAGATTATAAATTCAGCGTCAAGGCGTAAAACTGCTACGAATACAAGAGTATTTTGTCATGTTGAAGGATATAATTCATTTTCAAAATTTTTGCAAATGATGTGTCCTAGCTTTGCTAATAAAACCAATAATGGGGTCTAATTATCGCTTATTATTTTAATAGCGTGTCTGTTTACTCTTTCTCTTAGGTCGATGAAATGTTTGGATTTTTACCAGAGGAGAGAGCATTTATACCAACAGCTGCCGAAACACCGTCAGCCTTTAAGGTAACAACTATTTAGACTAACTTTCCCCACTTCTTACGGCCGGCTTTAACCTAACTTTTAAATCTTATGAAACCATTTTAGTATAAATAATTTTATCTCTAGAATTTTCGATAAACACTTACTTCATCCTCCTCCTTAGAAGGTTTAATTTTTAGCTTTTTTTCAAAAGCGGAAGAAAACAATTCTATCGCTTTCAGCTCTTTTTTTACCACGAAGTATAGCTATATTAAATCAATTGTTTTGATTTTTTCTTAAAAATACTTCTTTCTCTTTTTTTGATGATAAGTTTAAGAATAACTACTTTTTAACATGTTGTGATAAAATAGCTATTACAGCATTCGAAAACGAATAAAAATTGATATTTGAATATGGTTTCAGCGAGGACGCTGTGAAATGTTATGTACGCTATCCAATCACAGCAGCCATAACAATTACGTCAATCAACTTGCCCTATGTCCTTCCTTAAATTTAGCCGTTCCTATGCTTTTTACTCGATTTACTTTCGTATTTTTGAGCCAAGTTGCTGTCTAGGGTGTTTTTCTTATTTGTTTTTTTTTTAATGCAAGGATTTGGAGCAACACCAGCAGGCCATGATTTCCACAGAGGATCAAGCTGTCGTAAAACGGAGAAAAGAAGGGGTTGGTATTTGGTGGTAGTATCGTAGCATTGCGATTGTTTTTGTGTTTATTCTATTTAATGAGATTAATTAACAAATACAGATTTGGAAAGATCAGGCTTTCAATTTTTTAATTTATATCCAACATAATCATCATCATCCTCATCACCATCATCAAAAAGGTGATGAAAGATCAATCATTTTTTTATTATATCCAATATCATCATCATGTTCATCTGTGACCAACATCACTATCACCAATACAATCATCACCATCACCATCACATCATCACTATCACCATCACCTCATCACCATCACATCATCACCATCACCATTATCATCATCTTCACCTCCACATCACATGTTAACCATCATCATCAACCACCACCATCAACTTTCATCACTTTCTTCATATTCTTCATCATAAGCCATTATTTATCATCATCAACTTTTTTTTATCATTTATCACTGATTACTATCACCATACTGTCATCTTATCATTATAGCCAGTTATTATTATTAAGCCTGTATTATAATTTTCTGATAGCACATATATATTTCAACTAAGTGGCTTTCTATGTTTTCTTTTTTCAGCCCGAAGAAGACGTATCTGAGTACAAATTCTCGAAATTCGCAGCCACATATTTCCAGGGAGGTGCCACACATACCTACATACGAAAACCTCTAAAACAATCACTACTGCTCCTGAATTCAGAAGCTGATAGCATGGTAAGCAAATCATTATTAAAAAAAACCTTTACCACACCCTTGGTGTTAAGAAACTGTAGCTTCTAGTCACCTTTATTTAATTTCAGTTCCTATGATGTCATTGCAGATTAGCCTGCCTTTTTTGTAGGCATCTCCTTTGCTCTTTTTGCTCCTTGGGCTTCCTGTGGTGAGGGCATCACCTAGTGGCCAATCACGTAACAGTTTATTGAATGAGTGATGTCACCAAACATATCTTGAGCCTCATTGTATACTAAGCATTTCCTTATGCAGGACGCAGCTGCTTTTTTATGGATGCTGCAGCTAAGCTTAATGTCTTTTTGTTTGTGCCCAGGCTTCCCTCGCCGTGTGGATCACGATCCTTCGATTCATGGGTGACCTACCAGAGCCCAAGTACATCACCTCTAATCCCGAGGCCAAGGTGAGTAAGAAATCAAAGAATCTGGAACATTTCTTTGAGATAATGTGACTTATTTCTTCGTTTGTCAACAGGATAATTCTTCTGTCATGAGCAAACTTTACGATACGCTGGGAAAGAAGTTTACCAAGAAAGGAGTCGAAGGAGTCGATGATTTCACTGTAAGTGTTTTTGTCTGTCTGTCTGTCTGTCTGTCTGTCTGTCTGTCTGTCTGTCTGTCTGTCTGTCTGTCTGTCTGTCTGTCTGTCTGTCTGTCTGTCTGTCTGTCTGTCTGTCTGTCTGTCTGTCTGTCTGTCTGTCTGTCTGTCTGTCTGTCTGTCTGTTTGTCTGTGTGTCTATCAATATTTATATACCTGTATGCTACCCTGCATGTCCGTCTGTCTGTCTTTCCGTACTTTGGCCAGTCTGTCTGTCGCACAGTTTCTATACATACTCTCTTATCTGTTATCACCCTGCCCCGTCCTACAGGTCTGTCTGTCTGTCTGTCTGCTTCTCTGCGTCCGTTCTATTTAAGACATTTATTATTTCTTTGCTAAGGGGTCCCAGTCTCCTGGACGAATAAGAGAAGCAAATCGCAAAAGAATTGTATCTCTGACTTTGAAACGAAAATCCAAAATCACCAAGGTAACCTAGATAGTACTTTGTTTCTACTACATCAACAGATTTCATACCTACGCTTCATATGAAAATAAACTAGAACAGACTACCGTAGAATTCATAAGACTGTGAAATATACAGCATAGAGCGCCTTAACGGTTCGGAACTGATAAAACCTTTTGTACCAATCACAGCGCGCGCGCTAACTGCTTATCCAACCAAAATGCTCAGACACTTCACTTCACTCATGCGCCCCACAAGGCACGTCCGTACCGTAACGTTTTCACAGTCATAACGAATCTGCTCTAAGTTAAATCGTGTTGTGAGCCAGCCTTTTTCAAAAGCAATCAGGCCTCTTTTAAAAGCGAAGCTAGAAATGGAACATCTCTTCCTTGCACGCAGCAAGAAAAAAAAGTTTGAATTTATGAAATAATCATGGCTATAAAGATCTGCTTAAAGTCTAATGGAGTCCATATTTTCTGACAGGACGTGGCTACTAAGCTGAGGGAGGCTGAAGAAAGTGGTACTCTAGATGGTGGATATGGTCCCTTATCTGCACAAGACCGCCCCACGTCAAACCTGGAAAAACTCCACTTCATTATCGGCCATGGAATATTGAGACTTGAATTGCGTGACGAGATTTATTGCCAAATATGTAAACAACTGAGTGCGAATCCTTCTAAGACTAGTCACGCAAGAGGATGGATATTGTTGTCACTATGTCTGGGATGCTTTGCTCCTTCAGATAAAGTATGTATCCGTCAGTCTTCTTTTTTTCAGTTATTTTATTTTCCATCCTGACAGGTTGTTTCTCCGGCCGACTGTCTGTCTAAACGACTGAATGATCTACCGACCGACCAACTGGCTTCCGAAATGTCCGTCTGAAAGACCGACCGACCGACCAACTAACTGACCGACCAACTGACTAACCGACTAAATGACTGACAGATGGTTTGACAAACTTGAGGAGTGAGAAACGGACCACTGTCCGGCCTACCGACGACTGACCGAATGTGTGACTTATTTAATGAGTACTAAACGGAACATTGACTTAACAAAGAAATATTTAAGTATTTCCGTTCAATAATAAAGCACGCAGGAAGTGGCGTAAGCACGGAAGAACTGTAAGGAGAAGCACGAGCCGTATGAGTGCTTCTCACACTTCTTGAATGCTTACGCCGCTTTCTAGGTTATTTATTACTGAATGGAGCATAGAAATCGCGGTTTTATCATATAACTAGTATTTTTGGTTTTCGGTATGGAATTTGTTTACGCAAAAATAAAGATGGTCGCAGGATCTAGCAGCACTTCGCGCGCGCGGATGGCTTCAGCATCCATTCACTAAAAAAGCACAGTTTTCAACCAATCAGCGCGCGCTTACTATCCCAACTATATAATAAAAACATATGAACACTTCTTACTCTTTTCTAGTTCGAAAAATACCTAAAATGCTTCATCAGTGAAGGACCGCCTGGCTACGCTCCTTACTGCGAAGAACGACTTCGAAGAACACAACAGAATGGATGCAGAGATCAGCCACCGAGCTGGCTAGAGCTTCAGGTAAGACAAATTCAGATTCACATGATTCATATGATGTTCTCGGTTCACCAGTTATCAGTTTTTACTACTATAACTGTATTAATTTTCCAAGACAATTCTCTATTGATTTATACCGTTAGTCAAAAGGAAATGCCTAGCATGGGACCTAGAGTCCCGTTCGCACTTTACGCTTTGGGTAGCATGTTGGTTCTGTAATTTTCCTTCCTCATTGATACCCAATTAAAAGTTGTATTTTTTTCTTTTTGTTTCAAGCGCCTAGAGCAGATTATATAAATATTTATTATTATTATTAATGTAGAGCGCATTGAGACCATGTGAAATGCGCTATAGAAGCACCCCATTATATATATATATATATATATATAGTAAAGATTGGATTAAAGATGAAACATGTTCACTGTAACTCCGAGTTTCGTGCTTACGCACTCATCAGACAGACTTTAAACTCATCTGTCTGATGAGTGCGTAAGCACGATGATCTTTACTATATATCTATTGCTCTGCATCCCTACGCATCGAGCACTGTTTCACCAGTATAGACCTCATTACATACTATATATATATATCATTATATATATATATTATTATATATATATATATTATTATTATTATTACTATTCACCGCAGTCACAGGAAACCCTACTGCGCATGCTCGTAAAAAAGGCGGGAAAATGGCGGACGCGATTAAAAACAAATAATTTCTAAATCTTTAAAATTTATTTTAATACATCAATATAAGAACGAAATATTTCCCCCTACAACTTTCTCAATGTAATACTCTTTATTTTGCGGTTTAAAATGAATTATTTAGCTAATTTTGCGCATGCCTAGTTCTTTCTTGGTTCTGCCTAAGTAGAAAACAATGTCGTTCTTCCTGCTCTAAGCGAAAAAGAACCACGTGGAATGCGTGCTTTCGGAACGAGAATAGCTTGAGTGGAACCATGCGCCCAAACTTCACAAACCGAACGTTTTTTATTTTATTTTGACATGTCTTTTTTTTTATAATTCCAAATGTTAAAAATTTTCCTAAAATAAAGCTTTCAGTTGCACAAGTGCTTTCCCTTGGGATAGTATAAAACACATTTTTTCACATTTTTTTATTTTTAATCTTTTGTCTTAATTACTTTGCCGTTGGTATGTGTGAATATTTTGTTTCGCAAAGAGCCAACCAAGGTTATTTTAACTTGTCTGTGACAACAACATAGTTGTAGTATGCGAATTTACGAAGTGTCCAAGCTGTAAAGCGCTGACTCAGTAACTTAAAAAAACTTACTCAGGACAAGTTTTGAAGAGATGTTTCCTGGAATCAAGCGCTGTTCGTGTTTCGTAGCGAAAGACTCGAGCAGTGCCGAAGAAGAAGATAACGTAATGTTGTAACACACACTAAGCTGACCCATATTTTAACCCTAAACATTTATTCTAACGCTCTTAAATTATTTTTCAAGGCAACAAAATCGAAAAAAGCCACTAATGTTACCCATAACATTCATGGACGGGAGAACCAAGACTTTACTGGCCGATTCTTCGACAACAGCGAGAGAACTTTGCACACAACTGGCAGACAAGATTTCACTCATGGATAACTTCGGATTTTCATTATACATCGCTCTCTTCGACAAGGTGTGTGTACAATTCTTTAACTATTGTATTAATAGTGTGCGTGCAACCATGTGACTCAAAATCCCTTATGATATGAATGACAATGAAACAGCCGCCATCTTGGTTGGTCTAACAAGAGAAGCTAATGAGGAATGCTTTGTTATCGTCACCAAGATGGCGGCAATGACGTAACATGCACCTGCTCCATAGAGCGTTTTCACGTGACGTCACAGCGGCCATTATGGGGTACCAAAACAATACATTTTCTATCCTCCGGGAATTGAAAGATATTCTTATGCAAATACTGTACAGAAAGTTTCTGTTGTTTATGGCTCCCTTCTCACGTGAGTAAAAATGCTCTATAGTCACATTTCTCGCATGATTGAAATATATAAGTTGCGTGCGCATCCAACTTGACGGGCCACAAAACTGAAAAACGCAAATTCAGCAGAATGGAGAAGACAGTTTTATGTTTAAAGAGGAGAATAATCGATTTTAGGAATTCTTATCGAAAAACAATATTATAGCAATGCATGATAATACTCGTGTTCTGCTATCGTGGCCCGTCAAGTTCCTTAAATTTGGATGCGCACGCAATCTTGAGAAAACGGTCTATTGAGAAATGTAACAGCGTTGCTAGACAAACGGAGCATGTGAGAACCAAGTTTTTAAGTTTGTTTTTTTTTCAATTCTCTTGCTGTCCGAAAGTGAAGACGAAACAGAATTCTGCTAGTAAAATGTCTATCTGAATTTCCATCCATAATTGCCCAAAAAGAGTGTTAAGATAGTTTTAAAAAGTTTTTAAGTTAGAAATAAATAAGAAAATAGGATTCTGCTCGTTAAATAGCTGTTTGAATTTTTCTTCCAAAATTGCCTAAAACAATTACCTCCTTGCAAAAATGCTAATTTTAGATATTCCAATAACTTCTTATTAAAAACCCTTCATAAATTCGCTACCAATTATTTGTACGCCAACATTTAAAGTGTTTTTCAATTCAATTTAGTAATTCCAATTAAACTCAAATTTTGTCTTTGATATTTTATAATTACTTCCTTTGAAGCTTACATTAGCAATATAAAACTTGTCAAAACATTACGAATAATTCATTTGAGGAAAGAGCGACCGGATTGTTATTAGCGTTTCAGTTTGATCGCCGAAAACAGCTAAAGTTTTCGTAATAGGAGAATTATGACTGAGTATCTAAATTCAGTTCTTCGTTGGCCTAGCATTGTGATGGCCTAAGGATCGCTCCGTACGAAATCTTGTTATCGTTTTTGGATATAATTGGAAAAAATGGTAGATTTTGCTACTCGTTATGAACAAATGTTCACTCCTGATCCATTGGATTCGTGGAAGGAGAGAGAACTGTCTTTTTTTGAAGTGAGTTATGTTTATTATTTTTGTTATTTCGACGTTGTATAAATCTAGTTGGTACTGTACTCTTCCTTGTTTTGCTTACACTTTCCTTCCTTCCTTCCTTCCTTCCTTCCTTCCTTCCTTCCTTCCTTCTTCCCTCCCTCCCTCCTTTCCTCCCTCCCATGAAAAGAAAAGAAAAATTAAGATTTTTGATTGGTTTTTGGCTTGCCTTATTCAGTCAAAACTCAGTTTCAAAAATCAGCATTACATACATATTTGATTAAGGACATTGACCTCTTATCCAATGAGGTAGACTTGCTCCAAGTCGGACTCTTTTGTCTCCCGCGACATTTTTTTCGGGGGAAAAACGAGATTTTGTTGAGTTTACACCGCAAAATTACCCACGTGATTGCGATAATATTTGTTGATATCTTTATCCAATTAGATCTTGAATTTAACACAGCAAGTTCAAGTCATTGGCTTTTTATCACGTGACGACTTCATGATCAATCATCTTTACTGTCATTTTCTTATTTAATCAGGTCTCTAGTCTTGGTAGTGGGAATGATCACGTGATGGATGCCATTTCCCAGTGCGAGCAGTACGCAAAAGAACAAGGAGCCCAAGAAAGGAACGCACCCTGGAGACTTTTTTTCCGCAAAGAGATATTTTCTCCTTGGCACGATCCCTCGATTGATAAAAGTGGCACAGATCTTATCTACCAGCAAGTCATACGAGGAATTAAGTTTGGTGAATACAGATGCGATAAGGTAAATGGATTTTATTGTATAGAACGGTCTGAACCCAGGGGAATGAATGTTAATCGAAGTATTATAATCATCCGGGTGGATGTAATCCTAATAAATTAATGGGTTTTATTTCTGATTATTTAATATTTTTATTAGTAATAATTAATATAATTTCTGACTTGAATATAGAGTTTCTCGCGCTGTGATTGGTTGAGCGTCCAGTGATTGTTAGACGATAATCACTGCTCCAGTTTTCCAAAGCTTGCCAGAGCGGAAGTAATAATAAAACGTTTTTTAAAATACTTGATTTCGACTTTCCTTTGATTTTCAAGTCTAAAACTAAGTCTAAAGCAAATATTCACCTAAGGCTCAGTGATTATGGTGAATATTACATCACCCCTCGAAGACTCGCGATTCGGTAAATATTCCACTGATAATTACTTTTCCTTCAGCGAATGATAGTTATAATCACTGAAATCCAATAATTATCATAATGGTATTGCGCAACTTAACATGTTACGTAATATGATCAGAGGAAAACTGGTAATGAGTAACAATCTCGCGGTGCATTGTGGGACTGAATTTTAGGGCTCTAGTTTGCCGATCTTTTTAACTATTTCTCTTATTTTATTTCCCACAACGTCTTTGTCAGTCTTTCTTTAAACTATAGAAATAAGTAGATTTTGATGTATCTTAGAACAAGCAAGAAACTAATACCAAAGAATTTTAGAAAATCCGTCGCTCGGGCTTCCTGTCCCAGAGTAATACTCATGTCATTTCAAGTTGATATGCAATGCGTTGTGGGATAGCAAGTGATGGCCAACTCTAGTTTAAATAGAGTGCATACCACATATCCGGAAAAACGTTAACTAACAATATCCTTTTTGTAATCATTCGCAAGAAAAAGACATAATAAAGAGTGCAGAATATTCAATGTAATGTAGTAGAAGAACTAAATGCGAACAAAAAAAAACCTTTAAAAAACTTTTTTTTTTTTTTGATTTTGTTTAATTTTATTGTAAAAAAATTGTTTTTAGTATGCGATTAAGAGCTACTAAGGATGCAATTTGGGAATTAATCGCACTCCTTTGAACCAATCAGATTGCAGGATTTGGTAGTGATTACAAAAAGGATATGATCACAGGTAGCCCAAGCTTGGTTTCTGTGGTGTCCTGTTATAAGGAAATGTATGGGGAATCATCAAAAATTTCAATAAAATCATCAAAACGTGAAATAAAGCCTCGAAATTTTACCTAATCATTGAGAAATAGCACTTCTTTCGCTCTGCGTAAAATCAAACTTGCAATTACAAATCGCACTCCCGCTACGCGGTCGTCTGATTTTGTAATCGCGCGTTTGATTTCAGACCAAATTGCACGACACGAAGTTCAATTACCATCATAAAATGTATGGCTTTCTTTCTTGATTTAATGAGTTACATCACGCTGTTTTTTTCTCAGTGTAAATGTATTACTTTGAGGTCATCCCTAAAAATTCATTCTTCTCAAAATCGAAAATTGTCTCGTTCATTAGTAATTACAAACAGCTTTCGAAAAAAGATTTTTTAAAGTGCCTATACCACCTCACTTAATACTTTCAGTATTGATTCTACATGAAGTGGATATTTGAATGGTAAAAGATTTTCATATGATATTAGTGATGCATCTTGAAGATATCAAAGTTTATACTTCCAATATGTTAATGAGTATGATGTCATTATAGGAATTTGAGTTTGCTTCTCATCGCTTTTAAATTGCAACACTGATTACTATGAGGAAAAAAATTGTTAGTAGTTTTCTATAAACCATGAGTAAGACAATGATGTTATATACAGAATATTTTGCTGCCCTACAAAAGTTTTGTATATTTATTCTTGCTTATAATGACATCACACTTATTAGCATATTGGAAATATAAACTTTGATATCTTCAAGATGTATCACTCAAATCATATGAAATTCTTTTACCATTCAAATATCCACTTCATGTAGAATCAATACTGAAAATTTTGAGTTAGGTGATGTAGGCACTTTAAAGGTTTTTTAAACTTAGGTCTTGGTGAATATTAGAATCTTTTGCTTTAATGAATGTTTTCAAGTAAATTTATTATTATTATTAATGTTATTATTTTTATTATTATCATCATTAAAAATAATTATTATTATTTAAAAAAAGATGACGAAAAATTTCTCTAGCTTTATAGTTTTTAAAACAATATTTAAGTGTTCAGTATATTTCTAATAACTATTTCATATTGTATATTAATTTTTCGATAAAAACGAAGATGATAATTGCAGTAAATGTTTATAGGTTTTTTCGTGATTATAAAGAATTGTTTTTTTAACGAAGTACAATGAAAGAACATTTCCTTAACAAGAAAGGGTAATAACCTACGTTTTTGTAATTGTCTTTGATTTATGAATTATGGATGTGCAGATGTTTTCTTATTGTTTTAGTTTTTTTTCACTATTAAAACAACTTCCTCGACATTAATATATTCCAAGTTCAACTCGCTAGTTGCAGGAAAATTATTACATTTTTTAGCGAAGATGAGGATACTCCCAGCTAAAAATGCTAAAAAACATGGAAAAAAGTCGCATTCAATCCGCAAAAAACGAAGAAAAAGGAAATTAAAGAAACATCAATGTGATTTAATAGATTTAACATTGATATACGAAAATTACGACGACTTTGATCGAGATTTTAATCTGTTTGTCAAGTTTGTAAAATTTGGCGAAATAGAATTAATTAAGGTTAGTTTGCACTTTTATTTTCTTGTTATATCGTTTATTTAGTTTCCTAAATGCCAGAAAACTTTTATAATTGCGAAGTTTCTTGTTTTGTCTTTATCGAGTTTACTGATTGTTCTGTGTCTGGTATATTTTTGACGGAATGCTAGGAAAACGTTTACAAGCTTTCGAGACTGCAGTGACAAAAACATATCACTTTGCTATTCTTTCTTATTTCCAGAAATTTTTCTATTCCTTAGTATGTAGCTCTTGTATCTTCGGTTTTTTCTCTGTTTCTCAGCTTGGTTATATATTGAAAAAGCCATTTTGTTAAAAATAGATTCGCTTAGAATTTAGTGTACTTTGACAACTGGTAATTAAATATATGATGACTGCCTAAGAGAAATATAAATTAGTGCAAAACAAAATTCTCTTTCAGAATTTGACAACTGGTTGCTAAATAGTAGAGGCTGCCTAATAAGGGAAAATGGAAGTGCAAAAAACAATATTCGAGAATACTCCATCCTACAGTTCCGTTCACGTGAGCGCGAATAATAGTTCCAAGCTGAGGTTGGAGTTGCTGCGTATGATAAAAAGTATAGTTTTGCTACTACCATGACCTTCCGGAGGTCATGGTTCAAGCTTCGGCCGGACCACTCGCGGCCTCACTCGAGGGTCAATCAGTTAACAAAATTACTGTCACGTGTCACCCTCATTATAGAAAGTCTTAAATCAATTAATCAATCAATTCCGGTCGCTTAATCTATTTGTATTGTCCTTAGGATGAAGACTTTGCTGACATAGCAGCCAAGCAGTATTACGTGGAGTATGGTAAAGACATGGTTCCTGACCGGCTCATGAATCTATTACCCTCATATCTACCGGAGTCTTTACTTGAAACTGGACGAGGCGCGAGTGAGCATTGGCAGGCTTTGATTATCGATGCACATAGAAAAGTAAGTTCAGAACAATAAAAAAGAATCAAAAGTTCAAGTTTGTGTTGCTTTTATGACGAAGCACAAGTAAGGCAGTAGATTCAATAGAACAGCTTTCGTATGACTGTAAAATGCTTACAACACAAGCACGGTCGTGATGCGGCAAGGCATACGCCAGCCTAATCATATTTCACAAGAATTTATACTCTGTATCCAATCAAATACCCGAAACACGGCATGAACACGACGTGCTGACACGGCCACGTGTCACGACACGTATCACATGTCACGGCAATACCAGACCAATCACATTGCGCGAAAAATAATTACCCAAAAAAATGCTAGAAAACATCAAGCTTGAGGTATGACACGAATACGGTACCGACTTTTTCACTGTCATACGAAAACTGCTCTATGGCGGTGTTGACGTTACACGAAACACAGAATGAAATAATTATCAATAGACCGCCTTTACGAATAATATACTGCTGTGTTTCTTGACTACAGATTCATTTTCGCAGGGTTAGTCTCGATTTTGTGCAGAATATTCATGGTACGAGTCGGTGGATTTCTCGTTACGTGTGGCATCAAAGAAGCCATCTTGGCTAAACCATTAACGAAACATTTTTCTGTTTTTTTTTTGTTTGTTTGTTTTGTTGTTTTTTTTTTCTGGTTTGTTTTTGTTTGTTTTGTTGTGTTTTTGTTTTGTTGTGTTTTTGTTTTGTTGTGTTTTTGTTTTGTTTCGTTTTGTTTTGTTTTGTTTTGTTTTGTTTTGTTTGTTTGTTTTGTTTTGTTTTGTTTTCGTTTTGTGTTGTTTTGTTTTGTTTTGTTTTGTTTTGTTTTGTTTTCGTTTTGTGTTGTTTTGTTTTGTTTTGTTTTGGTTTGTTTTGTTTTGGATTGTTTTGGTTTGTTTTGTTTTGTTTTGTTTTGTTTTGTTTTGTTTTGTTTTCGTTTTGTGTTGTTTTGTTTTGTTTTGTTTTGTTTTGTTTTGTTTTCGTTTTGTGTTGTTTTGTTTTGTTTTCGTTTTGTGTTGTTTTGTTTTGTTTTGTTTTGTTTTGTTTTGTTTTGTTTTCGTTTTGTGTTGTTTTGTTTTGTTTTGTTTTGGTTTGTTTTGTATTGGATTGTTTTGTTTTGTTTTGTTTTGTTTTGTTTTGTTTTGTTTTGTTTTCGTTTTGTGTTGTTTTGTTTTGTTTTGTTTTGTTTTGTTTTCGTTTTGTGTTGTTTTGTTTTGTTTTCGTTTTGTGTTGTTTGTTTTGTTTTGTTTTGGTTTGTTTTGTTTTGTTTTGTTTTGTTTTGTTTTCGTTTTGTGTTGTTTTGTTTTGTTTTGTTTTGGTTTGTTTTGTTTTGGATTGTTTTGGTTTGTTTTTGTTTTTGTTTTTGTTTTTGGTTTTGGTTTTGGTTTTGGTTTTGTTTTGTTTTCGTTTTCGTCAACCAACATGGCAATCATTTTTCCTCTCCTCACCTATTCTTGCTACCTTTCAGGGATATTACACTCTACGAAGAGTCGAGCCTCAGGTCGTCAAAGAAGACGTCGTTAACTATGCCCGTTACAAATGGCCGCTGTTGTTCTCTCGCTTCTACGAAGCCTATCAATTCTCGGGACCCAGTCTCCCCAAGAATGACGTCATCATCGCGGTCAATTGGACCGGGGTTTACATAGTAGACGATCAGGAGCACGTACTACTAGATCTGCAGTTCCCGGATATTGCTCGCGTCAACTGTAATCAGTAAGTTGATAGAAATCATTTGAGTTAAAATCACGTGATCAAAAAAGTTTCAAAATGATTCCATATGATATTTATTATTGAATCTAATTCTGGCTCACTGGTGTAGCTACGTCCATTGTGCGCATTGCGGCCAGAATTTCCTACTAAATCCATAGGAACTTAATTAGTATTTAAGTAATAAAGGGCTCAAATGTTTTGACAAACAAATGCATGAGATAAATAGTTGGATAGATCAGCGTTTTTTAAAATATTTAAAAATATTCACAAATACCAACGGTAAAGTAAAGAATGCACAACTCCAACAATACACACACTTTGAAATTCGACGGACCTTGACAGGAACACGTGAATATTCTACACAAAATCGAGGCTAAGCTTGAGTAAATGAGTCTGTAATCAAGGAACACAGCGGTAATTTGGAACTCGAAAAGAGTCTATTTTTTGTGGGAGAAGGAATGGACTGCGTCCACGGTGCGGCGACCATCTTGAATCACAATGCATTATGAGCCGTTCAGGGAGCAAATATATGAAGCCTTGTTACATTAATGGCGTCGATTGACATTTACAGTTAATACAAGAAAATTTGACATGGTCAAAGGCATGGTCGAAGTATTTCATTCGTCTCACTTCACTGCTTTCTTATCATATGCCGCAGTTACAAAGGTATCTTCCTTTTTTTTCATTTCAGTACCAAGCGTTTGGAGGGTTCAAGCTTCACGATATCTACAGTCAAAGGAGACGAGTACACCTTTACCTCCACGAGCGCTGAAGACATTTGTGAGCTAGTGCAGTTCTTTTGGGATGGTTTACGTAATCGATCCAAATATGTCGTGGCTTTAATGGATTATCAGAGTCAAGGTCGGTAGAAGTAAGAATCAATTACCGAGAACGGATGCAATAAGTCATATACATCCGCAGGCCCGTGGGATGTATAGGCTTATTGCCGACGTTCGAGGTAATTAAGTATTTTATTTATCAATTGAGAAGGTTTTCTATCAAATATTTATATATTTGAGTTGCTCATTATAAATGCGAGGTCAACATATAGTTATTAACCCAGTTAATAGAGAGTTTTAGATTGACTTTTTTTCTCCCCGCAAACAGCAAACGTGACCACGTTTTCATCGTTTTCCTGTATTTTACTTTACCTTTTACAAACCTTCTCACCAAAGACTTTTTTGCGATTCTTTTTAATGGTCAACTGACGTAAATCTAAAACTCTCTAATAATTATATATTGACCATTTATAATGAGGGTTATAACAAAAATAGAGCCTTGTGAATAACAAAGAAAACCGTGTCCATTGAGAACTGATAGCACTATATGGCCTCTTGGCACAAATCATTTACTTTTTCTTGTACCTCCTCATGAATTGCATGTTATCTTACTATTTTAGGCGAAGAATCGTCTTTCCTCAGTTTCAAGAAAGGTGATCTCATCGTCCTGGAGAACGATACAGGAGAAACAGTCCTTAACTCCGGCTGGTGTACAGGTCGGTGCGAACGAACAGGAAAGGTCGGGGACTTCCCTGCGGAATGTGTGTATGTTCTTCCTACCACGACTAAACCTGGACAGGACACCCTGGTAAGATATTTCAAGCAATATACGCGGTTTTGCACCATCGTGATGGCAGCCATGTTAGATAGCAGGAACAATACAATCGTTTTACATTAAAAAAATTCAATTCAATTCGATTCAATTCCCAAGAGCAAAGGGAATTATTGTTCTGCGACCATCTAACCACAGGCAGCCCAAGCTGTATTTTGGGCGTGGGCACGTGATGGTACAAATATATATATGTATACTCCAGTATGGGTTAGACTTTGTTTTGTTTTAAAGCTTATTTGGGTGCATGTGACAACCTTGTCATGTTAATTGACATTAGTCTTGGCTTCTTATGACATGTCGTCCAACATGGCGGCCATGTCTTTCAGCCATGTCCTCAGTCCTGTACATTCCAATAACTATTATCATTTTTAAATACAGATAACCTTTAGTGACCAGAATCTTGAAGGATCAGAAAAGATCATAGCAACCACAAAGACAGCCATGTATCCTGAAGGCCAAGAGGTGTTCGACAAGCCATACACTCTGGAGGCCTTCTCCATCGATCACTTCTTACCGCCATCCAAGAGAACCTTGAGTAAGACTTTACAGACACAAGTGAGGAAAAAGGACAAGAATATTCCATGGGCGTTCTCTAAGGTAATTTTCACTGGGAATTTAAGAGGTGATAAATAGATCTTTTTACCGTGGCGTAATGTCATTCCATTGATAATAACATTCTTTCTTCGAGTTGCATTCAGTTTCATTTGTCTTCTCATGGACAACTGCTGAACAAAAAAATAATACTATAGGCAATGACACTTTGCCTGAAAGTGAAAGCTTTATATATACCAGTAGGAGAGTAAAGTAATACATACCATAAAGTGCGCGCCACCAACCAATCAGAAAACGAGATATTTATAACATTCATTTTATGATTATATACATGTGTCTTCTCATGCACAACTGTTAAACAAAGAAATGATGCTGTGGCAATGAAACGCGGTCTGGGAGTGAAAGCCTTATATAAACCATAAAGCGCGCTCCACCAACCAATCAGAAAACGAGATATTCATAACCTTTCTATAATTTCTGTTTAGGATCCTATCAAGCAGCCGCTACTCAAGAGACTGGGAGGTCAGGAAGAACTTGTACAAAAGGCAACACAGATCTTCTTATATATCCTTTACACATATTAAAATAATTTACAAACCCAGTGTGATAAGGTTCTTTGATTAATTGATTATGGGGCTAAATACTTGCCTATGGGCTTCCTGTGGTTGCAGTAATAAGAATGGCTCGATTTCTCAGTTTGTTGATCTTAACTATTTCTTACCTATTATGAAGTACATGGGTGACTACCCATCGAAAAGAGCCAGACAAGCCACTGAACTAACTGATGCTATACTGGAACCAGCACTGCAACACGTATGTATTCTGCATCATTTTTGAAGCCAAGACTTTAGAAAAGTCGGGCCTGCCGTGCCTTGACAGTGACGGTAACGTGACCGAACATTCTCAGTCAATGACAAGATATGTCATGCACCGTATTGCTTGGGTGACGAGTGACGTCATACACCGTCGTTGAACGTAACGCTATCTTGACCAAACATTTCCACTGGGTGACTAGTCATTCTATGTACCCAGGTTGGCTCGAAGGAGCTACCATGATGTACACCGTATTCTGACATTTTTACAAGAATACGAGATCTACCACATTACTGATTTTCATAGCCGCCATCTTGAATTTGAACAATTTAATGTCATTTTTCAAAATCGTTTTTGTCAGGAACCACTTCGGGACGAGGTTTACTGTCAGCTGATCAAACAAATAACAGAAAATAAGCTACCGTAAGTTAACCGCGCATGCTTGCTTCACCAGCATTATTTCGATTCTTTTGTAGCACCCTAACTGTGTTGATTATGTGATTTAAGGGTGTCAAAGATAAGATTCTCAATAGACCAAATTACCGCTGTGTTCCTCGATTACAGACTCATTTGCACAGGGTTAACCTCGTATCAGTGTTTAAATATTCTCAAATACCAACGGTAAAGTAAAGAATGCACAACTCCAACAATACACACACTTTGAAATTCGACGGACCTTGACTGGAACACGTGAATATTCTACACAAACTCGAGGCTAACCCTGTGTAATTGAGTCTGTAATCAAGAAACACAGTGGTAATTTGGAATTTGAAACGGGTCTATTTAAGATATATTCTTCTAATAACAAGAATTAATGTTTCTGCAAATCACGCTTTAAGCCATTCTCAATCACGCGCGCTGCTTTAGCGATTGTATCTGTCGCGACGAAGAAGCTTTTGGTGGACGTCAATCAAGGCGTTTCCATGACATTCTAAAGCACGCGCCCTTATAGCTTTGTGTTTTCCGACAATGTCATGGAAACGCCTTGTGATTGACGTCCACCAAAACCTTCTTCATCGCGGCAGAAACAATTGCTAGAGGGCGCGTGTGATTGAGAATGGCTGTAACTTTTTAAAAAACTCTCGCGATAAAAAAAAGAAAAAATTAAGTAATTTGACTATGATTTATGAACTATTTTTGAACTCTTTTATTATTTTAATTTTTGTAAACTAATTTATGATTTCTTTTGAACTTCATCCAGATCAAGCTCAAGAAGGGTTGGGAGCTTTTGTGGCTCTGTACCGGTGTTTTTGCCTGCAGGTATGTCATTTATTTCTACAAATAAACTTTGTGACCGAACTTTTTTCTGTCAGACTAAAATACTGCATTAACAAAGACAATAAAAAAGAACTAGTCTTAAGTTTCAATGATTAATCTTATGATTTGTCATTTTATGAATCCATTTTTCAGGCAAGTCAAATTTCCATTTTTTCGACAATAAGACTCTATGCGCACACGCAGACGCTTTTCACTCGCGTCGCCGAAAATACGATCGATAACAATCCATATTTGCTTTTATAGCTCCTTGCTTCTCCGAGAAGTCAACCAAGTGTTCAAGTCTTGGCGAATAAGACAACCTTTAGCACATGACTGCCTAATGCGCCTGCAGAAAACAATCAGAGTTGGTCAGCGGAAGTACCCACCTCATCTGGTCGAAGTAGAAGCCATTCAGGTATATGAGAGTGTACATCAACATATATATTATCGTATTATCGTATTAATATTAAATTACGAGATTCAAATATAATTCCGGACGTCTTGGTTCGTTTAATTTTTTCAATCAAATATCCAACTGTTTGAATTTAGTATTTTTTGATTGGCGGAAGCCTCTTCCATTGGTTTGATCAACTGTAATCTCATGTTTATATTTTTCGTTTCAAAAAACAGCACAAGACAACACAGATCTTCCACAAAGTATATTTCCCAGATGATAGTGACCAGGTATGCCTTTACTAATAGCGCAGCGCAGTGACTCTAAAAATAGCTTAAAGATTCGGACAAACATTGCATTCTGTTTAACCGCTACTAGGATTATACGAACCGATTTTGTTATTTTTACTTAAAGTTACGATAATAACCCATGTAAACTAAGATCAACTGCGATCGGCTGTGAAAATTATTTCCTGAAAGTAAACTTGTAAGTTTGTTTGTCCGAATTTCGCCTTTGTCTTCGTTTTTTGACGTCACGGCTCCGCTGCGCTATTGCAATGAAGATACACTTAACTTTAAAGATTCCATCTCTATGTAGCTCATTGTGACTTAAGATGTCTAAAAGAGATGAACAAGGCGATATTCGGTGATTGGTCACGTAATCAAATGCCACCATCTTGAATTGCAGTAGCTAACACTTTCAAATTGTATACAGCCATTTCAAAAAAGTTCGTGAAGGTTTTGTCGCATGTTGCATAACAAGCCCGAACTAAACCATTGGCGATGTAAATACAATATACGAAAGGTGGCAACAATATGAATTTTCCTAATCTTTGTCTGCATGTCTTTCAGCATATTTTCTTCTGTGACATTATTACATATCCAAATATTAAATTTCAAGCATACGAAGCAACAGGCAACATGAACAATTCAACAAACTTTTTTTAGACCTGTAAATCTAAATAATTTAAACTTTTCATCTTTTACATTTTTACATACTATTGTCAAAAATATCTTATTTATCAGGACATTCTCGAAAACCAGATTTAAAAGTGAATAAGCTTCCTGTTAATATATGAATGTAAATCAATAAATAAATAGCTATTAACGTTTTTATACGTTTTTATTAACGAGGTTGTTACTCGATTTAGGTCGTCGTTACTTCAAAAATAATTAGAAATCTAATAGTAGGTGACAATTTGCCGCTATCTT
Source organism: Actinia equina (assembly GCA_011057435.1). NCBI lineage: Eukaryota > Metazoa > Cnidaria > Anthozoa > Actiniaria > Actiniidae > Actinia > Actinia equina. The sequence continues at coordinate 448,075 of WHPX01001382.1, forward strand.
GGATTACAGATGCTCTTTTTAAAGTCTACTCGCGTTCTAACATAAATGATTTTAATTTTTAATTATTTTGAATTTTAGGCGTTTGAAGTTGATTCGAGTACGAAGGCCAGAGAGTTCTGTTCAATCGTCGCTCAACGTCTCGGACTCAAGACTTCTGATGGATTCAGCTTATTCGTCAAAATTACTGATAAAGGTCGGTAATCTACCTGATGTAATAACGGGATGACTTTGTATAATAATGAAGGAATCTACGTCACGTGATTAATATTCACCCATCCATTCATTCCCTTCCATCCATCCATCCATCCATCCATTGATTCCCTTCCATCCATCCATTCCCTTCCTTCCATCCATTCCCTTCCATCCATCCATCGATCCATCCATTCCTTTCCTTCCATCCATTCCCTTCCATCCATCCATTTATTCAGTCCATGCCTCAATCCACCCATCACCTGTAAGCCATCCATTCATCGATTCCCTTCCATCCATCCATTCATTCCCTTCCATCCATCCATTCATTCCCTTCCTTCCTTCCATTCATTTCCTTCCCTCCATCAATCCATTTATTCAATCCATGCGCCAATACATCCATCATCAGTAAGCCATCCATTCATCAATCCATCCAACCCCACACTCGTCCGTCTATCATGTATCCATCTATCAATCTACCCATCCACCAATCAAATTCTTCCATCCAATCGTAGTGCAAGTTATTCATAGCAGGTTTTCTATTACAGTCATCAGTGTCCCAGAAGGGGATTTCTTCTTCGACTTTGTCAGACACTTGACAGAATGGCTGAAGAAAGCTAGACCTACGAGAGACGGTATGTACTCGTAACGAAACCTAAAATCACCGTAACTATGGTAACCATTACCATGGTAATCACCCTGGCAAAGTTATTTCTGAGTTATTTCTGAGATTTCAGATCTCCGACCGACAACGTTTTTTGAAATAGGAGTATAACACTATGCTTGCCGTTGTTACTTGCATTATACGAAACCTCTCATGACCGTTACCATGGTAGGAAAACAATAGACCTCTTTACCTTCGTTGTTTGTTGTGCACACTTCAGACCATGTGATGCCACTCTTGGGAGTTGATTCTTTCATGTGTAAATATTTTATAATGTCAAAAGAACAATTCTCAGGGGAATGTCACGTGGTAAGGAGGTCTATTTAAGTGGCAACTTAATGTGTGTATTTACAGTCACGCCTATTACTATGCATATCACTATGGTAACCGTTGTTACCCCTGGTAACTACTTGGCAACTCTTTGTCACCAGGTCAGCTTCCCAACCTGACATATCAAGTGTTCTTTATGAAGAAGCTCTGGATTAACACAGTGGTCGGTAAAGACAACGCTGCAGATTGTATCTTCCACTTTTACCAGGTATTGGACTCCTACCATTAAAAATAGTAACTATAAGAAATAAATCAGCTTTAACCGTGTTCTATCTAGTATAACAGCAGGAGGGTTAAATCTCGTTCAGTCATATATTTTCATAGTAATTTGAACGGCTGTGCTCTTTTATGCAATTTTTTTCATATATAAATTTGATGACATTTTTTTCCAAGCAATTTGTTGTTGTTGTTGTTGCTGCTTTTGTTGTTGCTGCTGTTGTTGTTGTCGTTGTCGCTGTTGTCGCTGTTTGTTTGTTATGGTGTTGTTGTTGTTGTTGGTTGTGTTGTTGCTAGTATCGCTGTTGTTTGTTTGTTGTTGCTGGTGTTGGTGTTGGTGTTGTCGTTTGTTTGTTGTTGTCGATGTTGTTTGTTTTTTTGTTGTTGGTGTTGGTGTTGTTATTGTTGTTATTGTCCTCGTCATCGTCGTCGTTTTTGTTGTTGTTGTTGTTGTTAGGAAAGGTAATTGATGCGCCTTGTTGCTTGAAATGAGCAAGCGCCTGTTAGAATCAAATTTAAAATTCATTGCCGTTTACTTTGAATCCTAGGAGCTGCCTAAATACTTAAGAGGCTATCACAAGTGTACGAAAGAAGAAGCTGCACAACTTGCTGCTCTTATCTACCGAGTAAAGTTCGGAGAAGACAAACGAGAGTTTCAGAACATTCCGTAAGAAATCATTAACGTCGTTTTGTCGGTTTGAATATTATTGCTTTGTAGTCAGATTTACTTTTACTTTAGGCGTTCGACCACGTGTCATTCTCTCGAGAATAATATTCTTTGGTCGAGATGTATCCATATGCCATGTACCTTTTAATGCACAACCTATAAAGACGGTGCCAATGGGGTTAATAGTCAACTGACAATTGGCCAAAAATAGTAGTTACCTAATAGCCTAATAGCCTAAAATAAGTAGTTAATTGTTGACTGATATCTTATTACTTTGGTTGATATTATGGCCAGCGCTAGTAAAATTATTACAGTTAACTGACATTCGGCCCAAAAATTGGTAGTTAACTGACAATTGGGAACCCCCCATTGGGCACCTTCTTTAGTGGTCTGAAATGGAAAAACATTATGCCCAAAGTAGAGAGGACTATAGCATTCCTACCTTTGCATCTGCAAATCTAGGGTAGGCCAGGCATTGAAGTTTGATAGAATTCTTTATTTAATTTTTGCACTATTTTAAAAAGACTTTGTTGCTCTCTTTAGTAAAATGTTGAAGGAACTCGTGTCGCAAGACATCATGAAAGAGCGTTCTCCTGATGAGTGGAAAAGGGTAAGACATGAGAACTATAAGCTGTCAATAGAGCGTTTTCACGTGACGTCACGGAGGCCATTAAGGGGTACCAAAACAATACATTTTCTATCCTCCGGGAATTGAACTCTATTTTTATGCAAATACTGTGCAGAAAGTTTCTATTGTTCATGGCTGCCTTCTCACGTGAGAGAAAACGGTCTATAGTCCACTTCACAGTTCCCTGCGTCATCTTGAAAGGTAGCCGTGCCTTGATGGATACATGTGAATAATTGTTCAAGGTGTTTAAAAAAAAGGCCTGTGTCATTGCAATCTCACCGTTTGTGGAACGCTTCAAGATGGCGCAGGGAACTGTGAGAGGGACTATTGCTGGGTTTCACTAGACGTCATTTCCTGTGTAGTAGGGATTGTCCAACAGGTGAATCACAAGTTTTTAATTGGATTCTTTCTGGTTGACAACACATGGTGGTCAGTGTTTGACCACTATTTGGAGCAGATAACGAGATGCAAAGACTTTTATTAGCTGAGTAAAATCAAGAAATACACGCTGCATTATAAGACTTTGTCGCAGGCAAAGAGACCAAAGCATCTATCAAAAAATGTCCACCAGATCATCTTCTGAAAAGATTATTTTAACATTTCTTTATCTGCGTCCTTTGTATCGTGATGAGCCACAATGCTGTAACTCCTGGAGCCCTAATTAATAGCGATGGATTGAAGGAGGGGAGAGGCTGGAGAGGGGTGAGATGGAAAAAATATCAGATAAAAATGCAAAGAGCTTATTCTATTCTTTTTATGTTTAGGATATCGTCGCTGCATTCAACAAACACACTGGAAAAACCAAGAGTGATGCTAAAGTTTCCTTTTTGAAAATCATCCAAAGATGGCCAACGTTTGGTTCAGCCTTCTTCGAAGTCAAAGTATGAATCTTGTTATTGTTCGTTGGCTCATTCTTTGGTCACGTCGTAAATCTAGCGTTATTCAGCTTCTGCTTTGAAGCTTAAGAAAGTGGCCGCCTTTCCGGGCATCTTTCCTTTCTTTTCTTTCCTTTTCTTCCCTTTTCTATCCTTTTCTTCCTTCTTCTTTCCTTTTCTTCCAGTTGCAACATTTCCTTTCCTATCCTTTTGAAGGACATCGCAAACAGTTAGACGGGTACCTTTAACAAACTGGTACGCTCTCTTGGTGCATACTGGACATTCTGTTGCTCTTGGCGCAAGTCGAATTGAACACGGCATAAGCAGTATTTTTACCAGTTCTTATCTTTTTTGTTTTTGTTTCTTTTCTATCCAGCAAACAACAGAACTGAATTTCCCTCAGCTTCTCCTCATCGCTATCAACAAGAACGGTGTCAATCTAATTGATCCCAAAACCAAGGTATGCTAACCAGGCAAAAGACACCTGAATATAGAAAAACTACTGAGCTGTGCTAATGCCAATATATGCGTATAACTGGGGCAAATCATAGTTGAAGGTATTCCCTTAAGTAATTTTCCCTAAGTGACCCTTGAGTCTAAAATTATACTAATGTAAGTTATTTATTTTTGCAGGAAATCTTAGCGACATATCCATTCACAAAAATATCAAACTGGAGCAGCGGTAATACCTACTTTCACATGACGATAGGGAATGTAGTGAAGGGCAGTAGATTCCTGTGTGAAACAGCTCTGGTTAGTATTGCCTTGTTAGTTTTGATGAATTGCTCACGCTGATGTTGATGGTAATGCCGATGTTGATGATGATTATGGTTATGATGATGATGATGCGGATGTTGTTGATGATGAATAAAGTGGTGATGACGATGGCAAGGATGATAATGGTGTTTATGATGGTGGTGGTTGTGTTTATGTTGTTGATGATGATGATGTTGATAATAATGGTAAGGTTGATGCTAATGAGGGTAAACTAGAGTAATGACAACGACCATGATGATTGTGAAGATATAGATAATGACGATGATGATCATATGAAAAATAAATTGACAGTGATGACGGTGGCGATGATGGTGATGACGTTAAAGCGAAAGGTTATTTTTTGTTGACGATATGAAGGTGATTGTGATGATATATTAATGGTTGAGATATAATGCATTTATATCATGACAAATACCATTATGCCATGCGCAGGATATCAACTCTCGTGTTTTTCACTCTCAGGGCTACAAAATGGACGATTTGCTAACCTCGTACATCTCTCTTGTTCTCTCCAACTTAAACAAGCAACGAAAACCTCCAACGCTTCGAGGAGTCAGGAAATAAATTCTCAATACCCATTACGTAAAGTGCCAATCTCGCCATTCTCTCGTCTATTTATGCTTTAAATGTATTTATTCGTAGACGTTTTAGTGAATGATCCAAAGCAGTAACTATGAATACTGTTTTCTTTCCATATGAATGCCATGTTACTCGACTTGTAGTGCATTTCGATCAAGCTTACTTCACGTGAACGACATTTTTGTTATCACGCAACCAAGACTATGCAACTTTTTCAGTACAAATTTGTAGTGTTTTTATTACGAATTTCTTGTTATAAAACTGAAATTGCCAACATAAACGCATGGCAAAACAATCTCTTAAACAATTTAACTAAGTTTTTCCTCGTTTTAGTGACTTTTTTTTCTCCGTTGTAATTAGTGATTGTGTGACGGAGTGACTCGTGTAACATGGCGTTCTTACGTTATTTATAGTCACACAATGCGCCCAAATAAACGTCAAGAAACGAACACTTAGAACATAGCTCACTTAACAGCACGGGCAATTTCGTCACGTAATCTAAAGCAATGTGTCATGGGATAGCATTGCAGAAAACACTTCGAATTTTTATCAAGTAAAAATCCCACAATGCAATGCGCGTCACGTCAATTCTATAAAATAGCTTTCGAAAAATAAACTCACAAAGCAATTTTAAATAGACAGGAGAACATATTTTTAGATATAATTAGAATTTCGTGACATATACATAAAGCTCTACTTCAAGATCAACCATTTACGTCATGCGACGACCTCAGTACCTAATGCTTATTAATTTCTTGTGCAATAAAGGCCTTTTTTAATCTGCTATATATTTTGGTCATAAGAGCTTACTTAATTTTCGTAACGGGATATTCTCGTAGTAACTTTATTGTTTAATATGTAGGTGTGAGAGAAATAGAGACTGTGACGTCACGCAAAATCGTACGATCTAAACTTGCCCAAAAGAATGACTTCGTAATGCAAAGAAACTTTACTAAGTAGATCAAAACAGCTTCAGTGGGTTTTATTTAAGGTTTAAACAAGGAAAAGCTCCCTAAAGTCATTGCATTGACTGTAATTAACCGCGACTCAACGTGGAGGTCCCTCTAAATAATTCGCAGAAAATGCATCGCCATTGCATTTCAAAGGCCAAGCCTGCGTTGATAATGATATTTATATAGCAATATTTATCACTTTAAACATAACAGCTGAATATTGAATCCTATTCACTCTAGAATTTTTAAAATGTCTAATATTAGTTTATTAATTTGCATTATTTTGTAAGTTGTTAAGAAAATAAAATGTCATATCTTTATTGGGCCTCATTTTGTTTTTGCGACACTGCTAAGGTGACTCCGCTCGCCTCAATATTATTCTCTATTTTTTTCTCGTATGGAGTGTTATGCCAGGAGACGTACAAGTTTAACTTTGTCTTCCTTTAATGTGCGTTTTTCAAGAGTACGACGTAAAATTAACAACTTTATATTGGACGGTAGCCCCCTTAGTCGTCAACTTGACTTGGTTTCCTTGGACGCCGACATCTTAGTTATCCCTCCCTCCCTGGGCATGACGGGACCACAGGCTGTCCGATCGCGCGAACCAGGTTACCCATACTGGCACACGGTTTGAAATCCGACGGCTCGCACTGGATCACATGTGAGTTAAGTTTGTTTGTGTTGTTCTCTCCCTTGCCACGAGGGTTTTTCTCAGGTTTTCCATGTGACTTGCGTGTTGTATGAGGGTGCCAATGGGGCAAGTAGTTGTTAACTGACCATTGGCAAATTATGGCCAGTTTTACGCTCGGCGTAAAATCTCGGCCGAACAATTAGTAGTCGGTACTATCGTCGTGTACGAATTAACGAAGTACGCCATAGGTTTCCGAACACACGAGTGCACGGGACTTAGAAAACTCACTTAGAAAACAATTAAGTGAAGACACCAAGAATCGAAATCGGTTCCTTCGGCACCAAAGAACTACTAAGACGCCAACTACAACCCCAACTACAACGCCAACTACAACACCAACTACAACCCCAACTACGACCCCAACTACAACCCCTACACCACGAAGGGAATTCGGTTGGGTGGTCTCATTTTTTAGTCATATTTAAACGATGTATCATCAGCATGTGCACATAAATATTTATTATAGTTTGATTTATGCTATCGTAGGGTATGACCACTAGCCGATTACTCGAAATTTGAATTTGAATAGAATTCCCCTGACAATCCCCGTACACACGACGATACAACCTAGTAGTCAAATGACAATTAAGTATCTCCATTGGCACCCTTTCGTATGGTGTGTAGCTGTCTGTATTAAGTATATTTTTTTACTTTAGTTATACAGCTTCTCATAGTCCCATATAGGTAACTGTCTAATTATTTTCTTAATTGGACAGGTCTTGTTGATATGGGATTAATTAGGCAGCTATATAATTAATAGGTAATGGGATTTCATGCTCCCCCAAGAAATAATTAGACAAAAAAATCCTCTGACTCAATTATTTCTTAATTGGACAGAGTCCTATTACATACACTAGTTATTTTCTTCAGCTAAAACTTAATTTAAGGCTCAGGTGAAACGTCGAACTTTGAACCAAACCTTATCACATTGTTTCAATCAGATTCGACTCGTGAAGTTCGACGTTTGACCTGAGCCTAACATTGTTTCCATTAATTTTGATCAATCGAGCAAGGGTAGGATTAACCGTATTTGCCGACTCTTAAAATCAAAAGTTTGATCAAAAAAATATTCGATACTAAAAACAAACGAAGAAAATCAAGCAAAAAGATGGAAAGATGAAATGGAAGAGATGTAAGCTGTTTAGAAGTATCTTTTGCTTGCTTGTGGCTTGTATTTGATCAGTACTTTCTAATAGTTGTTTAGTCTGTTTTGTTTGTGCATTTTCTTCTATTCGTTTATTTTCGGGGGGAAAAGCCATAATTTTTTAACAAACACGAAAATAAGTCAAAAATTGGAAGTGATGGAGCACTAAATTCTCCTTACCAACACTTATCATACGCGACCAATCAGCTGGCTTGAATTTTTTAGCGCGGACGCTAGCACGTTTATAAACTCATTCACAAACTTTTGCAAAAGAACGTTTGAACACTGACTCTCGAAAAATCCTCGAAAATTTCATCTTTTTTCTTCCGCCAAGAATCATAACCCATCAAAATTGAAGAAATAGTATCTAGCTAAATGTTCAAGAAAGAAAGATATAGCAAATATGATAATAAACACTCAAAATTCGATCTTCAAGACTACAACAGACTCAAGCCGTGTTATATAGACGTCGACCAGAAGCAAGTATTGGAAAGAATTCTTCAATTCCTGCCATAGGAGAACACTTACAAACTTTTATATGCTAAAAGTTGGAACTAACTAAATAACATCAGCATATTAACAGATAAAGATGAATGTAAACAGTTCAAGGAGCTAGCTCTATTAAAACCATCTTTTGTCTGCCCTAACACTTCGTTCACCAAAGGTAAGCATTTGCAATTGCATATGTGCAATAAATATATATTACGGCTTTTCAAAAAGTACGACAATTAATATTTGTATGTATATCAATAAGTGTATGTATATCAAACCTGTTAAAGTCGTAGTCAAGCAATGTAAATATGATTTTTTTAAATGTGTTTTCATTTATCACATAAGGAATATTCTTTTTATTTTGTATTACTTGAATCAGTTTTTTGCCAATCAGGAGGGAAATTTCAAAGTAATAAATTTGTTCACAAAAAAAATGCAATGCTGTGATCGCTAAATTATAAAATTATACTATTCTTGAACGTTTTCGTGGCACAAGTTTACATTTTTTATTTATAGTTAACATAGTTTATTTTTATTCACATGCATGGTCTCTGCTTAAAAGTAATTACAATCACAAGCTATCATTGGCTAGCTTTTTTATGAGGGCGAGAGCTGTAATGAATTTAGTATGAACAAACTAGCTGGATAGCTGTAGAAAATTTTGAATGGTCCCCTTCAAGATGATGCAATTATATATTAGAGACGATAATGGACACCTTTTTTAAACACCTTGGACAATTATTCACAATGTCTCTATTATTGCAAGCTCACGTTCGTCTCGCTTCGATGCAAAGGCACGGCTTCCTTTCAAGGTGGCGCTTGAAGTGTGAAAGGGAATACTGCCAAAATTTCAGAAATTCAAGAAAGAGCCTTGTTAAAAAGCAAGGCCAAGCGTTATTGCTTCGATTTACAAGATATAGTGACTATTGTCGCCAGCCAATCAGTACTGAATTAACAATTAGACTTGTAGACTATGAGGGCGAAAAATATATCACTTATAGACCACTAGTAGTCTTAACCAATCAGAATGCAGATTTCTAATAATGCTTGTATAACACTAATAGCTTGTAGTAGCATGGCCAATCAGAATGCAGAATTAGTAATAGTCCACTAGCAAAAATCCTATTTACATATATATATTACTTAGTAGTGATAAATTATATCATATAATATATTACTTATATAGTTTATATTAGTGTGGCTGAGTAGCCTGTATATCCGGGTTTCGGAAGAGGACTGGGGCGACCACGTGGGCTGTCTGGAGAGAGAGAGAGGTGAAGAGCCGCCATGTGTAATATTGTTGATAAGCGTTTAGGTAACGAACGAACGAACGAACGAACGAACGAACGAACGAACGAACGAACGAACGAACGAACGAACGAACGAACGAACGAACGAACGAACGAACGAACGAACGAACGAACGAACGAACGAACGAACGAACGAACGAACGAACGAACGAACGAACGAACGAACGAACGAACGAACGAACGAACGAACGAACGAACGAACGAACGAACGAACGTACGAACGAACGTACGAACGAACGAACGAAAAAGGTAAGGAGGGGGATTGGGAGGAAGGAAAGTGACGGAAAAGGAAAACCACCGAATGAACATGAGTACTAAATGGAGCTGTATAATAAGTCGTATAGTCTTACTAGTTAATTTAACTGCACGTGCCATTGTTGTTCAAAACTCTATGTATTAAGATTCTCAATGTCCAAAGGTTGAATTGCTGCAAGAGAGTTTCCCGACTGCTGCAAAGCTTTCACAGACGTTCCCTCCCCTTGCTCCCTCTCTAACCTTCCTCCCAAACCCGTCGCACAAGCCATTCCACAGCATATTTTCGCCAAACAATATTTCAAGCTCTGTTTCATTGTTCTTTGGAAGTTGCGCATCAAACCAGCGTAGACAATAGGATTTATGGCGTGGGAGGTGAACAAGAAGGTATAAGAGATCGCATAGCTTACTCCATCTTGATGTCCATTGATGTCATACAACAGTCGAAAGAAGACCCAGGGAAGACAGGTCAACGTGAATGCGGTGATTAAAACTGTGGTCACTTTGGTAATCCGCATTTCTCTGTCTATTGTAGCACGACCCATAGCGCTCATCATGTTGTTGTTATGAGAATTTATCCCCCTTTTGACGACACATGAAGAGTATATCATCATGGAAAGGATTGCTAGTATCACAAATGTCCCCGTTCCGTTTAATATCTCGCCCGCGATAAAATGTGGCTTTTCTTCACGCAGTGTCAACCAGTGCGTGGGTACCAAAAGAACCAAAGATATTGTCAGTATTCCTGTAGCAAACGATACAGCCCACACCACAAAAGAGATCTTTTTGATTCTGTTTTTATTGATGCGTCGGTGGAATGGGGACTTTATGGCATCGTGACGATCAATGCAGAGAAGCACGTGACAACAGCAAATAGGGAAGCCTATGAACACGGTGAGTACAAAATGGACATCGCCTAAAGCGTCTATATTCTTTTCTTGAAAATCAGTCCAGAATGTGTAAGACATTATCGGCATGTTGACCAGACAGCCCAAGAAATCGGCAACCGCCAGATTAACGAGTATCAAGTTGGTCGGAGTGCGCATGCTCACGCTATTGCGAACCGCCAGACAAACTAACAGATTTCCGATCAAACCAACGAAAAATGTTATGAGAAGAAATACGCACGAGGCAATTCGTACGCCGTAAGGGAACATTTCGTCTTTAAAACGATCAACTTTTGAAAGCTAAGTTGTTTATAAATGTTTTGATCCAATTGAGAGAACGTTGACAAGGCTACAGCGATAGCAATAACATTCATTAAACAATGCTTCAATCGTAATCAGGTCGGTGAAGTTTGAATGACGTATACCATGCTCAATGTTTGATATTTCGCTTTCAGTAATAACGTAAGGCTTGCCTTATCGGTTCTGAATCTTCCAGAAGGCAAACCTTTTCAGATTTGCATTGCCGGACAATTCATTGAAGAATCGAAATTTTGTTCATATATTTATAGTAATTTGAAAAATTTCCCTCGATGGTCTTGAATTCTGAAATATTGACACTCCTTGTTTTTATTGCTAGATTCTCGAAGATAATTTAAAATTTTCAGTTTAAAATTTTAAGATCCTCACATCTATTATATCTATTATTCTTGAAAGTCAGTCTTTACGTCTTCAAACAAGTAATGTTGTGTGGCTGTCGAATCGATTTCTTGATCACTGTGAGATTTCTTCCTGTTTATTTTCAACGGTTTGAAAGACAAAATTATTGTTCCATTCGTTTTGAAATGATCTTTCTACCTTAGCTTTCTGATACGATAATAAAAACGCCGCCACTTTTGAAAACTCGATTTCCTTGCATCCAATAACTTGTTCCTCTTTGCTTCTTTGCTTTTTGTCTTTTGCTTTTCCTGAGTGAGTTTCACTGTGGTCGGATTTTCGACTTGAAGCAGCTGAAACTAAAAAAAGGAAGAAAAAAAAGAATTATCAAGCTGATTTAACTCAAAAACAAACAAAACGATTCCCCCGATAGGAAGTTAGCTATTGAACGTTGATTACAAATGATTTGTAAAAGGACAGATAGAGCATAGAGTGAGAAATAGTAAGGATAAACAACTAGAACATGTCTTGGTGGGATGGAATACAATGTACCAATCGAGCCAATCGCAGCGGCGAAGTTTCGGCTCGCGCGCCAAGGTTCAAGATAACTACAATGCACGTTTTTGTGAATCCTGAAATAGATATCACATTTAATCAAAAACAAAGGTTCGATTCCAACTAACTGATTTACACACTAGCAAAGTTAGGAAGGCGTCCAGCACAATTTCAAAAACATCATATGCTAACATGGAAGTGCTTTAAAAAATTACAATAGAAGATATAACTAGCTAAAAACTAGTGTGAGCTGCGTCGGTGTTTCTAATGAAACAGTAATGATGAAAATGTAAATTGTACACCGTGAAAAGATGAAAAAGCTTACTGACGTTTCTGACGCTGGTCTTTCGTCGGAGTAAAAGAGGAAGGACTAGCGTCCGAAACGTCAGTGAGCTTTTTCATCTTTTCACGGTGTATAATTTACCTTTTTATCATTACTATATTACAAAAAGGTTCTGAAGGGGGTGACGGCCTAGTGGTTTTTTTTGAAAATGAAGATAAAATAGGCTGGATTTGAGTCAGTTCTTTTATTAAGGGATAAAAACATGTACAAATATTACTTAAACTCAGTATGAAGTGTGTTTGCGGAGACGGTAATAATTGTCATGGTGAGGCAGATGTTGCATGGCAAGCTTTCATTTGTTTATCAAATGTTTCTTTACTATCATCGACATTCAACGAGCGACTCGCTTCTCTCGGGCATCGCGACCTGCATTATTTTTTTAGCAATCATATTGGACGTTGAAGTCTCAATTTCCCCCCACAACCTTCTTCCATCCTCCCTCCACCTTCTTCCACACTTCCCTCTAACTCAAATCAGCTCAGAGGTTGTTTCAGGGTTCATTCTTTGAGTTAGCCCATGCCCTGACTTAAATCAGCCTAGATCTAGTATGTTCCGATGAGCAATGAAAATTGAGGTTAGTAAAGCAACAATGATGATAAACTCCATCCTTTTGATTAAGTTTAGCAATAAAAATTAAAGCGACACTATAGCTTTGATCCCGTTTTGGACATTGAAGGACCAAAACTTCAGATCAATAATCCTTTTAGTTTAAGAATCTATTCCGCTGCGCATGTGATTTTATCCCGAATTTCTCACCTTCTTTTATCTAAACCTTCTTTCGTTCTTAATTAATTAAACAAAGGTCAGAAGGTGAGAAATTCGGGATAAAATCGCATGCGCAATTGAATTGATCCTTAAACTATGAAAAGGCTTATTGATTGCGAGTCAAGGTTTTTTCCTCTACAATGTTCAAAATAGTTTTGACATTTTCTTATTCATACCGACTTTAAGTACATTTTTCACAAATTTTAACAAAATCATGCATAATTCTTTTGGCCAAAAGTTATCGATGATATATATAGCCCAAGATTTTGAGCGATTTTACATTAATTATCCATGCATTCCATATTTTATTTACCTCAATAATATCTAAAATGGCACATTTTTGTAATTAAGAGCAAGCTAGATTGAAGCAGAGAGCTCTGGTTTTACACTAATTCTATACTCGCTATTACTTACTTGAAATCCCCCTTTGTCACCTGTTTTTGGCCATTCTAATCATAAAGACGCGATCTAGTTTGTGTAATATAGGCAGCTTTTCCCCCGCGAATTAATAATGAGTTTGTTAAATTTACATACAGAATGTGTCAAACCATACATGCGTATAATAATACAAGAGACATAACTACTATCCATCTCGAAGGTGTTACATTACGATATAGTTTGACAAACTCTGTCTTTAATTAATCAAACAATAAGTAAAAATTATCAATAGTTAATATTGGGTAATTCCAATTTCTTTTTTCCTGAAGCAGTTACTCTTTGCATCAAAGCTAACGCATCGCAAAAGCTTTACTTTTAGATTAAACCAAATTTATCTTTGATACCATAAAGACTCACACATTTTTACCTGAAATTTCCACGCGTAATTTAGGCCCAGTGTCGTGTATCCAGATGTATTTGAAATCGGATTATTTGTATTCCCTAAAAAAAAGAAAAATGAAGGAGAAAAGTTCGTTCACGAAGCGTTTTTACCTCGAATCGTTTTCCTTCGTCTATGCGAATTCGTTCTCGACTAGTTGAGTTTTCAAGTGGCGTATTTACCAGATAGTGCGTTTTCGAAAGGACAACCCCCAAAGACCGAAACAATCTACGTCATAATCATGACGTGAAGACGGGAGCTCAAAATTTTACATGTGAATCAGCTACTTTTCCTTGGCGACTGGAAGATGGAAGATGGCATGACTAATATTTAAAGCTATTAATAAAAAACTCCTGAATGACAAGTTAGTTTTTGAATCCGTGAAATACTGTGTTCCTTGATTACAGGCTCATTCACTCAAGATTAGCCTTATTTCAGAGTCAACTGATATTTTGAATCCGTGAAATACTGTGTTCCTTGATTACAGGCTCATTCACTCAAGATTAGCCTTATTTCAAAGTCAACTGATATTTTGAATCCGTGAAATACTGTGTTCCTTGATTACAGGCTCATTCACTCAGGAGTAGCCTTATTTCAAAGTCAACTGATATTTTGAATCCGTGAAATACTGTGTTCCTTGATTACAGGCTCATTCACTCAGGAGTAGCCTTATTTCAAAGTCAACTGATATTTTGAATCCGTGAAATACTGTGTTCCTTGATTTACAGGCTCATTCACTCAAGATTAGCCTTATTTCAAAGTCAACTGATATTTTGAATCCGTGAAATACTGTGTTCCTTGATTACAAGCTCATTCACTCAGGAGTAGCCTTATTTCGGTTCTATCGTCGTGTACGGATTAACAAAGTGCGTCATAGAGTTTCCGAACACACGAGTGAGACTTAGAAATTTTGGTTCTCCTCACTTAGAAAAAAAATTAAGTGAAGACACCAAGAATCGAACTCGGTACCTTCGGCACCAAAGGACTACTACAATGCCAACCCCAACCCTAACCCTAAACCTAACCACTAGACCACGAAGCGAATTCGGTTGGGTGGTCTCATTTTTGAGTCATATTTAAACGATGTATCATTAGCATGTGCACATAAATATTTATTATAGTTTAATTTATGCTATCGTAGGGTACGACTACTAGCCGATTACTCCAAATTTGCATTTGAATAGAATTCCCCTGACAATTCCCGTACACGACGATACAACCCTTATTTCAAAGTCAACTGATATTTTGAATCCGGGAAAAACTGTGTTCCTTGAATTACAGGCTCATTCACTCAGGATTAGCCTTATTTCAAAGTCACTGATATTTTGAATCCGTGAAATACTGTGTTCCTTGAATTACAGGCTCATCCACTCAGGAATAGCCTTATTTCAAACTTAACTGATATTCTCAAATACCAACGGTAAATTTTAGTAAAGAATGCAGATATTCAACAATTCAAGACCCGACAATTCCACGAACCTTTATTGTGACGTGAATATTCTACAAAACATCGAAGCTAATGCTAAGCAACAGAGAATACGACTGAAGTATTCTACGCACATGATATATTAGCCAATCCAAGGTTGAGGTTAGAAACTCTGTTGAGTTGGCATTTTGATTCATTGTGGGACTGTTTTTGTGGGATAAAATAGACGCCATTTTGGAATTAGATAAGTAAAACATTCCTACATTAATGTTTGTCCCCTTTGGATATTTTTGTTCCCTTTAGCAATTGGTTAATGCAGGGCCGTAACCAGGGGGAGCACAGGGTGCACGTGCACCCCCCATAAAAGCTTAAGGTCTTCTCACCATCTCCTGTTGTTTTAATTTTTTTTTTTTTTTAGTTTTGCACCGTGCACCCTAGCCATAAAAGCAAAGCTTAAGGTGACCGTTGCTTCATCTCCTTTTTGTTTTTGTTTTGTTTTGTTTTTTAGATTCTGCTTTCTTTTTCTTTTGGTTTCCTTTTTTTTCTTTTTGGTTCTGCAAATTGCTGACAGTGCACCTCCCTGCAAGATCCCTAGTCACGTCACTGAGTTGGTAATTAAAAAAATAATCAATGGTCCGATTTTATTCTATGTGCACCCTCCCTGTAAACGTTCTGGTTACGGCCCTGTAATGTACACAACATCAAGCAAAAATTGCGATATAGATACGCACGTATTTGCCCTTCCCACATATATGTGGTTTTTTAACTGACATGTATTGCACATGTTTCTAAATTCTAACATAGACACACACGCCGGCGTTTGGCACTGTCAACTTTAAATTTAGTCATTGCTAGGACAAAATATTTTCTTATCATGTAATCCAGAGAAAAAATAAATATTGAAGCCAACACACTGTCTCCTTTGTCATATATGAAAAAAAATAGAATTTCGTGTTTTCTATGCGCGTATTTTTCAAAAGATTCAACAAGATAAGAAAGTGAAATTAAAATTCTTTTGATGAAATTCTGAAGAAAAAAATCATTATGAATATTGGTTTCAAACTAAAATTCCTCTTACAATTCACACAATATCATCACGGAGGGATAAAAAAGAAAAAGAAAACTGAAGGGAAAAAAACGGAAAAGAAGAGGGAAAAGAAAAAATAGTGAACACGCTCTTGTCGGTGAATGGTAGAAATTAGCAACATATTAGACAAACGGCTCAAGTAACATTAGTTGTGTAGTTCATTTCGATTTATTACCTCGAGCTAGCAGTTGATAGCCAGTGGTTAACAAACCCGTGGCGCTTCTTTACTTATTCTTTCGTTCCAATGAAGAAACGATCCGACAAATATAAGCATATTAATGAGATCAAGTACTTGAATGATTTAATCGACCGCACACGATATGACCGCGTTATTTTGCTGAGAAAGAGAGAGAGAGAGAGAGAGAGAGAGAGAGAGAGAGAGAGAGAGAGAGAGAGAGAGAGAGAGAGAGAGAGAGAGAGAGAGAGAGAGAGAGAGAGAGAGAGAAAATGAGAATGAGTGAATGGGGAAAGAAGGAAAGAAATCACTAGAAATGAATGCATAAATAACAGTAAGACTGAAGCTCTAAATCCATTAACTCTTTTTAACACAAGAAAAGAGAAATTAGTATATTTAAATTGAACTTCACCAATTTTCTTAAATTAATTAACTTTAAAAATAACTTCTTTACATTCTCGATAAAAAAAATTGAAAAAAAATATGATAACAATCAATTAAAATAAAGTCACAATTGCAAGGTTCGATGGCGGATCTCAGACCAGCTAAGTGGCTAGTAGATTAGTCGAGTATGCCTAAAGCCAAGTGAAGACGTACAGTTAAATTACGATTAAATTAAATTATCTGACTCGAACATGAACTTATGTCATAGGTTTATAATGAAGACTGTGTTTGAGGAAGGTCTAATGTCACAAGGCTATCTTTGCTTGGCGTTCCCTTTTCCTTCGTATACTTCCTTTTTTATTTGTTGTTATATATTCCTTTTTCCCCCCGAAAGCTAGAAATACAACATCCTATTGTTTTCATGATAATACTTCTTGATAAAAATATGTATTTACAAGGATAGAACGATGACTCTAAAAAGGCCTTTTTTAAAATAATACTTTTTCGACTGTGAAAGTGACGATGACTTTCACAGTCGAAAACGATATATTTTAAATACCTTTTTTAGAGACATCTTTCTATCCATGTAAATACATACAACATCATATTGTTTTCGCGATTTTAGTTTTCCTTAATCATAGCTTTTCCCTCAATTAATTTCTCATTTTGTGAATTTCTTTGCCCCAAACTTGCTCATATAAGTCGGACTGTGGTCGTTTTCCCTTGATTCAAGGGGTTTCCTCCTGTTGCTCTCTCCTCATATCCAACCCGCTTAATTGCCAGTCAATCTAATTTAGATCAGCCCAGAGGTTGTTTCAGGGTTCAATCTGTGAGTTAGCTGTGCCCTGACTTAGATCAGCCCAGAGGTTATTTCAGGGTTCAATCTGTGAGTTAGCCATGCCCTGACTTAGATCATCCCAGAGGTTGTTTCAGGGTTTGATCTGTGAGTTACCCATGCTCTGACTTAGATCATCCCAGAGGTTGTTTCAGAGTTCAATCTGTGAGTTAGCCATGCCCTGACTTAGATCATCCCAGAGGTTGTTTCAGGGTTCGATCTGTGAGTTAGCCGTGTCCTGACTTAGATCAGTCCAGAGGTTGTTTCAGGGTTCAATCTGTGAGATAGCTGTGCCCTGACTTAGATCAGCCCAGAGGTTGTTTCAGGGTTCTATCTGTGGGTTAGCCATGCCCTGACTTAGATCATCCCAGAGGTTGTTTCAGGGTTTGATCTGTGAGTTAGCCATGCCCCGACTTAGATCATCCCAGAGGTTGTTTCAGGGTTTGATCTGTGAGTTAGCCATGCCTTGACTTAGATCTTCCCAGAGGTCGTTTCAGGGTTTGATCTGTGAGTTAGCCATAGCCCATCAGCACAGAGGCTTACCAGGGTTTGATAAAATTGAGTTTTCTCATGGTTTTTTTTTTAAATTTCCCAAAGAATTAAATTTAAAGATTTATGTGCAATGAATGAATGAAGAAGTATTGATGAACACCATTAGCAATCGTCGCGATTTCGGACTGGCAGATCTTTCCTGGCCAAATCTTCTTTTTTATCAGCCAGAAAAATGTACTTTCCTGGCTTTAATGTTATTTCAAATATCAAAGTGTTAAAGCTTTTAGCAACCATTTCCTGATCCAGTGAAAGTCGTATTAGTCTTCCGCTTGTTCTGTTAATGCTTTAGTTATTATCTTTGATTATAATATGTAAGCCTATAAAGTGTACGTAGGTGATCCTTGATTGGTGTATTCAACTTAATTGATAAATGGTTTTAAAAGTATATTACACCTTACCAAACTATAACAAACTTGTGCAATTTTCGCATCTAGATAATTTTTGAACGGATCTTATCTCCGGCTTGTGTTGCACCTGCTTCACATTACCTAAATACAGGAATCGCTCGTCCAGTTTACCCTTATGATTATTAAAAGAGTTTGTATGGTTTATATACAATAATAGAAGGCACTACACTGCACTACACTACAATAGACTGCATTACTCTGCACTACACTGTACTAGACTGCACTAGACCGTACTAGACTGCGCTGTACTGCACTAAAATGCAGTGCAGTGCACTACACTACACTACACTACACTAGACAGCATTACTCTGCACTCGTCCGCACTACACTGTACTAGACTGCACTAGACCGTAATAGACTGCGCTATACTGCACTACACTGTACTAGACTAAGCAGGTGCAACACAGCCATATTGTTTTTGCTATTTTTCCGGGTGGTGAACTGGTAACGAGTCGGTCCCAAACCCAAAAAAAGCAGACCAACTCAAAATCAGCCGATCAACTAAAAAATTCGACCAAGTTAAAAAAAGTCGAGCACTGAAAAAAAATGTCGACCGAGTTTTTAAAATTTCGCCAACGTAAGAAAAGTCGCCCAGCTAAAGAAAAGTCGATGGCTCTAAATGGGCTCCGTATCAAAGCTTGATCATCATTCAGGTAGTGAATCAATACTACATGGATATACTTAACAAAAAGACAAAGAATTTAATGCATTAATTTTTCATATTTCATCCTTTCAGTGCCCTCAAAAAATCCCATAAATTTGAAAGAAAAAATTCCTACAAAAATCTGTATGTTCGTGTAAAGTTTTTTCAAATATGCTTATAAAACGTATAGAGTTCCGTACAAAATACGAGGGGTTTGCCCTCAAAGTTAAAATCGTGTCTAGTTGTTTGAAAAAAACGTACCGTAGATTATTTAGCAGTTTTTGAGCGCGCGTTCATCGTGGGCTCAAATCGAACCTTAAAAAATAAATATATATAACTAGCCAGTCACTTTAAATAGTTCAATAACAACTATTTCTACAGGAAACTGTATTTTCGTAAAATATTTTGTCCTTTTGTGCGTCCATCAATGTGTTTGTCTGTCATCTGTCCTCTTGTCCGTCTGTCTGAGCATCCGTCCGTGGGTTCGTGTTTCTTCAATTCGGACTGTCTTTTGTCCATTCGTCCGACCGTCCCTGCGTTCGTCCGTCCTTTCTCCCATTCGTATGTGCATCCGTCCGTGCGTTCGTTTGTCGTGCGCTCGTCTGACCTTTCGTACGCCCGTTCGTGCATGTGTGCGCGTCTGATCATGTGTCCGTCCTTTCGTCCGTCCAACCATCCCATTTCATCCATCCGTCCACGTTGTTTTCAATGAATTAATCTTAGATTATATGCTTTATTTCCCATTCACTCGGTCACCTCAAGCAATGCAACACCTCAAGAAAAACGAACCACGAGCGATCTCACATCATTTTTTATTAATTTCTGACAAATGAAATCCAAAATGAACACATGAATCTTAAACCAAAGACAATAATTTAAAAAAAACAACTTAAAAACCTTAAATGAATCTTTTGTGTTATTTTCTCCTATTTTTTAATTTTGTTTTTGTGTGAACAAGAAAAAAGAACTGTTCTTGAAGTCTGAACTGTTTCCTTCCTTTAGATAAACTTGTCATAATATTCGAGTCAGTGTTCGACAAACGTTTCCTTTAGAATGATATAGCTAATTTGACTTTTTCCAGAATTATTTAAATAAAAAAGTTGCCCTAGCTTGCCCTAGCTACCTTCTGTTGAAAAGCGATTAATTACGGTTTTTTTGTTATATTTTTGCCTCGAGGCGCGCAATCACCTCACTGAAAAGAAAATAAAGTAATATGATTTAAAAGGGAAATAGGCAGTTAGGGAATATCAGATTATTTATTTTGTTTTTGCAATACTCACTTTTATGCAATATATATTATTTGAAACGTTAGAGAAAAAATTAAAAAATTAAGAATTAAATGAAAGAATAGAAAACATTAATATAACATAGATAACAAAGGTTATAAAACCATCTGGCGTACATTTCTACTGAAAGTAGTCGATGAGTCTACCGTAAAAAAGGTAATATAAAACCATCTGGCGTGCATTTCTACCGTTGGTAGTCGATGAGATACCTTAATTCGGAACTGAAGGGATCGGCCAGGATTCTTTCGATATACACTTATTTCCAAAAACGTTGTCATCTCCAAAAACGACTATGTGATTTCGATATAAAAATGGTTTCGTTGATTACAAAGAACATTGAATCAGTTTCAGGTCCATGTTCTTGAGAATAACACAAATTATTCCAACTATTCTTGGATCATGGAATGATCTCCTATCTTTTCGAAAAACGACTAAGTGATTTCGATATAAAAATGGTTTCGTTGTTGATTACAAAGAACATTGAATCAGTCTCAGGTCCATGTTCTTGAGAATAACACAAATTATTCCAACTATTCTTGGATCATGGAATGATCTCCTATCTTTTCGAAAAACGACTAAGTGATTTCGATATAAAAATGGTTTCGTTGTTGATTACAAAGAACATTGAATCAGTCTCAGGTCCATGTTCTTGAGAATAACACAAATTATTCCAACTATTCTTGGATCATGGAATGATCTCCTATCTTTTCGCCGGATTGGCGATGACAAAAAGGGTGCATACATCATATAATTCATTAGTTATTTTTGTTTAAAGTATTAAAGTATGATTAAAAAGTAATAACTTTTACAGAATTTTTCTTAGCTTATGAAATCTTTAAGATATCAAAACGAATATAAAAATAAAAACGACCTTTAAGATGTAAAAATATATTTAAAAAGAAATGTAAAATATGAAAACTATACAAATGAAATATAAAGAAGAAAAAAAGGAAGAAGGAAAAATAAAAGAAAATATGAAACATCAAATAAAAGAAATAGAACAAATAAAAAAGAGATGTGGTGTTTTATTCCGTGAGGCTTCGAAAGACAATTTGCACAGAAATTTGATATCATGCCACAGGCAAGTCAATTCTACTCGCTAGTTTTCTTTAGCCTTTCAGACGTGTTCAAGTATTGCAAGCATCCTGCTTTTCGTATATTCAGATAACAAGTTTCCTTGGTCTTATTAGTTTTATCTCATTATTATTATTATTATTATTATTATTATTATTATTATTATTATTATTATTATTATTATTTTTTTTATTATTTATTATTATTATTTTTTTTTTTTGCCATTGCCTTCGTTTTATGCTTTTAGGTAGTTTTAAGATAGTGCGAGCTATGTTCGCAAGTGATATAAAATATGCTTAATACGGATTAGTTAACACTTCATGGTCATTCACGAACACGAACTGTAGCAAAAAAAAAAAAAAAAAAAGTGCAGGCACAGTAGTGAATAGTACTAAGAATTGTATTTGCAAATCGAAAATTCTTCCTTTGTAATTTATATTTTATTTATTCGCAAATAATTTGGAGCGATTTTTGACTCCAAATATAGATTTTCCAACACAGTAAAGCACAAAGCCACTACCATAGGCATACATGAGAATTTCAGTGTAATCTTCAAAGTATTGGAGCAATTTTTAAAATCAAAACAACACAGACCTTCCAACATAGTTAAGCACAAAGCCACAGCGGCATAAAAGAGAATGCGTAGTCGTAGTAAACCTTTGTTCTATGAATCATTCTTTTCTTACCTTCTTAGGCTTCTATAGGGTCAATAAACCAGCGATGGAACTGAAAATGAACTGAATATGAAACTGAGCTTGAACATGTGTTTGTAGCCCAAACTACAAATTGGATACGAGTCCTTCAATTTGTATGCCACCAAGTATTTCCCTGTTTACATTTGTGTCCAAATAACTAAAAACATACCAAATACTATGCAAAACAATTTTTCCTATTCCTTGCTTTGCGAGGATTAGTGAGTTGAGAGGAACAGCCGCAATTTAACTCTCGATTGCATTTCCAATTTGAGTAGTTATAATTAATTTTCGGTCTTAATTGCCTAAAATCACTATTAATGACATTCCGTAGCTAAGTTTAATTTGGTTGTCCAGAGAATTTTCCAAGGAAGTGAAACGTTTCGGAATAAATTACACGATCAAAGATCCAAATATTATTGTGCGTTTACTATACACACGATATTGATTTTATTATTTGTAATAGTTGTAATATTTTCGAGCGTAGAACAATAAGCCGAAAAAAAAAAAGAACTAGACAGAAAAATTATGGACAGAAAAAAAAAAAAAATGAAAAATAGCAATGCGTGGGATTTCCAGCGTATAGCAATTGAATTTCTAAGACGATTAATGAGTCCTTATCAGGTATTTTAAAATTTAGTAAAAAAGCTTTCATAGTTATAAAGTGCATGTTAAATTTTTATAAATTGTCAAAACAAGTGTAAATTTAGGTCAAAAATTTCACCCTTTAAAAGAATGTCTTTGGCACAGTTCAGAGATATATACGAATATTTTCATTCAAAACTTTGAAGTCTGGAAATTCTTATCTTTGTGATTTTAGAACTCAGTTACTCCCTTGAAACTTCACAGCTTTACCGCTAATTTTAACATACTCTTATTTAGTACTCTGCTTTGAGTTTTGGAAGATAAAAGCTCATTGAAATATAGGACCTCCTGAATACACGAGATTATAGCTATCACGCACATAAAAATACTTGCTAATACGAGAGTTTTCTGATTTCCATTTCTATTGGTTTTTCATCACTCGCTTTCAATATCATCAACTTCGAAGAGACCAGCTATACCGTAACAAAAAATGACATCATGAGGATTTTGCTGTTTTACACTTTTAGTTTATTGGCAACTCATTGATAAACCTGACCAAAAACAAAATAGACATCTGTCATTGCGTGGCGACTGTTTAACTTTGTAGCTTTCTTTGTTTGTTTGGTTTTGATTTAATTCTTACATTCCCTATCCAGTAATCTTTAACACTAGACTAGACACTATTTCAGAGTGGTCACGAGTGGTAGTTATTTTTGGTAGAAAGTTTACTTGGCTTCAATAAATTGAAATGAAGAGGTTTGTTAGTCCAACAGAAATTAAGTTAGTTTTTTTTTGACCAGTAGAACGACTTACGACTTCAACTAGTATTTCAACTTCAAATTTTTTTGCACATAGCATAATGATAAGGAATTACAAGAACATAACATATATGGTTACAAACGAGCGTTTGTCCGTCCGTCCGTCCGCCCGACCGTTCGTTCATTCGTTCGTTTTTTCTTTCTTTCTTTTGTTTTCATTCCTCCCTTTTCACTATTGTTTCTTTCTTGCTTTTTCTTATACTTTTAATATGACTAGGATAATTTAAAGGAATTAAATAATTATTGTAAATGACTGAGCTAACGATAAAGCTGAGATCTGATATTTGCAGCACCCTCCACAATCGTGTAAAGTGTTATCCTACTCTATTAGATGGGAATCTAAATGTCGTTCTAAGAATAACAAGTCCTAAAGAAATTGATGGTTTGCTGTTACCTTAAAACTGTGTAGGAAATATCAATATGTGCTGTTTCGAACACTGTTCAGATATGGTTGAGCCTTCATAATTAGAAGTAGGGTGTATACATGGGCTGTGAGTTTACTCCATAAAAAATAAATTGTGATAACGGAAGTATTATCTTTAGACCACAACGTTCTACAATAATCAATGATGTCATCTCCATCTTTATATTATCATTATGGTTGTCATTATCGTTGCCCTTGTCATCTCATTAAAATAACCATCTTCATTATCATCACCAGACGTTTGTATAAAAAATTTCATCAAAGGAAGTAAAACCAGAAATGAAAAGAAAATTAACAAAAAAACGACCGAAAAAATCGTAAACGAAATAAACTAGAAAATCATGCTAAACAAGTCTTGTAAAACAAAATTAATATATACTGATTCGAAACTACACTAGTTTACATATCAATAACAAATTCAGACAATTTTGAAAAGTAAGATAACATAGGAAAAAGTGATAGAAAAAAGTGATAGGAAAAAGTGCTAAAACCTTCATAACAATATTTCTTTCTCCACTTAAAAAAATTACCTAACGTACATCATAAAATTTGTAATATCGATCTTTTCATTCCAACTGATGCAATGAAAAAGTTTAAAAGTACCAAAGTAGTTATTACTGAATAGTTAGTAAAAAGGACAGCAAGTCTAGATACATAATTGCACAACGAGCGACAAAGACTATAGTAGAATAATATAAATCACAGACTCAAGCCTTGCGGCTCCTAGAGGCTAGCGTCAGTGACAAAAATATGTATTAAAAATTAACATATTTATTAATTTTCATGTTGTTAGAACGACTTTTAGGCAATTGATTACAAAATTAGACACGTTTCAACTTCTAAGGAAGTGTTAGATGTATTGAATGTTTGCCATCCATTTGAACGCAAATCATAACTTGATATACATCTAAAATAAGAAATATTGTTACTCTTCTTGCATGAAGGCTTCATATTTCTAATCTACGAAAATTCAGTTTCGAAGAATGCTTGAGAAATTTTAATTTTTTTAGATTAAAAAATCGGTTTTAAAACTTACCAATACAAGAAAAAAAGTTGAATGTTATTACAGTACAACTTTTTTTTAAATTTTCACAACTTGGATAACATTTTGAATGAAATATTGTATTACAAAACGTTTCAATGAAATGGTGCACAATTTATAAAAAAAAAGAAACCAGTTAAATGCAATCATTGCTTTCAAAATAAAACTTTTTTCTTACCTTAAACTGTTCTCTGCTTTTGGAGTTTGTGTGGAACTGTAAAAATGTGTCATCTACTGAAGCTCGGAAAACAAACTGTTAACACTGGACAAATGTTTTTTAATGATTTGCTTTCTTTATTCAAAAAGAGGCGTTCTAGCAATTTCTACACGACGAGAGACGGTAATAGTTGGCATGCAAATTATATAACACCATTTTACATTTGAATCTACGTATTCATTCGCAGCCGATTAATTATTTAGCTCAAGACTTTTTTGTCAATAAACTTTACTTGCTCACAAATATTAAAAATAAGAATGAAGCTGTTACTTATTTTTGTTATTATGACTGTCAAATCATAAAATGTCCAATGTCAGGACTAGAAATAAAAATAGATAATTGGATAAATGAAGTTTCTTTTTTATGCTCACTGGAATATATATTTTTCCAACCGGAGAATTTTGAGGGACTGTGTTTCACCGTCACAGCACGTTCTGGCTATTATGAATCATAGCTGGCCATGGAAAACTTCAAAGTCACTTTCGAAGAGAAAATCTGGCATTTATGTATACTTCGTAATGGAATAGACGTTTTCAGATCAACCACTTATCATTTTCTTGAAAATAAGATTATTTGTTTGAGTTGTCTATATCCATCTGTCTTATCATGTGCAACTGTTAAACAAAGAAATGATACTCTAGGGCAAGGGCGCTAGGGCAAAAATTGGTGATTTTTTTTGTCGTTAGACTCTGTTATATTGGTGTTTTTTAAACGTTAGAAACTGTTTAAACTGTTACGTATCTGTACTGCTATGTGCTGGCTTGATTTGTTCAGTTTTCCCGTCTATATACGCCAAAATATTGCTGTGACCAACGGTTCAATCGTACATAACGAACTACTGTATCCTATACCTGCCTCGTGACCACTTACGTAAGCGTACGCGTCGGTTAATAAGTTAATAAGTTAATCCAAATCCCCTAGAATAGCCAATGTTCATTCTTGGTTATTCTAGGGGATTTGGATATTAACTTATTAACCGACGCGTACGCTTACGTAAGCGGTCACGAGGCAGGTATAGGATACAGTAGTTCGTTATGTACGATTGAACCGTTGGTCACAGCAATATTTTGGCATATATAGACGGGAAAACTGAACAAATCAAGCCAGCACATAGCAGTACAGATACGTAACAGTTTAAACAGTTTCTAACGTTTAAAAAACACCATTATAACAGAGTCTAACGACAAAAAAAATCACCAATTTTTGCCCTAGCGCCCTTGTCTAGGGCTAGGGAAGGATCTGAATTGGCAAAACATTACGCCCGAGGTAAAGAGGTCTATTTGGTTGCACGTTGCGTCATCGCGGCCATGTTGGTGCCATTAAACAAAAGATTTCTCATTAATCGGCGGCTGTCACTGATAAGTTCGTTGTGACTGTTGATTTCGGGCTTCTAAAGGGTTGGTACAGATCCCGGCTTAAGTATTCTCTTTGAGCCTTCCACATGCACTGATTTTTCAAAGCAGCTATTGTCAAAATGCTCAGAGCACACAGTGAAACGATTTTCAGGCTCGAAGTTAAGGCGGTGCGTCGTGACAAAACGCTTCCACTTTGCGCGTTCCAGCTTGTCAATCGGCGAAGAATGCACTGAAATGCCATTTTTGGATCAGATTTATTACTGCATCCTTGAACCACACAACGATTAGATGGCATTCTTAATAGTTTTCGATTTTTGAGGAAATAAATACAGATAAAGCTCCGAATTATCGGCGCGCTACCCGTACTTCACATGTATTTCCTTAGAAAAGTTCTCACGTTGGTATGTTTAGGTTCAGTAAGTGACGTCATATCCGCTCGACCCAGTTCTCTCCCGAGAGAACAGAGAAGCGACAACTGATTAATGGCGGCCACGAAGAAAAACGAAAATTTAACGGACTTCTTGCGGGAATATGTAAAAAAAAAATGCTCAGGATATATTTATGTAAGTAATATTGATCATAAGAGCGACTTTTTGAAGAGGTTTAAAAATTTGACCAATTTTCGTGCTAGTCCCCCTCTAACGGCACCACAATAATGGCCGCCATGTTTTGACTCTCTTGGGAATGCTTGCGACCCAGCCATTAGGGGTGGCGAGTTAGGTTCCAGATGAATAATTAACGGGTTTGTCTTTAAAAATATAATGTCTCATCATGAACTATTGAAAGTCAACGGGAAGTTTAAAAAAAATTAAATGAATATTTTTGCATTCAAACTTGAAGTACACTTATTTGGGGCTAAACAGGTTTCAAAAAGGTTGCCATCACAAGGCTAATAATTGTTTAAAAGAGCTCGAGTGCTGCAAAAGAATTCCCCAGCCACCCCTCCCACAAAAAGGTGGATTTATATTTTTTTAAGCAAAACAGTGCAATTCCTATTCGGCGTCTGAAAGTGTTTTTGCAATACCAATGAACTATCATAATGAGCTATTTCATGAATCTTTTGAGAATTAGTTGGATAATTACCGGGCAAACGGACAATGAAGATTAAGGTGAAATAAGAGGATTTTGAACTCATAATAACATGATTTGAAATTAAAATTCGTAAATGAGGTTTTTGGCCTAAGATTACACTCGAAAGGGTGTTACCTTATATAGTTAGATATACGTCTATTTTTCATTAAACAAAAACCTTGTCATCGCCAACGGCGATAGGCGAAAGTTAGAAAGAAAGAAAGAAAGAAAGATAGATAGATAGATAGATAGATAGATAGATAGATAGATAGATAGATAGATAGATAGATAGATAGATAGATAGATAGATAGATAGATAGATAGATAGGTTTCGTTGAATACAAAGGACTTTGAATCAGTCTCAACAAAGGTCCATGTTCTTGACGAGAATAAGAATAAGAAACACAAGTCATTCCCCCAGCTATTCTTGGATCTTGGAATAACTTATCTCCGTATCGCTTTTCGCCTATATAGCGCTCTTCGCCTATGTATCATTTATCGCTTTTGGCGATAAGAGCGTTTTTTGAAATAGGTATATAATGAGTTATAATATGAGAATTAAGGGACTAGTATGTATTCCATGTTGCATCACGTTATAGATTTATAACGTAAAACGAAAACGGCATTATTGCGATACAACAGCTTACTTATCCTTGCAAAATTCTAAAAAAAACCACTTATTTTGCTGGCAGTTTTATCTACTTTGTATGTTTGAAAATGATTACTCTGCCAGACAGTCTTCTCATGATTACACTACACAGCGCATTATAATATTAGCAAACCTCATTAGCATGTAAGACTGCGATTAACGAATTCACTCTAATAATAGCGGGATAAAACCGTCTGGCAAAGTGAAACGTAGACAGGGAGACAGGGGGGTCTACCTCATTGGCAGAAGGATGGATTGACGGAAAAGGCGGTCGGTCGGCAAGACAGGACAGACACACAGAAACACAGACAGACAGACAACCCACACACAGACAGACAGACAGACGACCAGATTGAGGTAGAACAAGCAAGCGAGCAAATGTCTGGAAGTGTACAGATAGATAGATGTACAGCAGGACAACCATCTGTTCAAAAATACCTAGAGGGGGGAATTTCTGATTTCTTAACTCCCTTTCCCCTTCCTTGGAATAATTACATCAAATGTAAAGAAAACATAAGGAAAAGAAGTAGTTCTCTTTTGTCGGAGAATGATCTCACCAACATTCTTATAAAGTCAGCCAATCAAATTATAAATAACAAAGACAATGTGTATCTGAAAAACGATGAAATTCAAAAATGACATATTTGTTGACTAAAATTCAAAACATTATTACTTTATTTTCAAAATAATAATCGGCTGTCCTTTTGAAACGATTTCGATGAAATTCGGTGAATTTATTTTGTGTGTGTGTCAATGTTTTCCCTCTAGCGGAAATTTGGAGGGATTTCATCTAAAGTTTGAATTCAGAGGAAATACGTATTGTGAAAAATATGTTCTTAGATGTACACTAAAATAATGAAAAATCCAGCTTATCGGTTTCAAGCTGTCTTATTTTAGAACTTTCATATTTTTTATACAAATAATAAAGTGAATGTTTATTTTTTTTATACAAAACGTTTTGCTGTAACTCAAATTGTTGAACGATAAACGAGCGTAGAAATTTTTAACCTTTGGCAGGTCGGCAAACCTCATTATTTAGCCTTATAAAATTGACAGTAAATTTAAACATTTACGTACGTTGGTCGCCTGACATTGTTTCTTTATAAGGACAAGGCGAACCTATGATATTCCTTGTAGCGTGACCCTTCGAAGAATCTATCGATTAACAATACGAGAATAGACTAGGTTCCTAAGTTAGTAATGTTAAGTAAGACTGTTTTTCTCTTCCTTCTATGGATTGGATATTCAATAGAAGATGCTGGTAGGTAGTTTTATTAATTAATAGTGATTTTAATAGCATATTTCTAAATTTAGATAAAAGATCCCTTAATTTGGAAATGGAGACATTTAACACTTTTAGTCCCTAACAAAAAAGGCGGGAACAGAAGCGAACACGCGCGTGCCCAACTTTCCCGCCTTTATTCACTAAATTGAAAAAAACTTGAATCGAGATAATTTGTAGGGTTTAAAATATAAGATTACATCAAGTTAAGAAAGTAGAAAATACTACCTGTTGTATTTGTTTTCTAGGTGAAGATCTTGAATGCGAATATTTTGATTTTACATTATAATTAGAACGACGGTTTGTATAAAACTTTTTTTGCTGAATAGCTTTTTTTAACAAAAAGATTATTTCTGAAGAGTTTTGATAATTTTGTTATAATCTCTTTCTTGAAATCTCTTCATATTCAAAATTTCATTCGTTATTTGCTCAACATTTTCGCAATGAATAATTAGGCTATAATCACTACCTAGAAAATTGCGCTTCAGTCTTATATGTAATATTTGATATCAAAAATTATATTTGTAGCGAATTTTCTTGAAGACATTTGGCTTAAGATCCTTAATTTTAAGTTGTAGTGAAATACAAATGTGAATAAGTATCTTTGCTTCACCTGTTGGCTTTGAAGAGTACGTTTCCATGGTTGTGACAACGCCAAGACATACTGACGATACACTCCGCTTTCTTCCTGATGTATCAAACGATCCGAAATCAGCTGTACAAACCATTATCATTGTGTCAAATATCTCGTTTCTTTTTGTGTTTCTCGTGTTCCTACGAAGCAAACAAATCCCAGAGAAATTCAGACACCAATGGCTATATTGATTTGTGGCGGCATCTCTTTTGAGGAAAGGCTTATATGTGGTTGTGCAATTGTCTCCCAGTAAATAAAGTTTGTTATGAAAACAGATTTGAGATGCGGGCTTTTCTGATGGTTGACACAGTTGTTTAGCTCTATTTTTAGCGATCTCATCAGTACACATGTATAAACAAGCCAAGCTGATTAGCATAATTCGTCACTTTGGTTCAAACCCGGCTGAGAAGATCGTACGCTGATCTGTTGCTGTTTTTTCCCCCGCAATCCCATACCTTGATTAGTTGTAGCTTCCATTTCTCATATGAGTACAGTGAGACTTATGACTATCTAAAACTGTATTAAAAATTCTTATTGCTGGGTTGTAAGCATTCCCAAGCTTAAAAGAGTCCAAAGACAGCAAGGCGGCCTTCTTGGTGCAGTTAATCTTTTGTTAAATAACACCAACATGGCCGCGATCATGTAAGGTGAACGTGACGTGATCATGTATCTCATTTATTAATTATTTATTTACTTAAAGATTTGTCACTTTTGTCACTTTAAGCCCAAGTCAAGAATGGCTCTATTTTCTCGTGCACTAATTTCCTCATGTTCTTTCACCTCCTATAGATGGTGCTTGTGATCTAAAATTCACAAAGATTGGTTGCTTCAAAGATGATCAAATCAAGCCTCGTCCTCTTCCAGAGCTACTTTTCAATGATCGTGACGGATCAAGTGGGCACGAGATAGACTGGAAGAACTGGGACAAGTATGTTGATGGCGTCACGTGTCGGTGCGCAAAGGCAGCAGCTAAAAATAGATTTGGATATTTTGCTTTACAGTTTTATGGTAAGTCAAGAGTAAGTTAAAAGTGCTAAGATTACAGAGACAGGGGCAGTGTGGGGTAGGAGCCCATTGCTAGGAGCATCCTTCTCCCATACTGGTCTGAGAGCCAGCATATTCCCAGATCAGGAGCCCATTACTAGGAGCACCAGCCTCCGATACTGAGTGTGTGTGCCAGCATTATCCCAGATCAAGAGACCAAATCCCGGGGGTGCGAACGCTTATGAACGTATCTATAAATACAGGGTTATCGATGTAATATAGACAGATGAAAATTTTCTGTTTCCAGGTGAATGTTGGTCCGGTCAAGAAGCTGGTGCGTCCTTTCCCCGTGCAGGGAGAAGTTCACACTGTGTTTCTAAAGGATTTGAAAAATGTGCAGAGAGATCAAGGATGAACTGTGTCGGGGAGAGCCTTTCTAACTTCGTCTATATAATGTCGGCACATGGTGAGTAAAGTTGAAGGAAAAAATGAACAGAAGTTAATATTTTGTGACAATATTCCACTTGCACTGATTCCTGAGAGGATTTGTTCTGGGTGGCAAAACGAAATTTTTATTTATTTATTTATTTTTGATTTTTTGCATGCTGAGAAAAGAGAGTCCATTGTTTGGCCCCTCAGAACAATCCCTCTTGGAATCAATGCAAGGTGTCAAATACACTGACTATCCATTATTCATTGTACTTTTCTTTAATTAATTACTATTACTACATGAAAAATGATTCACTCAAAAAAAAATTACGATTTTAATTTTGTTTTTGTAGTCGTTGTGGACATTGTTGGGTTGCAAGCATTCCCAAGAGAGTTAAAAGACAAAAACATGGCGGCCATTGTGGTACCGTTAAGAATAGATGCTAATGGGAAATATTTTGTTAAATGGCACCAACATGGCCGCGATGACGTAACGTGAAAACGAAGAATACTTTTTCCGGATAATGTTATTTTTTATGAAATATTTAGATTGGCATATAAGGTGGGTTGATCAATGAGCCAAACATATGCATTTTTCTCAACAGAAAGTCTTTGCCACATCAAATACGAGAAAGTTGGTTGCTATAACAACAACCGCGCGTTTCCTATTCTTTTGTTCACGGACAGCAACACAAACTCGCCAAAATACAGCAACGTGTCTCTCGACTTGTCACATTGGAATTCGTACATCATGGATTTGACATGTAGATGTGCTGCGAAAGCCAAGCAACACAATTACAAACACTTTTCGCTGCAAAATTTTGGTAAGTCTTTTTAAATTTACATAAAAAATATTTTCAAAATTTAAAAAATCTTAGATTTGAATGTTCGTAAAAGACAATTATGTTTAACAGTTTCATTATTTGCCGAGCTTTCGGCGGACATATTGTCCATCCTCAGAAGGCGAATTTTGTTAATAATTCGATCATGACAAACATGGCAAATGAGTTTATATATTCGTGGAGACTAAAGGAACGTTTGCGCATGCGTGGTTTTCAGTACATTTTTTCAGGAATTCAGGGGCGTTTACCAACCAGAATTGAAATTGTTTCATGAATTAGATCTCAAGGAAGAAAATATATATAATTTGTAATTCGTAATTCTAAAGATATGAAAACGCAAAACACCCAACAACAACAATAACAACAACAAATAAAATAAAATGATTAAAAATATATATATATATAAAAAAAAAACAAGAAAAGAAAAGAAAGGAAAAGGAAAGAAATCAAATAAATTTTACATTTATGGATTTAAAAAAATCTAAATATAATCTAAAAAATTAAGAGTTTAATATTCGTAATTTAAGATTAACTGTAAAAGTTAACTAATGCACAAGGTGTTGGATACAAAACAAACCAATTAAAAATATGTTATGTAACATAATATTTATAATATACCTAATTAGGAGAATGCTGGTCGAGCTCTGAGCTTGAAACATCTGCACCAATGTCAGAGGATCAAGATACGTGCATAGGTAGAAACTTCCAGAAATGTGACAACGATGATGTAGTTTGTGTTGGAAGAGGGAAATCTAATTATGTCTTTAACATTGTATAATATTGCTTTCTTTATTTTAAGTGCTAGTCGAAAAACCGTTGTGAACTAGGTTTTAGTCAAAGAATATTCTATTGTTCGCAGGGCCCCATTGAAAAACACTTGAAGACATGCAATGGCCTCTATGTTTAAATATTATAATAGTAAAGAACAAATGATATGTTCTTTGGCCAATCAGTGATTCTCTAACCACAAGATAACGGAAAGATAACGATAACGCTTGTGTTTGGTTAAGAAAAATTCCGGCTTGAGGCCCTGTTATAGTAGGGTGAGGGGGGTCTGAATAATACACAATCCTGGGCGAATTTTGGAAATAATTCTTAATTTTTGAAATAATCCAATTTTGTTATCAGTAATATCCCTAAAAATAATGATAAATAATATATGAATCCGTAGCATTAAAATAAAGCACGAACAGTGCATAATCTTTACATTTAGTGGTTCGAGATAATCAGTATCTTTTCTCTAAAAAAATCCTAATAATCCATAATAATTATTAAGCTTTACCTTGTAACCGGGCCTCATTCTCGACATATTTCTCGGTGCTCACACGGTTTTTCAATAAGCACTTTATTAAAATACGTTAGTGAAATATGTGACTTAGATATAAAAAAAGGTTAGTTGAATAAAATTCAAAAGAAACTCAACGACGTCATTTTGCTTATCAAAATCGATGATGTCATAGACGTCACCAATAAAATCGCTAAAGAAATGTTTACTAGTGAATATAGTCTAAAATTTGAGTAGAAAAATGAAAAAGTATTTCTATGAATTATTGTGAATTAAAAAAATTGCACGAGCTTTAAGTCAGTGCCAGCGGACCACTTTAGATAGGGAATTAAATCTTAAGATGATTAGAAAATATAAAGGAAATCATAAACAAATAAATGCCATAAGTACGTATCTATATATTTCTATTTATATAGAGAAGTGACGCAAGTAATTGCGTCATAGGCTGCTAATGTTTGTTTAACTGCCTGACGAAATAAAGCGTTGTGCATCAATTCTTTATTACTTTTTTTCATTTTTTTTTTTCAAAATTAAAGGAATTTAAAGATTTTTGCGACTCGTTAGCGTTTAACCGTGCGACAACTACGATTCAACACTGTAAACGGCAGACAATGAAAGGAAGACTTCGTGATCGATATTTCGATTAATATTCGTGATTTTCCAATTAAAATTTGTAAATTTCCAACCGAAATTTCCCACCCAAAAGGAAGACTTCGTGATCGTATTCCGATTAATATTCATATTTTTCCAATTATTATTTTTGAACGTACATATATGTCATTTACCGGCCAGGAGGTCCGGATAGGGAAAAACTGTGCCTGAGGTCTTGAATATACGTGTTCAAGACCGAGGGCACAGTTTTTCCCTATCCGGGCCGACTATAGGACGGTAAATAACTTATTTATTTTTTTCCCGTATTTTTTTACTTGTTTTAGTAATCGTTTTGTGTTGTCGTTTAGCGGCAAAGGATACCGGACCGCGCGCGCGGGCAGATACTTACAAAATACCGCCCGCTCAAACAGCCAATCAGAACGCACGATTTTTTAGGATACCGGACCGGAAAAAAATAACTAACAATATTCGTGATTTTCCGTACAACATTCGGTATCTTAAATGGTCAGTATGCGTGATTTTCCGATCGGTATTCGTGATCTTACTGATACGTATTCGCGATTTCCGGGTTTAGATCTGTAATTTTTTTTAATCAATATTCGTGTTTTTCGTGCCGATCTATACTCCTGATTTTTTAATCAATATTCGTGCGTGATCGATTTTAACTATTTATTAACGTGCATACTTCCAAGAGCTCAGTCTGTTGCTGGTTTAGAAGCCATTGTTTCTCTCTTTACTCATACCAAGCAATATGGCCAAAGTTTTGTTGTTTGACTCTTTTAAGCAAACACCTATTTATAGACATCTTATAGATATCTAAAAAATTTTGAGTGGTTAGAAAATTTGAAAGCAAAACATCGATATCTATAATTATTTGTAACTTTCCTCTCAAACACGATAAATTTGATGAATATATTTATGACTTCAGCAGGTGCCACGTATAGGGTGTAAGAGTACTTTCGATGCATTTTAACCTGCAGAAAGTAGATGATTGGATTAACATATACGTTGCCTTTACAGTAAATCTGTATTGACAGCTACAAAAGATAACTTCTCTAATAACATAACACGTTAGTTTCTGATTGAAATGACTTTTAGGTTCAGCTCAGAATTTTAAAGTTATTTATCGCTATTTGTTAAAATATTTTAAACGTTTAATATATTTATTTTCACATATTTTATATTTATTTATATTTTTTATTGACGTATTTTATTTTCCTTTTTATTATATTTTTATTTCTTATTCTTAAGATATTTTATCTATATTTTTCGGGGTTGAAGGGACTATTCACTTTAAACGTGAATGTGTTGGCTATTCAAAAGGGAAAATATATCACGCCATGTTTTTATTTTAAAGAATCAGAAAGATCAAGCTTTGATTTTAACCTTGGCCATTTGATACTGATAACAAATCTATTCTCTTACTTTATTGGCTCCTCATTTTTTATTTTCATTTCATTTCATCCTATCGTTTTTTATTTCTTTACGCGGTATTTCCTGTTTATTACCTCATCACAAGAATTTCAGTTCGACAAGAATTTCTTTGATTGTGTTTTATTCATTCAAATTGTACTTGCTTTCATTGACTATCGTATGCGTATTTAAATGGTTAGTTAAACGTTTCATTTGGTTCAAATTAATAAATTTAAGCATGTTTGAATCTAGATATGGTTTCAATGTGATGTTGTATACACCTGCTTGCAAGAACGTTGTCATAAGAAAATAGAACATTAGTGATTTAGTGGGATTGGAATTATATTAAAAAACAAAAGAAGATCACTGAAGCTGAACTTTTTCTTTTGTCTTTTAATGTAATCCTTTCTCACTAAATTACTAATGTTCTAATATCGTATGACAGCGTTCTTGCAAGTAGGTGTAAATGTAGCATTTGTCAGAATGGATGAGGCTATGCGCCATGTGGGATGGGCTCGGATATCAAATAAGAACATACGTAATAGGTAAATTACGAGCCTTAGATGAAACGACTGAAGAAGAGTGCCATACAAGCCTTTCACAACTAATTTACCTATTACGTATGTTCTTATTTGTCAGAATGGACTATTTTACAGTAACTACAAAGCCACATCAAAATATGCAAGAAATTGGAAAATAGAACCAAAAATAAGAAAAAACAACAACAACGAAGGAACAAAAAATTAACAAACATCAATAAAGGAACATACTCAAATTTGGGCTTATAGAAGCGGCACAGAGTGAAGCATTATTTCGAGGTTATTCATATTTTAATTCGGGAGAAGGGTTTCTCAGATTATCTTCACTTTGCACAAACATTTCTTTCTCAGAAGTAATTAGATTAGATGAACGTCATATTTTCGATTCCGGTTTATAGAATGAGCGAGCACGCAAACTCAAGACCCAGAGACAACAGCATGGCCGGTCATTGTCAAGGCAGATTCTTGATCGTGAACAGAGTTGAAGCTTCCTTTAAAGATATCATTATGACCCTTAGAAATCCTTCCTGCATTCTTGTTTTGTCTTGGTTGGGTTATTGGCAGGTTGTCACCTTGATCGCAACAAAGGTGTCGCATCACTACCACAAAAAGAATAAGTCCAACAAGACAACCAATGATTATAACGGCACTAACTATTACAGCTCGTTCGGAGTCCTTTTTGCTTTCCGTAGTCGAGGCATAGGACGTCGAAAAATGACGAGTATTCCCCGGAGTAGATGGGCTTAAGTCTCCAACTTCCACTGTCTGGTTGGCGTCTGTCTTGAAAATGCTTAAAGTTATTAAATTAAGACAAAAGAGTCGAATTACTGTATGAAATAGCATCATCATTGGAACTTGGATTTTTTAGAAGGTTCCAGAATCTAAAAAAGTCCCTAAAACGCGTCCATTGAGTGAGCTTTTTATGTTGCTAACAATGTATCCATTTTTTAGAGCCAAGCCATTGAAATTCCTGGATTTTTTGAAAATCCCAAGCGACGTATATAAATTTCTTCCGGTTTGTTTCGATTCGATATTGTTTTCTCTTTGATGTTTCTCGGTGATGCTGTGTGGTACAAAGGCCAACAATGATAAGAGGAAAGTCTGCCGTGAATTATTTGCCTTTTAAAGCCACGCAAACACTTAATCCGACCGACCTGTGGGCACACACAAACATTATCGGCAACACTACTTCAATCCGTGAGTTAATGCACGAGTTAGAAGCACTTGAACAAATTGAGTGTACAACGAGAATGCGCTCGTATTGGTCCATACGTATCGTAAATACAAATCATTTATCAATTTTTATCTCATGGATTAGGGATTTAGGTTCCAACAACATGCTTTATCGATGAATTAGGAAAACATCGTTGTTTCATACCGCCTGGGCATGTGTTGATTTTATTTTAATTACCTTTAAGAGAAAACAGCTTTTCAAAAAGAAGAAATCTTAAGTTGTTTTTGAAAAGCTCGTCTTTAGTGGCGCCATTGTTGAAAGACGTGTTTTTAGTTGAAGTAGTTGTGAAGTCGCCAATTGGTTTAAAACGTTCTCTCTTTCTTTCTTTTTTTTTCTTTTTTTTTTCTTTCTTTCTTTTCTTTTTCTTTCTCTTATTCTTTCTTTCTTTCTCTTTTCTTTCTTTCATTCTTTCTCTCTCTTTCTTTTTTTCTTTCTCTTTCTCTCCTGTTTCTTTCTTTCTTTCCTTCTTTCCTTCTTTCCTTCTTTCCTTCTTTCCTTCTTTCCTTCTTTCTTACCTTCTTCCTTTCTTTCTTTCTTTCTTTCTTTCAATCTGTAATGCGGTATGCTTTTAAAACATCTATCCTTTCTTCTCCATCTTCTTTGAATTGGTCCCTTAATTTGGGTTCAAATTCAAACATATCAAAAACACATACAAAACCCATAATATCAAAATCCTACAATTTAATCCTTCAAACTCTAATCCTTAACTCAAACCCTTGAGAAGATTTCTACTTTCAATCTCTGTTCACATAATCAATGATATTTATCTTCCATTAACACCACAATTACTGAATCTGACGTTCCACATTTTCAACAGCCGATATACTAACTTCTGTGTACAAAAGTTATCCCTTAAAAACGTACCGCTATCTAGAAAAAAAGCCTAAGGAAAGGAAGAGGCGAAAAAGATTGAGATAGCAAAAGGTTCTCATAATAATAATAAAAGGAAAAACACTGCTTTCAGCAAAATAGAATTAAATGAACATATTCTGCGAAAATTGTGTTTTGATCAAAAAAAAGCTTTTTTAGTTATGTATCTTTAATACAAATATTTTGATAGAGTGCAAACCTTAAATCCGTGAAATAGCACAAAAACTAAGTAGCGCTAAACACATCTTTTTTTTCTGCTTACAACCAAATCCCTTCACAGTTCCCGGCGCCATCTTGAAAGGTTGCCGTACCTTTGCATCGAAGCGAGACGAACGGCGAGCTTGCGATGATTGAGACATGGGAATAATTGTCAAAGGTGTTAAAAAAGCCTCTATCATTGTAAGACATGCAAATAAATTTCTAAGGTGTTAAAAAAGGTCTCTATCATTGTAAGCTCGCCGTTTGTCTCGCTTCGATGCAAAGGCACTGCTACCTTTCAAGATGACGCAGTATTGACCGTCTTTTTAGATTGTTTCATGCATTGCTGCTATTTTGTTCTAATTAGTTATTTTAAAATATTTCACTGATGTGTGGTTTGCACTCTACGTACTATGCACTTATTGACTGAGTGGGAGTACCGTACGGGGTGATGCAACGAGTGCATCGAGGTCCGTGCAAATGACCGAGAGCCAAATATTTACCAGTACGACCCGACCTAACTCAGTCAATAAGAATTTTATCATATGACCCTCACGAAAAATCAAATAATCAAATAAGAGAAAGAAAATACGGTAGCAATTTTGGAGCATGGCCGTACGAATTCGTACGGCCCTGCTCACGCCATTTTCCCGAAAGTTTTTTTAAGAGCGCGCGCCCCGGGCAGATACGGGTCATATGATAACATACATTATTCGGTTCGCGGTTGAAGTCTCGATAGTTACTTTCTATGTAGAAATGTTCAGTTATGTTAAATTGGTAAACCCTAAAATGCAGAAGAAACAGAGAAAAAATAATAGAAGCAAAAATAAGTTAAATAAATAAAGCAAAGCAAAGCAAAAGTAGGAAAATATCAAGAAAAAAAGAGTGTCAAAAATAAATAAATAAATAAACAAACAAACAAACAAGCAAGCAAACAAATTATTTATTTATTTATTTATTCATTCATTCATTCATTCATTCATTCATTCATTCATTCATTTATTTATTTATTTATTTATTTATTTATTAAAATAAATATAGTCTTTAATCAATAATTAATAATAGCAATAACCTCTAATCAATAATTA
Organism: Actinia equina; assembly: GCA_011057435.1. Lineage (NCBI taxonomy): Eukaryota > Metazoa > Cnidaria > Anthozoa > Actiniaria > Actiniidae > Actinia > Actinia equina. The sequence goes on from WHPX01001382.1 coordinate 487,995, forward strand.
ATAACTTTAAAATATTTAAATTTTCAAGATTGTAAAAAACGAATAGCATTAATTTAATTCTAAAAAAAATAGCATTTGTCCATTATTAAAATATGAATATGTTAATATATAATATTTACAAAGAGGAAGGAATTATAAGATGAAAAACTGACTGATAAGGAAAATTGAATATATATTAAATATTATAACTATGTATCTTAATCTAAAAATATACGTCAATAAGCTAAAAATCTAAATTTATAAAATGGCGCTTTCAGCAACCTGAATGTCTAAGTCTATGTTATTTATGTTATGTTATTTATTTATTTATTAAATTGTGAAATAAAATAAATTATTAAATAAAATGAAATACTAAATAAAATATTAAATAAAATATTAAATGCAATACAATCCAATGCATTACAATACATTACAATAAAATAAAAGAGGACATTCAATAGGAACACAAAGGCTAAAGAAACATGGACTGGGAGTCCAACAGAAAGGCAAGATAGAGAAAAGAGAGGGAAAATAAGAAAAAAAAGGTTAAAAAATACAATTAAAAACAACGACAAAAACAAAGCAAAACAAAAAGAAGGCTAATTATATTAATTTGATGAAAAATAAAACAAGTAAAGAAATAATAATAAAGAAGGATAAATATATTAAATTAATGCCAAAAAAAAAAAAAAATTTGAATAATTCAACCACATCAATGCATGTAGTTAAATTCATTTTCAATAAATAAACGAGATAAGCTCACCAGTCGAACCACATAATTTTTTCTGGTCACCACATGCAAAGACTCACCGCTGACGTCTCTCTCGATGAGCTACAATTATTCACACTTTAAAATGACGATGTAAGATTTTCTATGGATAAGATATCCCACACTCCAATGGTGTTGAGAAAAGTATTCTCTTGTGTTTTTTTTGTTTTTTGTTTGCTTGCGCGTCCAAGAAAAATAATCCTGATCAGAATGGTTACAAGTTGCTCAAGGTTTACAGCTATAAATTTTGCTTAGAATATTCATATCTTCAGTGCATGAAAGTCTGCTTAAAGAATTTCAAAGTGTAAATTTGTGGTTTGTGAATGGTTGCGTTCTTTTCTATACCGTTGATATCATAAATAGTTTTATATTGCAATGGGTCGAACTCTGAGTAAATGAGCTTGTATAATCATATCGTTTAAAAGAACTCCAAGTTTTTTCCTTTTTTTATTGGAAATGCCCTGTTTTGTTTTGTTTTGTTTTTTTGGTATCACAACAATACGAAAGAATCTTGGGCAGGCAGTCTTACTACGCATTTTCTACCTATACATTTTTTTTAAATGTTTAATTTATCCGCCCTCGTTGGCCATACAAATGTCTGAACAAAGCACGATTTATCTCATTAGAATAAGCTTCAAATTATTAATATATATAATATCAACCCACTATCCATCACGAAAACGTACATGACTGCTAACATTCATATTTGTATTTGATTAACAATCCAGAAATATATTAATAAGAATAACTTGGTTATTTTGTTTTCAAAGTTTTTACCTGGTCACAAACCGCGAATCTCCAAAATATTACTGCCTTGCGTATTTTTATGCACGTGCTTTCAAGTATGCGAATTCGCAACAACATTGGTTTTAATGCTAGACAAGATAGAAATAAGATGGGTAAACTTTTCCATTTAAAATCCAAAAATGTTTTCCATTTTTAAAAAATATAATTTGACGAAATGTTCCTTATGCATGTTCCTTAAGCATTCCTGGGTGAGATTTTTCTCGCTATTTGATTGATGGATCCTAATATAATGAAAGCCATTTGTCAGCCATCGTACGCCACATCTCGTAAAAATACAAAATCAATGCAAAATAGAACGAAAAAAAAAATATTTTTTATAAAATTCTTTACTCCTCAGACGATAATATCAAGCAATACTAATTAGCATACCTTTACCATTTGTTCTTATTAATTATCAATTTCCACTGTCTGTTTTCTATACCTCTGCTTTGAAAAACAATAAAGATTTTTTGTTTAAGACAATAAAAGAATTAAAAAAACACGAGCCCTTGTTTTTCTCGGCTACAAACAAGTTAATAATATTTCAGTCTATAAATCCTGCAAGATACTAAAAAAAGAATAGATTTTTTCCTCGCGAACGTGTTGTTTCTGTTAAAAAAAACCCGCTTTTTAAAAGATGTAGAGTGATAAAACCTATAAATGAATTTTATAATTTCACTTCGACATTTGTATTGACTAAATTCTGACCACATTTTAACCATTGATACAACAGTTGTAACGTTCTTCATCAACGCTCTTCGATGATTTCAAGCAAGAATAATGCTAAACTTCAAACTGCCTGAAATAATTTCTTTCTTTATTTTCATTTTGATGTTGTTGGTTGATAATACACTCGCTCGTGGTGGACGCAAAGGCGGGGGAAATCATCGCGACCGCGAGCTCGTATGAAGAAGAAACTATGCTGTGGAGGCATGGCAGGTATCGATAGTTCTCGAAAGAATCTCCCCGATTGGATGATCGCCATTTTGATATTTCTGGGAGTGATTGCTCTGTATATGATGTACGCTCTAACGAGATGGATTTATGTGAAAAGACTTCAAGGAACACTGTTCAGATATCGAAAAGAGATCGATCGAAGCGAAACTAGTGATGTTGTTTCACATGTATGAATTCCAAACCGAGAAACCACTGTACAATCTCCACTACTTTATTCTCTCTCTTGCCGTCAGACAACTTTATATAAGAGCGAGATTTCTTTTTATGAATCTTATATATCAGTGAAACAGCAAGAGAGTGATCAAATATGAGGTAAGACCAAGCCAGCGAACAATTAATGAATCATCAACAGAAAAATATGAAGCCAAAAATGCTAGAATTTATAGAAATTTGTTCGGAGTCAGTTACGATCATGTGCTACTGTAATAACTCAAGCCTGGAAGAATGCCAAATGCCCTAAAAGGAAGTGCCACTTCACAGTGGATACATCTGATGGCATAATCCATGTATATATATTTTTTGTTTTGAAAGCGCCATACGTCGTCGTCCTTCACAGCTGATTACGCCAGCCAACAACTTAAAGGGTGTGTCTTCACTAATTTAATTCGGACCAATATTTCAACCATGAATTTCATTTTCAAGAGAATGACACGTGGCCTGAAATCTGACAACGACACACCCAGCTAAAAAAACTTTTTTCCTGGACCGATAAGACACTTTGTTCACAGAGAAAATAGTAGAACATTTGTTCACTCTTTATAATTACCGACATTATCAAACGCCATTGATTCTAAATTTGTTTTGAAACTTTGAAAATAGGATATTTTTGGTAGATAGAAGGTGAAAAAAATGAATAAATATATAATTTAATGAGTTATATTACATAATCATTGTTTAATATCATGGTTATCAAGTAAATAAGAAAAAGATAGAAGTATTTCAAGAATGATTTCATTTGCGCATGCGCATAATTTGCTATGAGTATGTATATATGTGTGTATATATAACATCATATATATATACACCTATTCCAGAAATTAACTGTTGTCGCACCAAAAGCCTCAACCAACAAGCCAAGTCCGCAGAGAACGCCTGTACTTTTAGCTGTAATTAGTTTATTCATGGTGTAATTTAATTTATTGACTTCACAAATTGCTCCAAGCAAGGCTGCTTGAGATGATAATTAGTGGAGAGCTATAGCCACTTGCATAAACCATAAATAAGAACCGACGTTATCTGGAGCCTTGGCTTGTTACTTGAGGCTCTTGGTGAGACAACGATTTTCGAAATAGGTGTATTTGTGTGTGTGTATGGTGTAGGTGTGCGTGTATCGACATGAAAAATAAAATCAGTAGTGAATTATTAATTTTACAAAATCAAAACAAAAATGCCCTCAACATTGTCAACTAGAGATTTTTGGGCAACGTTAACAATAGCATGCAGGTGGCTCGGAAGCGTCTAAAGTGCCGAGACCCAAATCATACAATATCATATGGATTCAACCACAAAAAGTCCCCACAAGGGAAGTTAATATTATTTGGCTTAGGTTGAATGATCAGCTTTAAACTTTGCGAAAAGATATTTATGAAATATTGATTTCATATTCAATTAGTATACATGAAATAATCCCCCAATGCTACTAAAACATAACATCCAACATATGGTTTAAATCTATTTTATTTCTATTTGACAATTCCTCATTTCAAATACATCAAATAACTGCCTAAATAAGTGTTTATATGATAGCACCTAGAAAAAAGTGCAGTTTACTATTTATGCTTAAGTAATGCTTAAATCAAAATTATTTGGTGTGAACATATTTCAATTTTTTTTCACTTTTATAATGATTTTCAAGCCTGAAGTCAAAGCAAAACATTTTCCAAGAAACTTAATCCACCAAACGGTTACATTATGAAAATATTAAGACCCACTTTTTGGTTTTAATCTACGGATTATATTTCTATTACAAGTTGGTTTCAAAAATTAAAAAAGATTAAGGATTAAGGATTTATAAGGGTTGTTCAATTTAGTTATCACCGCATTATAGATTTAGTTATCAGATTTGAATATTCCTTTTTACGTGACGCTCTTATGTTTGGGATTCATTTTGTTCAGTTCCACATCCACAACATTCGAGAAAGCCCAAGATCACTGAAATCCCATTCTTTGCCAAGTAATCAAAGTCTATGTAGCCATGTTCTATTGCAATGAAGATTCGAATAATCAAGAATGGGATATTTTGGTAAAATTGAGAAGTCTGGATAGCAACTTTTGAACAATAAGATTGGAGGCCGTTTTGCATCAAGACATGGTCGACTTTATCTTCCTGCGAAGCTGGTTGGTCGTTGTTTCTTAACACTAATTCTAAAGTCTCGTGTGCGATATTTTTAAAAATTAGAAGAGAAAATACGGTATATGACGAGGAGCAAAAGAATTGCAGTGCTATTTCTAACGGACTTTCTTTATTTAAGAAAGGTGGTTTGTGCTGTGAAAGATAAGAGGCCATCTCCCAAATATCCGCAAAGTCGAGAACTGCTCTCATTAAAATGAACCGGTCTTGGTAAAGCTCCTTGATTCTGCATTCATACATCACTAGTATACCAGCAAGAAGAGGGATGATACTCGCTTGGAGAGAAAACACTACCCATTTGGCATCAAATAGATGCGACGAATGATAGTAGGCTTGTCTGGTCAGCAAGGTAAAGGAAGTCGTCAAAACTAGAACCAAATTTGAACAACTTAACCAGCAGGCAATTTTTATCTCAAGTTTTTTCTTTGCTCTTTTAGTTTGTACAAAACTCCACAGACAAGACAAGCACACAATAAAGCAGTGAATCGAGTAATACCACCCTTTCAGTATCCCAATGAGTACTGCTATGCCTACGATATAGAAGAAGTTGACTGTGCAAACAATAACTGTTGCACATTTCAGCCATCGGGTGCCTTTTTCGTATGGTTGGTTTACTACTTCCGTGTTCAGCGTTCCTTGTCCTTGTTGCATTTGAACAGGTTCCGGCGAAACTGGCTGTGGTATTTCTTGCATCAAGATTATTTTTCTTGCTTCGGTTGATAAGATGATATGTTTTCTTGTGGCATGGGCTCTTTGCTAAAACGCTTTTTTTACTTTCTACTTCTGCTGAATAATAATTAGGCGTGTCCTGATGAGCGTTTAAAATCCTACAAAGGTGCTCGCAGAAAAATAATTGAGGAGTTAAGACAAAAGCTTAAGGGCGGCAAAAGATTGATTAATCATAAGGTTTAATTAAGGCAAGAAGACGTGTTTACTAATAACGTCTGTTTTTGGATATTCCACGAAATTTATCTCATACTGTTTCAGACTGTTTTTTGTGCTCTCTTGCCGTGTGTCTTAATTATGCTTCCTTTGTCGGTATTTAACTATTAATCAACGAGGGTTTTTTTGTGTGTGTGTGTTATTTTTTATTAATACTTTTTTGTTTTTTGTTTTGAGTGGGGGTTGTATTGAATTTTGTGCAGTTGTAGACACATGGGGAAGCGCATTCATCAATATAATCAATCATATCAGTGCAAGTCCACAATTTGTCTTGACTTCTCAGAAACTAACATTGATGACATTAAATTTTTATGTGCATTTCTGTATATATTGTTTTTGCTTGAGCTTCGCGTTTAAAATCTGCATGAGTTCAATGTGTTATAAGTAATTCATAGATTCACTCAAGAAAGAGATCCTGACCATCATTGGTTTCTCAATACTGAGGCAGGTCTACCCTTTGCAAAAGCAAATATTTTTTATTTATCTAGCTTTGCCTCGAGTCTGGAATACGAAGAATAAGAAGAGATGCAAGTATAACAAATATTCTGAGGCAGCGGAACCGCAAAGGCTAAGACCGCGCTAACTAATAACGTTTTTTTTTTGGGATATTCCCAGAAATGTATGCCTTACCGTTTTCAAAATTTTGTCTAACTGTTTGTCTAGCATATCCACAGTGAATGTGCATTCGTCCTGATTCATTGCACGTTGGAAAACTCTGGGATTTAAGTTCTCATTCTTACTGTCTTACTTATCTTACTGTCGAATTTTAAAATTTCATAATTTTAAAATAGGTTTTCTACATTTTTTAGAAATAATTAGGACTGTCCTGATACGCTTGTAAAATCATACAAAAGTGCTCGTAAAAATGAAAGTAAAAAGAAAGCCGACGCACCAACTAAGATATAATGATTCCTAGAAATGCACCCCATGCGGTTATCGCCCGATTTTTTGTTTATTTTAGCATATCCATAGTGAATAAGAATTTGTTATATTCTATGGACGCTGGAATAAAATGTGTCATACTTTGTACAAAGTAATAATCAATCACATCAGTGATTACCGTCAAATCCACGATTTGTTTGACTTCTCGCCTGCATGGCATTTCTCTGCTTTTTTCTGCATGTGTTTACATTTTGTCGTATTTCTTTTACATCGCTTTTCATTTCTCTTGGAATTCTTTCTATTTCTCTGCTTAATGAGGGATAGGTCTCACTTTCTACAACTGATACGACTGGTGAATAGCAATGGCATAGTTCGAGAGAGATAAGACTCGTTATTACTACATTTTTCACCAAAAAAATGAACTGATTCTCAAACCCGTACAGTACCCAAACGACAATACGGATAGCAAAGAACGGAATATCTTGAATGAGTGTTGAAATTTTCACATACTTCTTCAGAGAGTCGATGTCTTCGTCGTTTGATTCCTTCAATGCTTCTTTGTAAAGCATATGAAAGATTAAGAATGAAAACGAGCAAAAGAGTTGTATTGTAATTTCCAGGTTGCTTCCTTCTTTTAAAGCGGAGAATGTCGACTCAGTACATCTAAAACGAGTCACATTATATTGTTTACTGTTGATCGTGCTGTAATTGTTGATCGTACTGTTGTTGATCGTACTGCTGTTGATCGTACTATTGTTGATCGTGTTGTTATAAGTACTGGGCAACAGAAAGGCTGTACAGGATGGAGCACCCAACTCAAGAAGCTTTGCCATCTCATAGATATCGATAAAGTCAACCATCACTTTGTATATCATCTTTTTGTCTTTTAGCAGATTTCGAAATTTGCATCCATATATCACTGGAATGCCAGACACTAAGCAAAGAAGGCCCATTTTATGAATAAGTAAGCGTAGCGTATAAGAACTGAATTTCTGCTCATTAGTGTACTTTGGCCATGCTTCAAAGTAATGGTATCTTGTAGTAAGTGTGAATGAAATGGATAATAGAACCATGACGCTTGAACAAGAATACCAACAATTGGTTTTCAGCCGCCTTTCATCTGGGGTACATATTAAAGACCTTATAATACAGTCAAAGTTCCACAGAACGAAAAGAAAGCCGAACGCAAAACCTGCTATATCTAGTGTCCAGCTAATAAGTATCGACTGAACCGCACAGTATAGCAAGTTAAAGGAGCAAACAGCGAGTGTCATAATCCAGATGATTAAACAGCAAACGACTCCCATGATCGCTTTTAGCACAGATACTGTTCTTTTTGTTGATAAAATTTTGTCTTCACCTTTTCTCGTTCAGCGACTAACTCGTATAGCAATATAAACAATCTTTGAGACTATAGTACCACCTGTAACTGATATTAGTCGCCGCTGTGCAGTGATGCCTGCAGTATAACGTCATGGCTCGTGACGTCATACTGTCATATGGATATGTAGTAGCAATACTACTGATAATAGACACTTTTCTAGTTCCAAAATACCGCTGTGTTGTTCTTCTGAATTTAGTAACTATAGTAGTATAGGGAATGGGGGTTCTAGCGCAGTGACAACCGGAGGATTACCCGCCTAAAGTGAATTCTCCGATTTTTACCGTTATTACCCGCATTCCCTGTTTTAAGTCTATAATATGTTAGTCTATATATGGAGTGCGAAGAATGTAAAGAGTTTGTTTACGACTTCTGTGTAAAGTGCTTGGAACCTAAGTTTGTACCTACTAAGCCAAATAAGTATATTTGTTGTGGTAAGAAGATGCAAATAGAAGACGACACGTCAGCACAGTGTTACGAGTGTGGTAAGAACATTCGTAATGCCGTACCTTGTGCTACCAGGGAACAATATTATTCTAACGGAGGTCGTAAGAAAACACCATACAAAAGAATAAAATACTTCCGAGACTGGATGAGTCATATCCGAGGTTTACGGCCGGTATATTTGGAAGACGAAGTAATGGAAAGAATCATAGACCATTTAGAAGAACCAACGCCACAAAGCCTACGGAAAACACTGAAAAAATTGAAACTAGGGAAATATTACAAAGCTATTCCCTATCTTTTGTCTGAAATTACCGGTAATTCTATTCCCGAAGTTTCTGATATGAGCAAAGTCGAGTGGATGTTTTGTCGGTTGGATAAGGATATTCCTTATTATCCTGACGTAATTTACGAAATATTTTACAAAATAGACCCCAACCACCCCCTGTTAGGTTGGATTCCGAGAAGATAGTGAATCTTATGGCATAAGATGAGAAATTAGCATAAATATTACGCGTAATTTCCAGACTGGCGTTCGATATGCAAATAGAATCCTGTCACGCTCTTTTCAAAACTGATGTCTAAGCGAGTTTTCTTTGAAGCTCTTCTTTCGCTTCTTGGTAGATCTTTTTGCGAGATTCCTCGGTTAAATCTTTTACGACTGTTTTTTTATTTCTGATGTCCATCTTCAATTTCTCGTATTTTTCCTCTTCGGCTAAGATAAGCGAGAATTCTACATCGTCTATCTTTCTGTCACGCAAAGCCTTTGAGACAAGGTCAGTAATCGTATTTACTTTAGCCCTTGACAGAGCTATTGTCGTGTCATGCTTGGATATTTTGCTTGACAACTGTTTCATAATACCCGTAGCAACAGCCGAAATGATACCACAGGCTGCCCCAACGCCGGCTAAAGGAACTCCAACGACTATTCCCGGCCCTGTAAGTGAAGTAGCAACGCCAGTGCCTGTTAATGCTACGGACATGGATCCTGTAGTTATCGCAATTTTATGTAGCGTACTTCGGGCTCTGACGTATTTCTTTCTAACGTTTTCGTAGTGTTTTGCCTGCCCTTCCAAATAAGCCAGGATTAAATTTGCTTTATTTAAGCGGAAGTTTTCAGCGTTTAATTCGTTTGGGGCCGTGTTCTTAGGTATTTCTGGATACAACTGAGGTGCTGATGGTATAACATCCATTATATACTAATGTACGACGCTTTTGGGAATGATATTGAGGAGCAGCCACATCATAACAACAGGGATTATGCTAACTGGAGGGCATTTAGGAAGATGTTTCCGCATGCAGACGCCAGTAAGTTCGAGCGTAGGCCTGACGGGATTTACTTCAACGGCTCCAGAATGTATAGCAATGCCGACTTGGAACCGAAGGTGACCATCAAACATCCTAAGACGGTTACACCCAGTTGGTCAAATGAATTATTATTTAGTACCAGTACTTATCCGATACCTGCGGTTTCCTTTGACAAAGACCCAAGCTTGGACCTAACGCTGAACATGCGGATCTCTAGCAGTAATTCCTTCCGACTAAAGGTGCGAGATATCTTCAAAGAAGTTCCTATAAATCACATCACAGCTAAGGAATCTCATGAATGGTTAAGTGGACCAAACATGCGATACTGGCCACAGCAATTGAACTTTGCTGTCTGGTGTGCTACTAGCGGTTGTGGTGTAAGTGCGAACTTGATGAAGAATTCAATATTCATGTTTCACTTCCACTTCACCGTCCGAAGAATATTGCATGAGATGGGTGTTATTGCCCTACCGGGAGACGCTGCGTTTGATCCCAGAGATAACAAATACGACTCACCTGCCTACGACAGACTGTGTAAGGAGTTTGGAGTTGTAGGAAAGGATTTTAGATGCACTGCCGGTGCTAACAATGGTCTGGGTCACATCTGGGCTTATTGGGGAATTGGTGGACATAGGCTAAGTGATAAGGAAGTCCATGCATTACGGCTACAGTGGAACACGGGTTATCATAAAGTATCTTACGACAGCAGCACCTTCTTTGAACCGAATGCCAAAACTACCAAAGAAGTCAGAGATGGACCTCTGTTCAAAGACGAGGGTGGTAAGTACAGAGGGGCTAATCCATTGATTATCCGTATAACCAACGACGAACACACAAAGCAGTACTTTAATTTCATACCCACAAAAGGTAAAGGACTAACTAAAGTCGGTCTTGCCCGCCTAAACCGCAGCATAGAAGCTTACGTGTATTCTATCCTTGGAGCTCAGGTAAATACCCGATCAAGCATAATTGGAAATACCGGCGCCGCAGAAGAAACGCGCGCAGAAGCCTTAATCCTCTTTGAAAGTTCGATAATAGAAGGTGACATTAGCAAAGGCGTACAGCGTTACCAACTAGCCATACAAAATTCTAAAGCAAGGTTGGACTATGCGGTAGCCCCAGGTTGTTGGTTAATGCCCAGTAATTTATCCATGAATGCTGGCTCCGTAGTAGGATACAACAACAAACTTCAAAAGGCTACTAAGGATATGAAGTTTGGAGTGAATGACGTAAACTCTGACACTTTTAAAGGGACTCCACACTTCGTAGAGAAGCCAAAAAAGTCGCATTTCGTAGAGAAGCCACGCGAAACACCATCAAAAACCGTAAAAAAGAAGGTTCCTGAGGAATATGACCATAACTTACTAAAAGCCGGACTAGCAGCCGCGAGTGTTGGTTTGAGTCTTTATATATGGCGATGAACAACCCCTACGTATCCGGAATGGATTGTGTTTACACGACTTACACAGGTGAGAAAAAATACACCCAAGCATCTTGGGTTGATGTCACTGGGATGTCCGTAGACTCGAACTACTCAGGAAAGAAGTTAATCATATGCAGCATTTGTATTGGTACGAGCAGCCATGCCAACGTTGGCTTCCGCTTCCTAGATGAGAATGGCATACTACAGCCCATGCGCACGAAAACTAACAACAGGGAACCTGCGCATTTCTCCGTAGAGCCAAACGCCCAAAGCGCTGAGAATCTTTCCGTCTGGACTTTCCACATGGTTGCTGATTGCCATGGGAAGGTAAAGCTGCAAATACGCGTAGACGACACGGGAAGTGTTTGTATAAATAGTATAGAAAATCAAAGAGATACTATCTATAACCACGCAACCATTAGCACTCTTACGGTGCTTAGTCTCTAGAAGGGAATTTATTCCCTGAAATATATGAATCCACACGCGAAGGAAGATTGGTTTCTTCATTATTTGGAGGAAAAGGAATACTTACGACAGCAATGGTATGACGCCGGGCTGTGGGTGAAGGTTGGGGGCCTGGGATTAATTATGTGTACTATTACTATTAACACGGGGTATTCATACAATGCTGGGTTTAGGATCGTTGATGAGAATGACCATCCATTGCTGCCTTACAGAACGAAAAATAATACTAGGAACCCAACCCATTTCTCGTGTGAGCCCCCTCCAGCAAGCGCAGAAGACCTAACGCCTGTAACGTTTCATATAATAGCCAATTGCCAATATGCGAAGTTGCAAGTTCTTCCCAACGACGTTGCCTACTTTCGAATAAATGGCCAAGGCTCTGCTGCCGCGGATGCGGTCTGGTGTCACAAACCCATTTCTACTATGACTGCCCTACCCCTGATGCCAAATTATCAAGGCGGGGCAAACACCATCTTTACTTATCCCCAGTCGAGGATGCCTCGGATGTCCGACGATGATAAGCCTCCAGTAATACATAAGGATAAGCCTACACCTTCATCTTCTTCAAAAGGACCACGCCGATAGCTACGACTAAGATCCAAATGTTATTTCCCACGAACTTTAATAGTTCTCCGCCGGTTCTAAGTACCAAACTAAGAACGCTACCAAGCAGCCCGGGTAAAGAGGCTGCCATTTTTTCCCTAAGTCCGTCAGCCCTTTGCCTGCTGCCTTTACACCTGCGCCCGTAGCCTTAAGGGAGCTAAGGATCACACCTACTACGGAGGAGATGGCGACCGCGAATGCCAGTGGAATGCCATATTTCACCAAAGCTCTTTTTATTTTTTCTTTAGTGGTAAGCCCCAATTCTTTTTCCAGCTTTTCCTTTTGTGCCTGTAATTCCGTAACTCTTTCCTGCAGGGTTTCTAATTCCTTTTGAGCAGCCTCCCTTTCCACTTCGGGGCGCGTCAGGTCATTGATTATTTCCCGCTGCCGGTTGGCTTGCCACTCCAAATCTTCTATGGCCTGCTCTCTTTGTCTTAATTGCTCCTCCTTAATGACGATTTCCGAGGTTAACCGTCGCTCTTCAGCTACTGAGGACTCCAGTTCTTCACTCAAGCGCTTAAGTTCTGCATCTTTATGTCCAACATTCTTCACCGCAAGGTCAAAGTTCTTCCTCGCATCTACCATCTTTTGCGTTACCTCACTAAGACGTTCCTCATAATTCTGTTTTTCTCGCCCATGAGAATCCGCCATCGCTCGCACTTGCTTCATGTATTCATCTTCTCTTTCATTCATCGTTTCTTCTAGATCCTGGAAAGACTCCCTGAGAGCCGCCAAATCCTCACTTGCTCTCAAAAGGTCCTCACGCTCCCTGGTGATTCGTCGTAAGTCTTCATTAACTGCCTCCTTTCGTTCGTTGACCTTAGCCAATTCTATAAGCGCTTCCGCTAAGTTATGTTTAGATGCGGCTTGTTCGGCAAGACGTACTGGTAAGGTCTGTAATCTACTTATCCTGGCCTCCAATTCCCTTTTCTGAGTGTTCAGTGTAGCAACTTCCTCTGTCTTGGTTTGGAGTGACTCGCTCAGCGTTCCTACTTGCGCCCTTAACTCTTCGTGTGTTCCATATCCGCCTGCAGCGACCGGTAATCTAGCTGCCGCCTTAAGGATCTTATTGAGATCCATTCGCGTTTTTTCCCTAGCCGAGCCACGTTGCGCGGTTAAGTTGGGTTCTCCTAATGCCTTCCTAAGGGTCGGAGGAATATTCTTATCTGGGTAGTATTTACCATTTATGTCCTTGATAATGTATGGCTTAGCATTAGACCTATTTAACCTTGCTATTATGACTTCCTTACCCCATTCGTTATCATCGTTGAACATTACTTGGGCTTTATCTGGGTCCCAGTTTGGGAATTCTTCCTTGATCCTATCAAAGTCGTCAGGTTCTTCATCCATGGATTCGTTCATTTGTTCCTGAATCTGGCTAAGCCATGCAGCGCTGGGGGCTTCGGGAACCGGTCCTAAGTCTTCCATTTGCAAATATTCTGGAACGGGTGTGTATGGGTTCTTAGACCTGAATTTGTCTCTCAAAGAGCGCATAGCATCACGGAGCCTGCTGCTGCCATATCTGCGTCTTAGCTTGTCAAATAGGCCTTCTTGGTCTACGTTGTCATTAGGAAGTAAAGACTCGTATTCTTCGTCATTAATATCTACTTGACCTTCTTCGGTAAGGGGATCAAAATCCGTTCCTTCTGCTTCCATTATATATGATAAGCTCAAAGTTAAATCCTAACCTCCTTCCTAAGCAGGTTGGTGGGCTGAAAGCAGAACGCACCTTTCACCGGGTCACCTTTACTCCTTCTAGCGCCAAACCAGGAGAAACCTTGTATGTAGGCGTACCCCGTTTAACGGATAACCTGGTATTGGTTCCTGGCACCTTGGCTTTAAGGTTCGACCTGGCGGTTCAGCCAGATACCGCAGACATTCGTTATGTTGTTAATAACGTAGGCAGGAACCTTGTTTCTAAGATGAGAATCAAGTTTGCTGGTGAATCCCTGTTAGACTTAAACAGGTACGATCTTTACACCACATACAAAGATTTGTGGTTGACGGCCTTCGACCGCGCACAAAGGATAGAACAAGGAATAGCAAGTGAAGCCATACGTAAGGTAAGAAGCACAACCTCCAGCGCCTCCGGAGAAGACGAAATAAAGACAGCCTACGGCACCAAATATCTCATTCCATTGGACTTCGAAGTTATTACGAACCACGGTGCGTATTACCCAAGGCAACTAAGCGAGTTGCAGTTTGAAATAACCTTGACAGATACGACCAACATCCTACAAGGAAAGGATGTAAGTTCGGCAGCCGTGCATCCATATTCTATCACCAACTTAGAATTACAGTACGAGACCGTGTACTCTGAAGATATTGCTCGTAGCGCAGGCATGGAATACAGCTCGGGAAAGGCATTCCTTTACGACCACGTAGTAATGTACAAGACGTTTAGCTTCACGAACAACGTTGAAGAGGTCATCAACCAAAGTATTAATATACCACGACGCAGTTTAACGGGGCTAATGTTGCTGTTTGCAAAAACATACACCGCAGGATTGCGCGACTCCGAGGCGTTCTTTAACCCCAACATTACCAATGTCGGCGTGAATATTAACGGAGTACCAAACAAGGTTTACTCCCAAGGGATAAAACCTGAAGACATGTACCGGGAAGCAATGCAAAAGTTTGGCGATCAAATTGCCCCAAAGGAGTTCTTCACGGATAAATATGCGTTATGGATTGATATGCGCACTACTAATGATGAGAGCATGCATGGTCAGGGTCTGCGGTTGGTAAATACCCAAGATGGTATTACTTTGGAGATCAAGCGCACCAAACATGCCAGCGATACTACTAAGATAAACTGCTACATCTTTGTGGTGTCTGACGCGCAACTGAGCGTGGAAATGAACCAACTTAAAAGTGTTGCATATTAAGGTCAAAATATTCCTTAGATATACGATGCTTCGCGTATTTGAAAACAACGACACCGAACTGCAATGCATAGTGCAAGGCGACAAACTGTACTTCAGAGGAAAGGAAGTTGCCGCGGCATTAGGATATTCCAATGCCAGAGATGCTTTGATTACTCACGTTTCGGATAAGTACAAGAAAAGACTGTCTGAGTTAGGAAGTGTCGTGAATCGCGACACTTGTACTTTACACCCACATTCCGTGTTTATCTCCGAACCTGGGTTGTATGAACTGATATTCAGCTCCAAACTACCCAGGGCCGTAGAGTTTCGCGATTGGGTATTTGAGGACGTCCTACCCGCATTAAGGAAGACCGGCAAGTATGAGATAGAACGGCGGTTTGACAGCCCAACAAGTTGGTATTTAAGATCGAAAACGAGTTTGACCTGCATAAAAAGGTGGTGGACTACATCCGCAGGTTCTATCCACAAATGCTCATAGCGCCAGGCTTAGGAGAATTGCAGGACTCCGACAGCAAGCGCATAAAGTGCTGGCAGAAAGGATATCAAAAGGGACAGCCCGACTTACTGATACTGAATGCACACGTGCGATACCGTGGTTTCTGCGTAGAGCTGAAGACTCCTAAAGGCAAAGGGGTATTATCTGATAGTCAACGTCTACTATTAGAAAGGTATGAGCAGAATGGTTACAAGGTGCTGATCAGCAACGACTACGACGATATTTGTAGAAGTATCGCGGAGTATGCACGACGCATTCGCCTACCTTGTGCATATTGTTGCAAGCGCTTTAGGAATGCGCAGACTCTGGGAACGCACTTAAAGGTATTTCATAGAATATATGGACAAGGATAAATTCAATGAGATAAAGTTCATTCAGACGCACTGGAGGGATTTGCAGATAGGGGAAATCTACGAGGTAAAGAATTACGTGGTCTTTGAAGACTTGGACCGTCTGCGTTTGGTCTTAAAGAATAAAAAAAGAACATATACCCTCTGGGCGCCCGATAGAATAAGGTACGCCATTGAAGGGCAGCAGGTTACCCATGTTATGAGTCATGGTAAGAAGGATGGTAGATGGGTATTTGACATAGTTACTTGGGAGCCTGAGAGTCCTCTTCACTCTTAAGTGCGTCTACCATCGTACGCTGCGCTTTAGGATCCGCCAGGCACCAATGCCCCACAAAGGATCCTTCGAGAAATACCTTGCTGCAATGAAGGCAGGTGTATTTTTTTCTGGCTTGGCTTACGAGAAATTATGCAGTCTGCTGGGGGTTCGCAGGTAATACAGTCCATATTATAAATCCTCCAAGCATATACTTTGCAAACCCTCTTTAAAAGGGGGTCTGATATTTATTGTTGATTTGTTAAATCCTGCAGACTGGTTTCAAACAGGTCCTTAATATTATTGTTGTTTCGTTAAAATGATGTTATTAATGCTCTTAACAAACAACAAGAAAAATAAGGACAAGGTTTGAGACTCTTTTGCGCAGGACCTTAACTATATTGCAAGGTCCCCTAAAGAGGGGTCTTTAATATTATTGTTGTTTTGTTAAATGATGTATTAATGCTCTTAACAAACAACAATAAAAATAAGATCGTATTTTGAGACTCTTTGCGCAAGTCATACTTCGCTACTCCATCGCAAGGTCATTTCAAAGGGGTCTTTAATATTATTGTTGTTTTGTTAAATGTTGATGATACTTAACAAACAACAAGAAAATAAGAATGGGATTTGAGACTCTTTGCACAAACCCTATCTTACTATTTTAGGTCCCTTTCTAACTTCTACGGGCTTTCCTTGCCACCTCGTTACCGGCATGCCAAGCATCAAAGCGATCTAAGTACTCTTTGAAACCGCCTTGGCCGTCGTAAAGGCACTGCCAAATATGTTGGTCACTTCTTTGACAGCCGCAGCGCTCACAAGTTGCCTCCCAATGTTCCCTGTTTTCCCACCTTAACGCCTTCCACTTGATCAAACTCCGCAAAGCGCTGGTCTATTTCCTTCTTCCGGCGCGTTAACTCCTTTATGGTGTCGACTGGGCAACATCGTGCGGCGACGTCACCATGTTTCAAACATGCTACGCCCAGCAGATCGTAATTACCACGGCATCTATGTTGGTGCAAGCGTCGTAACATCCTCGTCGCTAGCGCACGCATATGTTCTTTAAACAAACTCTTTTACTACGGTGGTACTCCAGCGCCTGCGCACTGCTGAACTGTTTATCACAGTCTTCGCAACACGGTGACGGTGTTACTTCCTTACTGCACACACGTTTTCAACGTGGTATTGAATCTTTGTTGCTGCTGAACTCCCTTTCACATTGCTCGCACTTCATTATAACTAAGTGTTATTTAAGCCTCATATAAGATCCGCGCAAAGAGTCCCATATCTCTATCTTATTTTTCTTGTTGTTTGTTAACATCATTTAACAAATCAACAATAAATATCAGACCCCTCTTTAAGATCTGTCTGCAGGATTTAACAATCAACATAATATCAGACCCCTCTTTGAAAGGTCACGGTGGATACCGCATGAATCCACAACGGACTCTTTTGCCCACGTTGCCATCGTTTATCAGCGCACCAAACCTTTCCGCGCGCTTCAGACCACACATTTCATCATACAATTCCTGCACGCGCTCTTTCAAACGGTCGATCCTCCCCCTCTTTGCATTTCTATGGTGTCTCTCTTATCTTTCATGTCGCCGGCATCCTTCTTACTGCTTCCACTGGGTCCATCGTATATATAATGGATCGAACCATATTCCCTGCAATGCTTGATAGTAGGAACCAACCGGTCTGTGGTAAAACGCAGTTCGTAGTGGAGCACCTCCTGGGGCCCTTTAGATACCGTTTCGACTACATAGTGTTATTAGGCCCTACCTATGTGAATAACCGCACCTGGGAAGGCATAGAGTAAAAGATGACGACTTCTTTGTGGATATTTTGGACCCTATGAGTTATCCAACCCACCTTAAGTTTTGGCATCGACAATTCCCCAAGATACTCAGACACTCCTTCATACGGGATGACATCGCCTGCGGGGACGACGTAAAAGAACGCACATCGGAGTTAGTGAACTGCTTTCAGTGGCAGGCGATGACAAACTTAGAGTTGGTTGCTCTCACACGCAGATGACCGCGGCTCTAAGCCTTTGAGGGAAAACATTAGGTCTTTCGTATTTATACTCAGTCGTAGTGACCGGGAAACATTCTTCGAATACGGTTGAGATATCCACGGGACAACAGTTACACGAATGACATGCGGCATTTAAACAGACACACAAAATTCCAAAATGATCTTCTCTTTGAGGTTTCCGTATTCCATTAACACTATATGGAGATTGGCAGTTGATAGATGAGTCCCAGCGCAAATGGATGAAAGTAACACCTTAAGGAACAACTTACGTCCTGGTGTCTTTGGGAATGTGTAAGGAAATGAAGCAAGGAAGGTAAACGCATGAGCACGTTAATAGGTCAGCGGAAAAAAAAGAGGTTAAGCAGTTCCTAAAAAAGTTATGAGGCTTGCCATTGCAAGAAGAACACGAATAGCCGTAGCAGACTCCGCTATTTAAGCTGGCCACTAAATGCGTGGACTTGCGCTGCCATAGACGACGTGGTGGATCAACTGCGGAAGGACATAAGTGAGGACTATGTCATATCCCAAGAACTTAAGATAACTGTGGTGGTTGTATTTGAAAGGCGGGTTAAGTTAATGGCAGTCGAACGTTGGGACTTCACCTTAATCGCATGTTGACCTTGAAGGAGTTATTGGGTGTCTTGGACGGACTCAAGAAAGAATAAACAAGTCGAGGAGATCTTCAAGGCAGAGCACTGTGAGTTACCTGATCAAAGTTAGCCCCAAGTGATTGATCAAGTATTCAGGGACTAGTCAAGTCGTCATCAAGTCCCTTAGTAAGCATCCCAAACCCGTCATCCTTAAGTACTTAGTCAAGTCAGTTAAGTCCGTCTTCAAAGTACTAATAAAGTCCGTATGTAAGTCATAGTCAAGTCTTTATCAAGTTATTGGTAAGTCCTTCAAGTCCTTAGTATAAGAGAGGTGACACCGAAACGAAGGCAGGCGGAGGGAAACCCTCAGCAAATACAAAGCCTAAATCCCGGGTAGAGTCGAGCGGGGAAAAACTCGTCGGAGATGCACGGAAGAACAAACTAAGAAAAGAAGGAAGAAAGGAGGAAAGGACGAGGAATCCGTTATTAATCCGGGATACGTTATCGGAGCATTAGGACTCGCTATAGCAGAGGCAGCTCGACTACAATGGCGGGCTCTTACCAAAAGTGGGAACAAGGCGGAAATAAGGATGTGGAGCTCCTAAGAGAAAGTTAAAATACACGAGATGGAATAAACCTCTATCCTGTATATCTGTCGTCAGCATTAATTTAATGGAAATACCGCGAAGATGCAGCTATTATTACTTCTATTGTCGCACGGTTGGTTGGGTTAGGTAAGGAAGGCTCAAGAAGACTGTACGAAGACCCAAGCAGAGAAATTAACGGGCTTTGCTAGATGATGCTGC